>CM047587.1:42737647-42804692 GCA_026184515.1 Peronosclerospora sorghi | reverse complement strand
TTACCAGCACAACGGCGGATTCGTTCGTGGCAGCAAAGCCAACGAAACTCATGCGCCCTTGGTCTCATACTCAGCAACAAAGGGGATCTAGGGCACATGATATAACAATACAACCAGATTGTGAAGACGAACTGTCAGCATTGCATAAGGGAGTCAAGACATAGGCGCAACTTACCAGCACAACGGCGGGTCCGTTCGTGGCGGTGAAGCCAACGAAAAGTTATGCGCCCTCGGCTGCTCCAGTTTATCGGCTTGGGCATTCTCGATTGTTTTCAAGTGGTTAAGTATTTTATTTTGGAAAAGATATTTTCAGCCAATCAGGAGCGACGTGCGACGGCCACCTCGCGACGGCCACCTCACGGCTAATTGGTTTGTGATTGGTATGAATGTGGAAAAATAAGTGGAATTTTTGACCAATCAGGATCGACATGCGACGGCCGCCTCGCGACGACCACCTCGCGACGGCCACCTCGCTCATCAGATTACAGAGGGTTTCTGAAGTAACTGTCAAGGATGATCAATCAGGTTACATAGGGAATCAGTGGTATCTCTCAAGGATGATCAATCGGGTTACAGATGGAATCAGAGGTAGCTCTCAAGGATGATCATTCGGGTTACAGAGGGAATAAGTGGTATCTCTCAAGGATGATCAATCAGGTTACAGAGGGAATCAGTGGTAGCTCTCAAGGATGATCAATCAGGTTACAGAGGGCTCAGCGGTAACTGCCACGTATTGAAGTCAGCGCTGAAGTAACCAAAAAGTAGTGGGTGAAAAAAGTGATTGACGTTGTGTAGGAGGTAGTATTACTTAATAGAAGGAAATTTCCCTTGAAGTACGAAGATCTCTGGCAGCCCTCAAAAACCCTTCTTTTTTTATTCAATACAGAAACCAAGTGTAACACAAGGAAGTCGGTGAGCGCACGCCCTAGTGAGTGGAGAAGCAGCCATTTGAAGTGCGCTAGTGTTGGGGGCAGCCCGGAACAGCCTTTGTAAGTGTACCCCAAGTGTGTTTGACTGATTTGTTGGTTCTGACGGAAGTATTAAGTACCCGGGAAGTAAAACAAGGAGGAATGGCATATTACCTCTTTGTGTTGTTAATTAAGTGGATTTATAATAACTTTCAACCCCTTCACGACACTGATATGACAAAATGAGTACTCCCTCTTCAAAAATTCCATACGAAAAAAATGTTCCTTGTAACACCTTCCACATAGTATACGTCTTTCACTTTAATTCGCGTACTCTTGTTTCCGCACTTGAAATTGATGAAGAGTGTTCCTTTTTTCGTAATTTTGAATTTCTTTCCATCGGCTAGATAGCACTGATGGATGACGTTCTTCACGTCAATCAAACACGTCATGTCCGACGTCAGGTGCATGTTAGCACCACTACCAGCACCCACGTATCCGGCAATATTTCGCCATAGGACCAGCCAATCATGAGCTCAAAATCTTCTTTCATCGGCTTATTCTTGGGAAAATACCTTTTTGATATGTCCTTCCTCGCCGCACAAATAACAAAAACGTTTTTTTACGGTCTTCTTAGGCTTGGAAGCCACCAAATTTACTGCTCCACTTTGCGAAACTTTCATCGGCTCGTCATTGAGCTCCACGGCCTGTACGAACTGACACAGTTCCTCTGCCTGCCACAGATAATTAAGCCGTTTGTTATCATATTTGGAGATGAGTCCTCATCTCCGTTGCCGCGTGGAATACCACGTTGTTTAGTACCAAATTCTCGCAATTTGACCCGACTGCTTCCGCAATAACAGTCAGGTATAGAAAGTGGTCGGACCACGATCTTCCAGGCGCCTTACGACCTATGAACAGCTTCATGCCTTGCGCCGGGATTACTTGTACTTGAAGATGGATAGCATCTTATCAATCACGTATCAGAGAGATGGTGTTTCACACAACCACCCCTCTACCTGCCGGTTATAGTACGACTCTGCTGTCCCGCCAAATATTGTCCCATCAGGTCAACCTTTACGTCCTCGGACCATTGAAATCTACAAGCCGCTTCGGCCAGGCTGATATGGCGCAAAACCTTGCGCCCCCAGGCTTGAAAACCGGATCCCAGTCCTTTATAAACTTCTTTGCCTTCAAAAGGCTTTATCTGCAACATCCTCTGCTTGGGTGAGGGCGTGCGCGCCACTCCAACCCTTGGGCCGGTATTTGCCCATACATTGCATATACTTGCTGGTGATGGTTCACACCGTGCGCTTGCACATGCGGCCTACTAGCACCGGGGTTTCCAACACGAGTGAAAGCAACCCTGCCAGAATGGCTGATGCCTTCCAAACTCATCTTGCAATGTATTCCAGTGGAAAATCCCCTTTTCTCTTCGCCGCTGTCACCAAAGGAGGCCAGACTCATCTTGGTGTCTCCCTTGGGCTTGGTCGCAATGTTCTCCTCCTGCCTCTCGGTGCTGCTTGACCTTCCAGCCTTTCCAGGCGATTCAAAATGTTTCCAAACTGTAACAGGACTGATCCTGTTACAGGCTTACACTATGTTGTTCGAGGAAGTGCGCAATACAAGAGGGGTAGGATTAGTTGATGACAACTAATCCTATACTAAAAGTAAATATAAATATTTACTTGTTTAGAACGCAAAATTAAGAGTGTTTATTAAATGGGTGGTTAGCGGCTAACAGTATAGTAATTACCTAACTAATATAATAAAATCAAGTATTCAACTAACTGTACTATTAGTTAACCTGCAAGATTCGGTATTTATACCGAATCGACTTTTCCTTCGTAGATTAGAATAACTTATAATCTATTATTTGAATTTCAGACAACGCGTCTGAAATTCAACTGTGATATTCTAACTTGAATATCAATTATGTAATGGCACCCCATTACATCAACCCCCACTTAAGGTGGTTGGCCAATAATAATTCTTATTTTGGCCAATCATAGGTGGCACTTGTTGGTCGGAATTTCTCATTCACCAACTGATTGACCATCGACTCGATGGTCAAAGCACGCGGCGGCGCTCTAAAGAGCGCTGCTGAAAACATCGAAGGAGCTTCTTTCTCCGCCTCAGCACTAGGTGCTGAGGTGTTGAGTGAGAACAGTGACGCTGCATTAGCAGCGTCAACTACGCAAAGGTAGGAAGACGTACCGTCTTCGACCACAGATGCTGGTAAGGCAGCATCTGGCAAGAAACAGGGAGATGTTGCTAATGCAACATCTCGCACGATGGCAACTTCCGAATGGCGTGTTGACAAGAGGGCCATGTTCGGGAGTTCTGACTCCGAACAAAGTGATGGGGATACAGCTGTCCCCGCGAAAGGATCTAGCGAGTCGAAACTCGATAGGTGCTCATCGCCTAACAGCGATGATAACTCTTGTGTCGCTGTCAGATATGACAGCGACAATGATCATCACAGATGGTTACGGGAACGCAGAACCGCACCTGGACCAAGTTAGTCTCCACGTCGGGGTGGTTTAACCCCGGCGCGTGGTGTTGAAGCATGGGGTGTTCCGCCTGCTAAAAGAGCTCGAACAGAAGCGGCGCCTGCCGCTTCTAAAGCGTATCATCGTACGGAACCACATGTTCCGTACAAAGTGGGATTTTGGACCCCTGGATGGGCTATTGTCCCCAACAGTGGCGGTCACCGTAAGCGGGACTGCCAATATGCGTTGTTCGATATCAACGTGCTGGATTACTGCGAAGACATCCAGTCACGTCGATTCGATCGAAGTACAGACGATAGACGTCTGTACTTTATTGACCTCTTTTTTCAGGTTCGATATTATTCGAGCCCGAAAGGGTCAAGGAGGAACAGGGACGATAAAGACGCCCTGACACAGAGTTGGAATGCTTTGTTGACAACTACAACAAAAGCCCAGATGATTACGTGAATAAAGTTCACGTAATGAGCGAGCGCTTTTTAAATCACTCGCGAACAGGCAAAATGGAATACATCCATTTTGCTTGCATCAAAGAAGGGTTGAACTGTGGTGTCCCTTCTCACCTCGTTTGCCCGCGGTGTCCGCAGGGAGCTCCTCGTCTGTCAGAGGAGGAGTTGCGGCGGTACGGTGGTTTTTCCGTACCCGCCGAAATTCAGGGCTTAATCGATGCCCTAAATGCATCAACACCTAGTGTTGATGCTACTTCGCATTATGAGTTTGAGACTACTTCTCAAACTCAGTTAAAAGGTCTGGGGCGTCAGCCCTCAGAACCTCAATCGGATCCCAAGAGTCGAGCTCTCGGGGGTAACCCAGCCAGCGTATTATGTACTCGGTACGCTGCCCCTTCTTCGAAGGAACCGAGCGCTTCGAGATCAAGCGCTCGAGAATGTCTAACTTATTCCCCTGATTATCGATAAGGGGTGGCGGAGGTTGAGAATCCCCTCGCCGTTGTTGTTGCGGAGCATGGTTCTTTGCTCCGAAACTCGAGGAGGGTTGTTCCTCCTTGAGCAGCGATATGTCTCACTCTGTGAAGACATATCGGTCTCTTCGCGAGAATTTCCGCGACATCCTCGGGGCGCACACTGCCCTTCAGAAGAAGAATGATCTTCTGTACATCGAGCTTTTCCGCTGTAAGGGAGAGCTCCATCGGCGCACGGCTGATCTTGAGCAGTCGAAGGCGGAGATAATGACTCTCCTCTCTGCTCATCAACGGCTGGAAGCCGATTACAAGTCTCTCTTGGGAGACTTGGAGAAGCACGGTATCTTCCGTGGTTCTGCGTCTCGTCGTAAGACGAAGACAAATGATACGGTTTGAGGCGCCCAACATAGAATGTTGGGTGGAGCCGCATTGCTGTGGGAATGTCTAAAGTATAGGCACTCCCCCGAATCTCTTGGACCTTGAAAGGTCTAATGTACTTAGGAATCAACTTCCGTGTAGGGAAGTTGCTTATTGCATGTATAGGCAAATTAGTAGTACTTAATAATACTAATTCGCGTTTCCGAAAGTAGTTTTTGTTCTTCCTTCCTTGCTTGTCTGCATTTTGCTTCTGCTTATCCAAAGCAGAAGCAAGTGCATCTTTTATATAGCGTATTACAGCTTGACGCTGTAATACAAATTCATATACTGCTTTATCAGCAGTAGGTGCGTTGCCCTCATTGTCTGCAGCCATTGCTGCAGAAACATATTCATCATATGCAGCTTCAGTTTCATTTGAAGCTGCTTCCGCTTCTACTGTACTTTCAGTAGAAGGTCCATCGTTTTGTTCACAAGTTGCAGTTACAACTTGCGCATTGACTCGCTCAAAATTTGAGCGGGTCCCTCCCCCACTTAGATTTGGCGTACCGCCAAGTAAAGCTTGGGTTCGTGGATGCCTTAAGGCATTCACGTAGAACGGTGTATGCTTAGTTGAAGCATGCACCGAATTGTTAATCGCGAATTCAGTGAGTGGCAGATAGTCACTCCACTGTTCAAAGTCATGTGCGTATGATCGCAACATGTCTCCGAGAACGCGGTTAGCCCGTTTCGTCTGCCCATCCGTTTCCGGATGGTCCGCAGTTGACATCTTCAACTGGTTCCCAACAATGAAAAAGTTTCTTGCCAGAAACGTCCTGTAAATCTCGGATCTCGATCCGAGACAATGTCTTCCGGCATTCCGTGCAAACGGAATACCGTATCAACGAATATCAGCGCTGTTTGAGCGGCGGTTACGTTCGCTGATACTGCAGTAAGATGTAATATCTTACTGAAACGGTCTACAAAGACCACTATTCCGGTCTTCTGACTATTGTCGGGTGGAAGACCGAATACGAAGTCCATTGAAATGGACTTCCAACACTCTGTCGGAACCGGCAGAGATTGCAGCGGATCCTGTGCAGACTGCGCAGGCTTAACGCGCTGGAAAATCTCGCAAGCGCGTACGTATTTCCGTACTTACTTGTACTGGTTTCGCCAGTAGAAGTCACGTGCGAGAGAAGCGTATGTCTTCTCTCGATCTTGATGCCCCGAAATCGGTGCATCATGATACTCAACATAACTTGATGTTTGAGATCATCGTCGTTTGGAAAGACGATGCGACTTTCATCTTTTTGGTCTGTGCTGTAGAGCAGCAGACCATCGTGCAGTCGATATCGATGCACGCAAGCGCGGAGGAACTCTGGGAGTTCGTCGCGCTTCTCACTTGATTGATTACTTAATTAATCAATCAACAGACGTGTCTCCTCGTCTGTTTTGTACGCCTCGCGTACTTGTCGTATAATTGACGACGACAAAGCAGTGCAACGGATCGCGTTTGCACTGGCTCCTTCGGTTACGGACGGTTTCGTCTCGTAATCGGTCCTTCGTGATAGCGCATCCGCTATCACGTTCAACTTTCCGGGTTTGTATTAAACCGTAAAGTTGTACTCAGCAAAGAATGACAGCCATCGAGCCATTCTTTGAGAAATGTGTGGTGAATTCACGGCCGTGCGTAGCGACGCATGGTCCGTGTAAACCACAAACGGTCTATCTCCCAATAGATAGATCCGAAACTTGGCCAGTGCATACTTCATGGCAAGGAGTTCCTTGTCATGCACTGGATAGTTGCGCTCGGCTGGGCGCAACTGACGCGATTGATAGCAGATTACGCGATCGCGATCATCGTGATCACGCTGCACCAAAGCACAGCCGATAGCGAAATCGCTCGCGTCGCTAACGACGTGGAACGGACGCTCGTTATCGGCTATAGCCAAGACAGGCTCTTCAGTCAAGCTCTGCTTGACTGCATCAAAAGCATCTTGGCATTGGGTATCCCAATGCCATTCGACATCTTTCTTAAGTAATTGAGAAAGAGGTCGTATTAACCCAGCATAGTTGCACGAATACTTGTGCAAATATGTTGCTAATCCAAGGAACTTTCGAAGTTCCTTAACGTTTTTTGGCGTAGGCCATTCAACGATCACCCTGATCGTTTCTGGATCAGGACGCACCCCGTTCTTGCCCACAAAGCATCCAAGAAGGGGTATCTCAGGTGCACCAAAGGTGCACTTCTTTAGATTTGCATAGAGCTTATGCGTAAGCATAAGCTCTAACACTCGACGTAGATGTTCCCTATGGACATCTACATCGCTTTTATCGTGTTCACCTTTACTATGGATGAACACGTCATCGAAATAACTCGGTGCGAATTCTCGCACCGGGCGTAATAGATGCGTTACGCATCTGTTAAACGAAGCAGGGGCATTTCGAAGCCCCTGCGGCATAACAAGACACTCCCAAAGCATGCCGCTTGGGGTGCTTACCACCGTGAGAGGGATATCTTTCTCACGCATTAGGATTTGATAAAATCCATCTCTTAGATCGAGAGCACTAAAGATGGTGCTCCCGCACATGCCATCTATGATGACATCTTTTCGCGGTATCGGCGTCTGTGCCGGTACCGTCGCTGCGTTCAGCTTGTTGTAAGCGTGAACGATTCTCCACCCACCTGTGGACTTTTTCACACAAAAGTTGGGGGAAGAGTGCGGTGAGATAGACTCCCGCACTTGGCCTGATTTACGACGAGCTCGAAAAACTCGTCGATCGCTTTTACCTGATCACGCGGCAACGGCCATTGCCGCGTAACACAATACTTCGTGCCTGGCACGAGGTCAATCTCATGACGAGTTCCCTTATCCTTAGGGAGCTCGCTAGGTACTTCTTCTGGGAATACGTCAGCGTATTCCCGAAGTACCTCATAAAATGGGGAGTTCGCTTTAAGCGACTCCCAGCTCTGCGCTTCAAAGCGCTGAACTTTGGTTTGATCATTGGGAACCTCTTTCCCAATGTTTTCCACTTGTAATGTGGATATTCGTGAACGAATATCCACTACATCATCTGTTGTAACGATAATATAGATCTGTTCGATCTGATAATCGTGCAAGTTTCTCATAAACTTCTTCCATCTTAGCGCTGGAAGAGCCATCACCTCCGAACCTTCTTTCGGAGGGTGTTCCATCAACAGTGACTGGGTAGCCGGTCTCCGTTTGCGTCAAGACGTTGATCGTCTCGACGGAACTGCCCATGCAATCAGACGCACTCGTCTGATTGACTGCTACACGGTGATTACGAATACTCATCATCATGGTGGCCACTGCCTACCATGGAATTTTCTTGGCGATCAGATGTGCTCGTCTGATTGTCCACCTGTTCTGCGACACGGTGGTCTTTATCACCCGTGTGCATGGCTAACGCAACGTGGTGGGCACTGGCCACCAAGGAGTTGTGCTCACGATTGCACTTGATCGTGAGTTCATTCTCATCAACACGGAATTATTTCATCGTGTTGGAACCTTCGGTCGCACAGTGGGTGTTTCCCACTGTGGATACTATTTCATTCTCACGGTGGGTGTTTCCCACCGTGGATATCACTTCATTCTCACGGTGGTCTTTATCACCCGTGGAATGTTTCTCTCCAACACGCAACGACTCTTCTGTTGCGTGTGGTAGTCCCTCTGGACTCTCATCAGCGGAGGTACCTTCCTCTGATCGTGTCAGAACAGACCTGGTGGTGCCATCGCTATCCACCAGACTGTCTGACGCTGCGGTTGTATCTTCTGATACAGCCGGATTACACACAGGGTGATCAGATCCTGTGCATCCGCCGCAGTCTATCGATTGGTTAACCCAGTCGATCGAAGGTTGAACATCCATGGGATTCCAAGTATCAATCACATCCAACTTGTCATCTAAATCGAGGACGATGAATTCATCCTCTAATGACAGTTCATTCAACTCGAAGCGTGTTTTAATCACACGCTTCGGAATAGTCACGGTTGAACCTGTTGCTAACCGGACGGACAACATACTTCGTGGGGTTTCTACCTCCACGAAGCTCAACAGCGTTAGACTATGAGTTCTAACGAAATTGTTTGACGCTCCTGTGTCAAACAAAGCTCGCATGGGGACATCGCTCCCGTGCGGCTTAACCTCCAGGGTGATAAGAGGCTTCCCATCACCCTGCACCTTTTGACAGGACATAGTCCCGTCTGGGGCTATTACCCTCACATGCCCTATGTCGGCATGTGGGATAACATTCCCAGTAGGGCGCCCCGCCCCTACTGGTGTTCTACGTTTTTTTAACCAACAGGGTGATGTCCCTGTTGGTGTCGCCGTGCAGCGGACGGTTCCGTCCGCTGACTGCGTGGCACCGGACGCGGTGCCATACACTCATGGGAAAAATGCCCCACTTTCGTGCATCGATTGCAGTGAATATTCTTCTTAAATTTCGGTTTCTTCGTGTTCGAAGCAACTGCAACTGATAGGTCCATCGGCTCTGGACCTCCACCGCCCATGCTCTGGCGCGGGTGGCTGTTTCTTGAGACGAAGTGTTAACTTCGTCTGCCCAACTGCTGATTGTTGACATGCCGTTGCGGCATGTCAAAAGCGAAGGGCTGTTGCGCCTTTCGGCTGTACCCAGCATGCGATGACGCTGATCGCATGCTGAACTCCTCACGGATGCTCATATCAATGGAATCCCTTAGAGTCTCTGGCGGGTGCCGGTAGAGACTCTGTTTGACGGGACCATCATTGAGTCCCTTCATGAAGCCAGTGACCTGCATAGCAGGGGGAACCGGCTCATACACAATATTTGACAGCAAATATTGCGTCTTCTGAGCGTAAGTTGAAGGTCAAGCTTACCTTGCCGGAGTTCCATGAACTCCTGCCGACTACTTAGATCCATTTCTGGAGCTTCAAAGTTGAGCTTTAGCTCAGCTTTTAATTCCTGATAAGTCAGGAACGCAGAGTCATCAGTGGCTCTGCGACTCATCGCCCATACCCTGGCTCTGCAGCCCAGACATGTTGTGGCGAAGTACGCCTGTTGACGTTCGTCAACAATATTTTGCGCAGAGATGGCATCTCCCACCTCTGCGAACCATCTACGAAGGGGCTCTCCCCCTTCACCGGTAAAGGGCGGTACTCGCGCCTTTACCACTTCAACGCTATGCGTTGCAGGTGCAGGTGCGGTCCGCGCTGCCTCTTGCGCGGGCCGTGCTGGCTTTTCTAGGTGGTTCCGCCTAAAGCGATTCACCACCTCTATCGCTTCCTCCGGGTTCTTACCCAGGAGGAAGGTAAGGATGTCGGTCCCCAAGGACCGAACCATTTCTACCGTCGATTCCTTACTACGTGACGAGAAGTGGGGGAAGTGTTCATTCACCACTTCCAGCGTTCTCTCTCGCTCGGCAGGCGTCATGTCTCACGACTTGATGCCGAGCGGCTCTTAATCTTCGCTCCGCTAGTTAACTAGCGGAACGGAACTGTGGTCGTTAGGACGGACCACAAAGTGCTACCAGGTGTAACAGGACTGATCCTGTTACAGGCTTACACTGTGTTGTGCGAGGAAGCGCGCAATACAAGAGGGGTAGGATTAGTTGATGACAACTAATCCTATACTAAAAGTAAATATAAATATTTACTTGTTGTTTAGAACGCAAAAGTAAGAGTATTTATTTAATGGGTGGTTTAGAGGCTAATAGTATAGTAACTACCTAATTAATATAATAATATCAAGTATTCAACTAACTGTCCTATTAGTTAACCTGCAAGATTCGGTATTTATACCGAATCGACTTTCCCTTCGTAGATTATAATAACTTATAATCTATTATTTGAATTTCGGACAACGCGTCTGAAATTCAACTGTGATATTCTAACTTGAATATCAATTATGTAATGGCACCCCATTACACAAACAATCGCATGATGTCAACAGGCTTGACTTCATAATCTGATCCGTTACGGCCCTCTTTGGGCTCATAATCTGTTCGCAATCGCTGATTCGTCCTTCGTACTTGTGCGCGCGCGTTCCTATGCACTTGGTGAGTACTTGCACGAGTCTTTCCACCAGAGAAAGACAGCGACAGAGGAAGATATGTGATGTCAACAATAGAACGCAAACAACATATATTATCCACATTAATTCCAGTCGATCCACTACGTGACTTGACGAGAAACCGAAACTTAATCCACAATCCACGAGAAACTGCACGGAAACTTCCACACACGAGCGCGGCGTACTTGAGTCCAGAGTAATCACTTGAGCGAATTAAATCAAAATCCAGAGGTGATTTTATTAGTGTTAAGTTATATACTTAAACTAATAATATGCATATATGTAGTTCACTAGGTTTTTACCGAAAAGTCATCAATAAAAAACGTTTCAGGCGACGCCGGGCGTTGCACGAATTGCGCGCCCTTCCAGCACATCCGCTCTGACTTGCCGTTTGAGGCTGGGTTACAAGCCCAGTGATCTGCCGACATAGTAATATTATTAATTTTCACGAATTTCACTGTCTCTACTAATGCTGCTCATGTTTGTAGCTAATAATTTATGCCCAACACAGAAAAAGATTATTTTACCACGGAACCACCTGTAATGAACCTTTTAACTATCATACCCCCCAATAAGAATTTTTGAAGGTGAGTACATGACGGTCAAAACGAACAAGTCCCCTTTATCCTTGAATGGTGGGTCCCCCTTATTGTGTTCAATGCAAAAAGAGGGGGAAGCGTCATGTCTTTACCGTGACGCGGGTACCATTGGAAATCTCGCATGGGATTTCTCTCCCGCTCTCTTTTTCTGTTGGTAGTTATTATTTATCTCAGAAAAAAAGTTCCCGCTTTTCGTAAGGAGAACACACTGGTCTGGGCTCACCGAGTCTTTTTGTCTTCATAAGCACAAACGACCCGATGATCCCAGACCAGTTTGCACGAAGGATCGAATACCTCTTCATCCCGCGATGCTGCTTCGATCTTACGTAGCCAACGTGTCTTCTCTATGGTAGGTAAGAAGAGCAGGAAAAATCCCTAACGCGATGGAACATGTCAACGGACGCATGCGTCCTTCTTACACCGAGTACACCGGTCTGTCGAAGATGCGCAGGAAAGCCATCGTCGTGGTGACGTAAGCCCCCACGTCTTTGTCTACGGCGATCTGATTTCTAACATTGGCTCTCGCGCGCTGGAACTGGAACTGGTGTCCATGACCTTGTGGACGATTTGGGTGAGTTTTTACTGTAATTGAATGATCGTACTCTATCCTCTTTTTTGATCTTGCGTCATTTGTAACAACTTACGATAGAAGAGTGTACCCTTGTGGGTACATCACAATCCTCCCACTCGATCGACCACATCCCCATCCAACCGTCCACCTCCTAGCACATAGATTCACCGACATGAAATAGATCGAGGGTCTACAGAAAAGAAACACTGTATCCTTCCTGCCAAATCGTTCAAAGTGCGCAGAACATTCGTCGCTTTTTTATGCTATGGTAATGACAACGCTGGCAATGATAATTAATACCATGAATGCGTCGGGGAGGCTCACACCCGACTTATGCCTCCGAGGAATACGACAGCGGCTTGGCATGCAAGAACCCAAATGGAGGGAAGAACGTAAACTCCTACTGGCTCGGATAGAGGATGTCTGTGGAACAAAATCGCAATTCGATTCCGTTTCCAAAACAAGGTTGCTCTCTCTATCCGTCTTCCTAATCTACTAGATCGCACCCTGTTTATTTACCCAATTGCGACAGTGACTACCTAACCCTCAATCAATTTTGACGGTCTTTCACACGTACAGTAGATGTTCCCTACACTAGTGCAGCATAGAAATACCAATACTTGAGCGCGAGCGCCTGAACCCGCTCCTTCTCGTCTTCACTCAATCTCATGTTTTGAAACATTTTCAGGAAGATTTTCGGTTCGACGGAAGTACTTTTCAAGTGTCGAAACAGCAGCAATTCATACAGCGCAGCTACATCCTTGAGCTCATCTTCTCGATTCATCGCGTGAAGCACGAGCATGGCAAAATTGCCTTCGCTCCCGAGTAGCTTGAGAAGCGCATCTAATGCCAGCATAAAGCGTTGCGCGGGTACGGCATAGATACGAAGCGACTCTTTCAGCTCGTTCGAGTTGGGGCCCTCGAACTCGGAGACGAGACCATCGGATAGACGCAGCCGCGTGAAAACGACATGGTCCTCGCCTTGGACCATCGTCCACACACACCTCTCGTTAGCCTCACTTGCTCCCTCTCTCGCATCTTGACGTGCTTCGTTGGCACGGCCAACAAAAAACGCTAGCTTTGCATCGTTCCCAAAGCCATCACTCAACGTCTTCCACAGCATGTGATCCTGTGGCTCCCCATTGTTACGAAATTGAATGTATTCGTCAAGTACGAGAATACTCGGATCGGTAAACCCTTCGTTTGCGAGGTCTAGCCGTGCGAACACTTGAGCATAGGTATCCGTTGCCCAAGATTGCAGGAGCTGATGGCACAGCATCCCCGTGGTCTCGAGCATCCCTTTCTCTTCGCTCTGCTTCGCCTGCACGAGCGCTAGTGCCACGACACGGTCTCCCCATGTCTCGACAAAATGTTCAACTAGAGACTGTGTTTTCAGCGCCTCTCGCATGCCTTTGAGTCCCATCGCTGAGAGGACATGATCGACGTTCTGGGAAGTATCCAATGCGGGTGCACTTCCAGCCCGAATTTTCGTGACGAGAGAATCCGTTGCCGATGTCGTAGCTTTGGATTGCAACCACGTGCGAGGGAGCATGCGCTCGTCCTTGTCACGTGGGTCGTGAGCTCTCAAGGACCTCGGAAGGTGAGTTGCATGCTTGGCATCGACCATAGTATGCACTGGATTGGGCGTGGTACTTGATACTGTTGCATCGTTGACACAGCCGTGGAGAGCGATACCGGCTACAAGAAACGTTTCACAGCGCATGGTGTGACGGGTATGGACGAAAAGGGAGAATGCGTCATGAGGCTTTCACGTTTGACGGATTCGTGTGGATTCGTATTGAATCCATAGAACGTGGTAGACTAAAGCGCGTTTGCGCTTTGTTGGGTTCGTACTTTAGTACCGGAAGAAGCAGGTGATGCTTGTCGATGATCAGTAGCCTGGTTTTTCTGTGAGACAAAGTTACCGTATAGCGCTTGCGGCTGCTAGATCGTCTGGCTATCTTTTGCAAGCAGAAACAACCAGCCTGCCCTACACTAGCCCGGTGTTTCGTCGTATTCCAATATTAATGTCATGCTGATATGGCACGTGTGTGCCGGGGTAAGGTACGCGATGCGAGAAGCATCGTATGCGCAGCATCTGTTCTGTGATGGTGGATAGATGGATGTTCCCTAGATACAGGATCCTTCTTGCGAACGTCAGATGCTTCCATAATATATTCAGTCGTCAACCGACTTGCCTGTCGTAGTAAGTCTATTAGAGATCAAAACGAACACTGTATGAAAATATGTATATCAAAGTAGGTGAACTCGTTTCTACTCCGACCGAAATAGATTCACTTTCGTCATTTTATCTGACTACAATGTGAGGTTTTTGCATAGTTGAGGTTGGGTACTGTGGGATGACGTGAAGGTCGTACGTCTTGCCGTTTCTTTTCTTGGGGACGCTCTTGACGTCATGGGGACATGTGTTCAAGTCGACAGAAAAAGTGTGGTCCCTCCCAGCTCCATATGGTGATCATCGCCCTCTGTATACTTGCATTGTTATCTATCTATCTCCCTGGTTTTAATGGGTTTTAGCAAAATTCTGGTTCAATCAACCGGGGGGGGGTCGGGGTATAGTAAAGTACTGTCGTCGTAGTCTTCGCCTCGCTCCTGATTTTTATGCCATGTCGAAATTAAACTCTGCATTGTACTTACTGTACACGCAGGCATTAGACAGCAATATGTTGAGGAGCATGCGTGCGAGTAGGGGCTCCGTCCAGATCTAAGATCCATGGATCATGGATCTTGGATCAAGCCTTTATCCGGATCCATGATCCATGGATAAAATTGATTGGTTAATAGGCAATTAATAACCTGGGCTACAGGACTGTACCTGCCCTTTAATATGGTGGAAGACAAACCACCAACAGTTTCCCACTTTGGCCAGGATGGCCAGAGCCATATTGTCAATTCCAGCAACTTCTGCTCCTTCAGAAAGGGTGTTTTCCTCTGGCAGAAGGGTGCTAAGGTGGGATAGAAGCACTTTATCTCCTAAATACACAGAGGCCCAGGTATGTTTGAAGGATTTCTTTAGGAAGCAGGGCTATCTGCAGATAGAATAGCTTTGTAGTTTTAGTGAATTGGATGCCTGAATACATCTTTTTGTGCTTGGTGACGCTTCAATTAATAGATTAAATTGATTAATTCATTGATCCATGGATAAATGGATCTGGATCATGGATCAAGCATTTCGCAATGGATCTGGATCATGGATCAGGCCTTGATCTATGATCCAGATCCATGGACAGAGCGCCTACGTGCGTGACAATTCGATAGATTAAGTGAAACCAATCCTACCATTGCATGGGACAATCACTGGCCAATAGTGCTGCTGTGGGGTCAGCGTCCAAGTGCGAAGCTTGTCGCACGATTAGCGTAAACGTCACCGCGACGTCATCTAGGAGCCGAAGAATCTTTTGCACGACTGGTAGTGCAAGTACAAGTACGCTCAGTTCACTGATAATTGAAGCACCTCTCCAAATGTACTTTTTCTATTTGATAAACATCGATAATTGATAAGGCAAAGGCTTCTCCAACTGGTTTAATTAGTGGTTGGTTGAAGGTTGCCATGTCTTTTATTGGAGATGAAACCCCATTGGCTGAAATGTATATTTCAAGTTTAACTGTCTAGTATTGTTATACTTGGATTAAGTAACTACACATAATATACTTTTCTTTTTTTTATTTTAGACAGACCGACCTGAAATTACCCGCGTGGCAAACGTCGCGCAAAAGCCTTTCACAACGCATGATCCTACCTGGTCAAAGCGTTCAGACCAGGTAGTTTAAAAATCTGCACGACAAGTACAAGTGTATTCGTTTTTCCAACAGTCTGATACACCTCACATCAGATATCGAGTGTTATAAAAGGCAGACGATCTTCACCAACAGGCGGTCAGGTGCGACAAAACATTACAAGAATCATCTCACAGCAAAGGAAAACTAAACCCCAGAAATCATGCCCAAACTTAGCGAGAAGCACGTGGCAAGCGGCCGGCGGACGCGTCTCATCAGTCTCTGACCATTCGCCAACAGAAAAAAAAGTTTTGATGGATAGGAAGAAAAATCACAAGTGGACACAACAGAAAATTGCATACTTCATCAAAAGCCACTACAACATGACGCTTGCGCTGATATCAACTACAGGTATACAGCGCTTTCTGCGAGAATATTTCAGTTGAAGAAGCTATTAAAAATAAATTATCATTTGAAAATCCATAAGACCGCGAAAAACGAGGCATCGGTTCTTGCTGTCAACGACTCATCCAGCGACCTGCAAGGGGTGAGAAAATGTGCTACTGAGGTCCACAGATCCCTATTGATGCATGTTCGTTCCTCTCAGTATGCGCTGCCTATAAACCGACAAAAGGCTACAGCGAATGGCACATAAGTTCTTCGATCGCTTGAAGGATCCAGTTTCAAAAGAGCATAAGTTATCCAACGGATGGTTGGAGAAATTAACGCAACGACACAACATTAAGTGTCACAAAAAGAACAGAGAATATGGTGATTATGATCTTGAAGCTTTCAATGAGCAGCTCCCCAGGATTCAAGCAAAGCTTGAAGCGTACGACCTTGACAATATTTTCAACATGGACGAGACTGTGGTGGAATGAAGTTCAAAAACAAACACCGAAGTTTCCTGAACTCGATCACCATCGTGCCCAGCCGACCAACTTACGGGGGGGAGGTACCCCGCGAACCTTCGCCTGAAAGCCTATCGGGTGACCGATCAGCACTACAGGACGCCTGGTCCGATTTGTCTTATGATTTCTCACCTTGTGTACCCATTGGTTTGGGTGGTAACACACTCGGTGGACCGTCGCGCAATATGAATCTTGATGGGTAACAGTAAGGAGGGACCACTTCTGGAGTAACTTGTATCAATATCTAGCGAAAGATAAACCAAACAATCCGATCGGCAAATGGAGCGGAAATCGTCACTTCAAATGCAAAGAAAACTCGGGGCGGACAGCGTGAAGCGATGCGTAGAGCCAACCAATAATAATCTGGGGCAGATCGCGCGATGCAATGTTGGGTCCCAGTCAAAACAAATGATGATAAAACGTTTCAAACGTGTGGGACTTGAATGGTAAGTGAACGTAGAGAAGCGCTTCCCGTCGTAAGATTTCCGGAGGGCTTATGCGCCTGTTGCGCGTCTTGCCGGGAAAGTTGAGCTAGAGGGGACCGTGTTATCCCTCTGCTCCCAATAACTTCGCGGTAGGAGCAGCGACTTATGCGAACCAAAGAAAAACGAACACTATATTTAATATCCAATTAAAAACCAATATGTAAACTACATGCAAAATCGTTTGACTCACCTAAATCTCGTACTTAACACTCCAGACACACGATTGGCTAAAAAAACTCCCCCCTTTCAGCCAATTCGATCACTCCAACTTGATCAACGGTACACTGGTACATGCTAGTCCAAATTTTTCACCTCCACTTCACCCCATACTCCTTATAATTTTAAGTGACCTGTTTGTGCGGTTCGACTGTTATCAGCCTTTTTTATCACCAGAGGTGAAAAGATCGACCGAGACCAGTAACTTCGTGTGCTCTTGAATGAGTTTGGAAGAGGTGGGGTATGATCCATTGCGATCACTTGTATTGGATATGTCGCTTTATATTCCCGGAATTCTGCGGTCGTCTCTTTCCGGCTTCCCAGACTGTACATTTTTGACAATATTATACACTCCGATATAGACGGCGCCAGCGATACCGTTGGCGCATTCGCTAGTTAGTCCTCCCAATACATGTGTGATCCTACGTCAATGGTGTAATATGCAAATATTCAGGAATAACCAATTTGATTACCTGTGATAATGCAATCAAATTGGTTATTCCTCGCAGAAAGTCTGAGCAGCGCCAGCCGGCCCCGTGAAGTTATGAATAAAAAAAACAGCGCGACCAAGTTACAAAAATTCTGAAAAGAACAAGCGTCCCGACTTCCTGGGACGCGCAAGGATAAATACTCGAAAGCGATTGCTTTTGAATAGTAGAAGAAGAAAGCAGAGCCAGAATCGCAATATTCAGGGTTGACTTGGTCTACTAAAAAGAGTCCATTCTTGACCACTTCGTAATCATTATAATCGTAGCCCAAATCATTCTCTTCCTCGCTAGTCTGTATCACTACGACGCCCCTTATACAACTTCTGCTGCACGATCCATTGGACTTTACCTTGTGGACCCTATCAATCCTCAAACGTTGCACCAATTTCCGTTCCAAAACGGGGAGTAACCCATTCGCGGACGGTGACTGCTCGTGACTGCTGTAACGCGCGCCGTCTCAGGCTCCTGTTATCAAGGCGAAATCAGTTCGGGAATCCCGTTAAGCAACGTAGGCTGATTGATCTAGTCGGGTGAGGTTACCTCTAGGCATGTCTTTTTCGAAGAGTGCGGCTCATCTACCAGTGTATGATCGAAAAGTGTAATGTGACGAAACAAACCAGTGGATGATCGACAATGCGATGTATGCAAAAAAATTTTGGATCGAAGCCTATACCGACCCGATCCACCCGCAATATTTTCTAAAAGCAAAACGGGAGCCTGATGATGATCAGCGTCAATTGTTTTTTTGGGTTGAAGGTTGTACATTTGCGCTTCTCCATCCTGAAATGATCTGATCAAAGGTAGAAAGACTCCTAGCTGTCTGAAGACGTCGAATCCGGTTGATCAGTGTAGTCAAGAGCATCGGGGGTGACTTTTACACCAGGTTTGGACAACGGTAGCTAAGTCAGTGTGACGGATCAGGAGTTACTCAATGATCTACCATTCCATACCATTTTGAAGGTGATACAGTCATTCTGATGTACTATAGCCGCTTCATCGAAGACTTAGCAGTTGATGCGGCAGTGTGTAAAAGCTCCGAAATTTCAACTTTCAAGTTATTGATCAACAAAAACGCTGATCTGACGGATGATCATCTGTCCGGGTTTAGAGAAGGCGTACAGTGTGCTAAAAGCGAAGATCGATTCTGCCCCGATCTGACTCCTCTAAGCAACCACTAGTCAATATTTACCTAAGCATCTGGGCTGAATCACCAAGAACAGAATGGCGCATACTTCCCTGTGATGTTCACAAGCTGTCCGCTGACGCCAGTGCTAAATATGTTCCCGACCAATCGATGAATGAAGCCGAGTAATGTTGAGATTAAGTGTTGTGACCTGCTTGGATCTTCAAGCTAGCGCGGATTATTATCTGCGGTGATTCAAACCTGATCGTCTGGCGAAAGTGGAACGAAATCAAGTGAAGCTACAAGTGTTGAAGCACCAAATTCTTTGATAGACCTGATCACGATCGTGCGCATAAAAAGATTGAAGCAAAATACCGATATCTACGTGAGCGCTTCTTGAGGAGTGCACATGAAAGCGAAAATATGTGGAGACTTGCCTCAACCGCTGTATGGATGAGACAAATTGTTGGAATATGAAGTTGCGTCAAGATGTTGCGTTATCCAAGGATGCTGCATCAGCGCACAAGAGACGAAAATAGGTGTACACAGATTTCATAATTAGTGACGGACTATAATTTAGTCTAGTCAAAATATATCACTTTTAAATTTTCTTATTATTATTACTGACGTTAATTCCGCGCACGTTACTTTGCGCGCATTCTTACTTTGAACAGTGGAGTAGTTGTATAACGAGGCAGTGAATATCACGTGGAGTACCGAGTATTGGTGAAGTGGATATAAGTGAAGTTATTTCGATTATTGTCGCATAGGCTTTGATTAATTGATTACGCATATTCCCGTGGAGACTATACATAGGGCAAGTGAAGTATACATAGCTGTGCTACGACTACGTTATGGCGAAAGTTAAGAATGCACAACAACACAAATCTCGGTGCCTGTTGTCAGTATGCGATATGTACGCAACAGTTAGATACAGCTGGCAGCCGATCACTCTTTTAGAGGTGATCAGGAGAATATTAGGACAGGTAAATGTTTGTGTATCAGGGGTATTGGCCTTGAATCTATTGGCTAGGATTATCTAGGAATTCAATTCTTAATTCACTTTTAATTTGCACGGCAATTACGTAATTGTTTTTGTTTAATTCTTCAGTATAATATTCTTCTGGTGCATCATCTTTCCACCTGGTTATCAGTATCCCATTTTAGGAGTGACCAATAACAATCTCTTCTTTGTTTACCAGTGCTGGTTCAACTTTGGTAACGGAACTAGTCTGATTACCTTTGTCTGCTGTCGATTACTTTTCCATCCGCGGAGAGGATGTTGTTAAAACTCAATAAAAATAGTTGAGGACACTTCCCGCGATCAATACTCACCTGCTGACGATGTTTCAGCGCGGGAGGATCAGCGGAAGATGCAAAGAATAGTGCGTCGCGTAGTAGCCACAGATAGTTCAGTAGGTGTACTCACTATATAAATGCAAAAAGGAAAGTAAAGTATATTATGTATGGTTACTTAAGTAGCTATCGAGTACTAATGCAACTTAATCTTGTAACCGCTATTATATGCATAAAATGTATGCCGTACCTGAACAGCCAATGGGATTCCACTATTCGGAAGAGTGCAAAGTACAAAATGGATACACACTTTTCCAACACTCCTCCTGGAAGACCGGAGTCTATGACACCATCATTGCAGGCCTAGCGCTGCACGCAACACTTGAATCCGCTGCGCTCGCCAAGTCCTTGATCATAGGTCGGCTAACATCTTTTCGCTCAGCACGTGGCTTGCCAAAACAATGCCCTTCTTGGTATAGTCCTTCAGAAATTTTAACTTGATGTCCACGTGCTTCGAGTTCGCTGCACTCGCCTCATCTTTCAATTGCCGTATTGCAGATTGGTTATCCATTTTAAACATGAGCGGCGTCTTGGCATGCATGCCCATTTCAGCGACCAGCTCTCGCAGCCCTAATGCCTCCTTTCCAGCCATGGCTGCCGCAACAAATTCCGCTTCCGCGGTTGACAATGCAACCGCCGTCTGCTTCTTGCAAGCCCAGCTTACGAGAACCCGATTTACGAACACTACCATCGCCGAAACACTTTTCTGGTCCATCTTGTCGGCGGCGAAATCCACATCGCTGTAACCCATAATCCGGAGCGGCATAGGTAGATCATCATAATGTTTTAAACCAACTTAAGATCACACGTTCCCTTAAGGTACTTGAGGATACTCTTCGCAACCTTGTAATCGCTCAGCGTCGGTGCATGGGTCTTACGTGTGGCTCGGTGCACGGCGAACGAAATGTCAGGACGCGTGCACCGGGCGACCCATAGCAGACTTCCCACGAGCGATTGAAATTGCTTGATACTTGGTAAATTCTCATTTGACTCCACCAACAGAAGTTCCTGATACTCCTTATCGTCATCCGGTGTCAGCACCGGAGTCCGAGCTGGATTCATTTTTTCCAGCTCGTTCACCTTCAATATTTCCTTGATTGTGTTTTCTTGGTCTAGCACGTAACCATTCCTCGTATCGCCTTGAACCCGGATGTACCGAAACTTGGTAACACTACCCAAGTCTTTCAATTCCAAAACTTGCATGTTCGCAAAAAATTTCTGCACGATCCTCTCACTGGTTCCAGTAACCAGGAGGTCGTCAACATATGCTCCGACTACAACCGTTTCGGCTCCTTCGTGCTTGACGAAAATACATGTGTCCGTAACACACTGCGCAAATCCAAACTTCATTAGCGTTTCACACAGGCATTGGTGCCACAGGCGCCCAGCCTGCTTCAAACCATACAGGTTGCGCTTTAATATTTGATCGCGAGCACCTTTGGTTATTTCACACCGAAATCACGCAGTTTATCCATCGTGATATCCATGCCTTGCGGCACCTGCAAGTATATTTCCACGTCGTCTTCAGATTTGTCCTTGGGGTAGGCACTTGGCACATCGCCATGGCGTGCCGCTACCCCCCACTCTTGTGCCAACACAAGAATTAACTTGACGTTATTCAACTCCATAACGGTTGAAAACGTGAAAAAATAGTCGTCGCCAAAAACTTGCTTGTCGCCTCTGGCGACCAGCCTCTCCTTGTACCTCTCAACACGTTTGTACTGACTTTCGCCTTGTACACCCACTTGGTCGGGAGAGGTACCTTTCCCTCAGGGCGGCGAACGACGTCCCACGTTTCGAGATCTTGGAGGGCCTTGAGCTACTCCTTTTTTCTGCTTGTTTCCACATCCTCGTCTGCGGGCCGCCGTGCGCCTCACGATAATTCTTTGGGTCTAGTTTCATCATTGAACCACTTGGCGTCTCAACACCAGGCTCGCAAACCGCATAAACACATAAGATGCTTTCCGCATTTTCATCATTTTCGACAATTTTTTCCCGGAGTTTCATCACTTGAAACGGCCCTTTTGTTCCTCGACGCTTCATATTCTTGTCCTTTAGCCGTCTTCTTCGACTTTCTGCGCGTCTTCCTAGTGCCTTGAACAGCTTTTTTGACGTGTCTTGACTTTGTTATAGCCTCCGGTGTTCCGTCACTTTCGCGCCCTGAACTTGGCGTATTTGGACAAGTGTTTCTCGAACGCGATTCGGCTATTTCCTCCAGTTCTTGGTTGCGTTCACCCTCTAACACCTTGGTTAATTTGTCTCTCATCTCAGGGCTGAGCGTTTCAATCGCGGTGACGTGCCTCGTCACCGCGACCACCCTGTCTTTCAGTAATAACACCTTGAAACTTTTCGTTTCGTCACTTTTCCCTAGTATGAGGACCCGTTCGGCGTGCTTCGCCAACGTTTTCTTCTTTGGGTCCCGCCAAACCATGCACGGGGACCCGAAAACCACAATGTCATTTACTGCCGGCCGCTTGCCGGTCAGCACTTCCAGCGGCGAAATTCGCCCGATATTCGATCTTTTCGGAGTACGGTTGAGTATGTACTCAGCATACTCAGCCGCCTCCGACCAATATGTTAAGAGTACACCCAAATATCATGCACCGGACCATGTTGAAAATGGTCCGGTTCATTCGCTCCGCCTTGCCATTTGAGGCAGGATTTCCCGGTTCAGTCACTTGGCGGCGGATACCGGTCTGTTTGCAAAACAGATCGACGTTCCGATACTCTCCACCGCCACCAGTGCGCAATACGGGCACTGCACGAAAACTCGTTTTCAAACCAGGCGATGGAATGCCCGAACATCCTTGCCGCCATGTCCTTTGTTCGCGCCGCGAAAACCCTCACATAGTTTGAGTGATGGTCCACAAAAACGACCAAATACCGATTGCCTCGCCTGTCACGGGGAGTGATCGGACCCTTGAGGTCACTGCAGATCACTCCTCCGATGCGGTCTATCGGGGCGTTGCTGCCCGAATCCGCCTTCGATTGCACCTTCCTGGTTGTTTTCCCCTCGGCACACGTAAAGCAACTTGGCATATCCGTGTCCGTCAGAGCAATACCAGATCTGGGGTCCCTGGCCAACCTTTCGATGGTATCATATTCCAGGTGCCCCAGACGCATATGGAAGTGGTGTAGGCTTCCAGTGTGGACGTCTGGACCGACGTCTTCCGAGACACTTTTGGCAACCATGTCACCGAAATCCTTCGAAAACTTGTTCGCCCTTTCGGCTTTCAACTTGGCAATGAAAACGGATCCATGTGTCGTCACATCGAAAAGTTTTTCGCCTTTAATCATGACCCGCAGCTTGTGGCCGTCATCAACTACGGCGCAACCCTTTTCACGCAGTCTACCAAGTGAAAGTAAGTTTCTGGATAGTTGCGGTGCGAAGTATACTTCGGTCAAGATAACGACCGTTTCACTTTTGTCGCACGTCCGCAACGTAAGCCGTCCGAATTTGGTCGCCTGTAAGGTGCCACCATCCGGCAAGGCGAAAGTATCATCAGGACCACAGTCCTTTGCATCTTCTAATAAATTTGCGTTCGACACGAAGTGTCTACTTGCACCACTGTCAATGATCCACACATTTTCAACGCCGCTTTCATTACCACATGCATTAACATATGCACCTACAGTGGTATCCATAGTCGAAAGCACGAAACGCTTTGACGACTTTTCACTGCCGCTACGGCTCGGACCTTGGCTGCGATCACTTCCATTTTTCCGATGCTTCTCGTGGCAATACCTTTGTATATGCCCCTCGCCACCGCACGCGTATCACACGCGCCGCCCTTTTCCAGATGTTGCGGCATGCGCCTGCAACTTAAGGGCAGGCTTAGCCTTCACGGCGTCGTCCTCCAGTTCCTGCGCCCAGGCAATTAATTCTTGCGCATGGCTGAGGTAGTCCTGCCTTCTAGGATCATACCTCGCCATCAGAATTACTTTCAGCCGCGGCGCAGCGTACTTGACAATGTTTTCCACAACTAACTTTTCGCTCGACCCGCTTTTGCGAGCCAGAGCTACTAGGTA
Source organism: Peronosclerospora sorghi (assembly GCA_026184515.1). Taxonomy (NCBI): domain Eukaryota; phylum Oomycota; class Peronosporomycetes; order Peronosporales; family Peronosporaceae; genus Peronosclerospora; species Peronosclerospora sorghi. The sequence goes on along the minus strand of CM047587.1, from coordinate 42,780,412 downwards.
TAAGTAATGCTCCGTCCAGCTGTGCCACGCATCCTTTTCCATAGCGAACCTGGTAGCAGCTTGGTGATGGGATATATTCGTTCTGAACCCCAGCCACATCTGGTCCATCACGTAGATTAGTGTTGGTCGCACCCGGCACCACCATGCAACATTAGTACGATAGTACTCCCCGGCGGTGCCCTCCAAATGTTCGCCAAATTTGTTGACTTTTAAACGTTCGCTCCATTGGAAACCAGAAGTCATTTCTGCAATCTCGATCGCCTCCATAAACAGGTAAGCCCATTGGCGGTAGCCTGCATCCAGACCTGGATACAGCTCGCGCCCTGAAAACTTGTCTATACTCAGCTTAGGTATTTTGTACCCAGTGTGTTGCACCGGTACATTTCCCTGCGTGACTGGCACTCCGGCACCGCCTGCACCTTGCGCCGTATCCAGCGACCTGCGGGGTGCTTCATTTACTTATGGGCGTGGCTGTGCACCAGCTTCTACCCCTTCGTCCTCGGCCAGGTCGTGTATCGACATCTGCTGACCGAACGGAAGGTAATTCTGGATACTCTCCCGAAACTCGGACTGCGGTATACGCATCGGTGGCTCCCTCTTGGCTCGGGGGATCTTCTCGGGGATGCTGGTCTAGCCTGCCCTGCATCTGGGTTATTCAAAGTGCTCGCGACTTCCCTCAAGACGCGCACCAGCGTCCGAAATTCCTCCACGGAAGGAACATCATCTCCATCAGAGTCAAACATCATAAACTTAATATAAACACTTCAGTCACGTTCTACAATCACTAGCCCTTCGATAGGGGACTTTCCACTAGCTCCACGAGACGTAACAACGAAAAAATATTCACGAGAGTACACTCCAATTACCAAGAAAACTCCACGAGATTACTTGACGCAACTTGGGTTCATAACCTGTTAAAACTCAATAAAATAGTTGAAGACACTTCCCGCGATCAATACTCACCTGCTGACGAAGTTTCAGCGCGGGAGGATCAGCGGAAGATGCAAAGAATAGTGCGTCGCGTAGTAGCCACAGAGAGTTCAGTAGGTGTACTCACTATATAAATGCAAAAAGGAAAGTAAAGTATATTATGTATGGTTACTTAAGTAGCTATCGAGTACTAATGCAACTTAATCTTGTAACAGCTATTATATGCATAAAATGTATGCCGTACCTGAACAGCCAATGGGATTCCACTATTCCGAAGAGTGCAAAGTCCAAAATGGATACGCACTCTTCCAACAGATGTATGGTTTCCCGTCCCCATACAACTTTGTATACGTAACGGCGGGTCAAAATGAAGATGCGCATCTTGGAGGAAGGATTATCAACCGTAGGCACGTGATCTTCTTCTTCAGGAGACCTTTCATTTCTTTTATCATTGGTCACCGGCACGCCCAAATTTACCCCTCACGACTGAATCTAGAGAAAGACATGATTCCCCGGAATCTTATCTTTATCAAGCCACATATCATACCCACAACTAGATTATTATCCAAAATTAAGTGATGTTGGTAATATGGAGAGATCCTTATCGGTCCTTTTAGTGGGAAACCTGCTAGTGTATCAAATAACCCACGGCTTGCTTTCCTATTTTTTTTTCCTACCGTGATATTCCATCCGTATAGGTACTTCCAGTAGTTGGGCCGGGTATATCTGTAGGTATGACCCAGCTTCACAAGACTCCGTACAAAGCGCAACCGTATCATGACTTCGACAGGTAGACATTGTGGTCCGTGGGGAAGATACAGCCGTATACCATAAAGTCCGTTCGCAATATATTATCTTGACCACACAATTTCCCTACACACCCACGTAAGTAGTAGATCGATTACCCAGAGGTGGTAATATCAACCTTTATACGACCTTTAATGAAGTATGCATTCAACCTTATGACTAGACGTTGAGTCGAAGATTGATAGCTCATAACTCGAGTCAAACAGTAATGATTTTTTTTCATTGTTCACCTTCCCGTAGACTTAATCTGATTAATCCACTCTCTAGTACATGGTATTTTCAATATCCACGAGACTCTTTTGCTAAAAAATCCAAATCTATGATCAACTCGGATCTAGCAAATTCATCAATACAACACTCGCAAACATTAGGGCCTTATTAGCCCTCAAATTATTTTGTTGTTGAAGATCTTATCGGTTGTGGGTTAAACAGACCCTTTGCTAAAATAGAGATCGGCTTGCTCCGGATCGAAGTAAGCAAGTCTCTTAGTTCAACATCTGCTCATCATTAGGTACTATTATGCTTATTCTGCTTATATCACTGGCAGATCAACCTGAAGAATATTTTTCCATATGGGACTCTACAGCTTTGTGCAAGCACCGCATGCACACAAGCAATGATCGCCTGGATACCCCACGCTTGCATTTCGGACTAATCAGACCTTTCCAGCACTCTTGATATCATCGTGTTTACCCAATCCACAATGCGAACATCTTCTGTTCTGGTGGCCTGATTAGGCTATCGTCCGTGATCATCACGCGGATAGGTAAGGTTTCTGTTGTCATGAATTCAGTCAACAGGCGACGGTAAGTTTAAACTTCATCTGACCGTTGTTATTTGAGCTTGATTTGGCACTTTATTGATTATGTCTGATCCGTGGCTGGTTTAGCCGACGTCAAAGGGTGAAATTGTGACGGTTTCTTCTTTACTAGCTCGACCACACGGATGCTCTGTAGCTCGCTATTTTCTTGCTGTGCAATGCCCAATGGGGCTTCGTTCATCTCTTCACTTTCTTTAAGTCTCAAATGTTAACCGATCTGTCATTGTCCAAAGCGTGCGACCTGATGAAGCCTTCCCGTGAGCGACCCATCTTTGATCGGTAATTTAGCACGCATCCTTGCTACATTGAGTCACAAACGGCGTCTACAATAGGGCCGGCCTAAATCACGACCACACTACAGAGCATCATTTTCTTGGACTTGCGTTTTTGTGTTCCTCTATCGAGCTGTTAGAACCATTTCGACCAGACCTCACCTATCGCTCCGAGCAGAGACATGATCACATAGGAAAGCGGACTTTGGAAGGGCCATAGCTACTTGCTTGATCTCCGTCCGTTTTTATTCCTGAATCTTATTTTAGATCGCTGATAGTCGAGACTCTGATGTAAGTGGTGCACTGACGGGATGTCTGCCGTCACAACGGTAGGTCTCTTTTTTTACCTTCCTCCAAATTATCCGGTACATATTGATCAACGCAATTACACCCTAATCGTATTGAATTAGATTCATCAAAATGCAATAAACGATGGAAGCCAGATAATAATAATATATAATGGGAGCCAGTTTCCCGACAACGGGTCTTTGTTATCCCGACAAGGGGTCTTTGATACCGCGACAAGGGGACGCGTTTTGCGTGACTGTGCCACCTTTCCCTCCGGCTCAAACTAAGCCGCTGCGCCACTTAATAAAAAAAACTTTTTCTATGCTGTAAAAGACGCACTTCAGAAGGGTTCTGTGACTTCAACTCTGTCATTTTTCGCACTCGGCAGGCCCCTTTCTTATCGAAAATACCGTTATCCGTGTCACATCTGGAATGGCAGATGCGTTGCTGTCCCCGCCACCGGAGAAAGAGTATGCCACTCTTGAGGAAGTCGAACATGCTGTTGAAGACTGGACATTCGCACACGGCTACGCGGTTGTGAGAAGAAGCTCCCACAAGTCTGAACACAAAGACCCAGCAAAGCGTGTAGTAAGACGAGTCGATTTTGAAATGCGTTGAGGGGGGGGACACTGGACACTCGCGACAAACCTTCACCGGACAAGCGCAAGAAGAACAGATCGACACGGCTGTGTGGTTGCCCTTTCCAGACCACGATCAAGCGAGACCACGTTACTTTGCGATGGTCTGTTAGTGTGGAGAATCCTGAACACAACCATCCCGCGCCTCCAAGCATATCTGCCTATCATGAAGCACGTCTAGCCAAGGTTACGGTAAGTGTGACACGTAAAGGTTCATTTTTGACACGTTTGGAAGACGAATCACCCAAATTTGATGCACTCCGTGTCACAGCCCGAAATAGACATAAGGTACTCGACATGTCAAAGACTGCTACGCCAACAAAGAACATCTTGGCCTATCTCAAAGCATCGGACCCTACCATATGTCTTACCAGACAAGACATTTATAACATACGGCAAGCAGAACGTCTGGTGATTCTCAACGGTCGCACCCCTGTGGAAGCCCTTCTCGACACATTGAAGAAGCTAGATGTTTATCACATAGCGAAATTCGACTCATCAAACCGGCTCTCCCACTTGTTCTTCAGCTCTCCGAAGATCCTGGAGCTTTTGCGCAAGAACCATTACGTCTTTATCATCGATTCCACCTACAAAACTAACAAATAAAAGATGCCTTTGGTCCATATTGTGGGCATGAGAGCAACTGGGAACACCTTTTACGATGGGTTTTGCTTTATGAGTGCAGAGATAGGGCCTGTCTACGACTTTTGTCTAGAAGCATTCCGTTCCTGCCTTGTGGGAGAGGTGCCCAAGGTATGTGACATCAATAACACTATTTTTGACGCGTTCTGTTGCCGAATCTTCCGAATCTGATGCAATCCATGTCACAGGTCATTGTTATCGATCAAGAGTTGGCGCTGGCAACCAGTATACACACGTTCTTCCCTGACACTATTCACTTGCTCTGCCGTTGGCACATCAACAAGAACATCGCTGCCAACTGCAAAACTGGGTTCGCCGAAAAGGATTGGACGGAGTTTGACCGCGAATGGCAGGTTGTGATGAACGCGAAGCCCGAGCAAAAGGCAGACTCAAGTTGGAACGAATTTTACAACCGGTGGTCAGCAGAGCATTGTGTTGCTGTCGATTACATAGCGGCTACTTGGATGGTCCACAAGGAGCGATTATTTTCAGCTTGGATGCACAAGGTTATGCACTTTAATCAACTTTTCACATCTCGAGCGGAGTCGATGCATAATTCTTTGAAATCCTGGATCACGAGCTCAACATTGGACCTCGACGCAGTATTTGAACGCATTACCCTCGCGATTGACGCTCACCACTCCGAAATAGATACCAAAACAAGACGTCAAACCACCAGTACCTTAGTAACTCACTCAGCAAACGTGCTCTGGCGCGTTTTCAATCGCAGAGTGTCCCAAAGGACCTTTTGTTGATGGAATACCAGCGAAGATTGGCAGCCAAGTACACAGCAGAGGAGGCTACGAACTGATCAGGGACATTCAGGTGGGTTGTGACATAGGCAACGTCATTTTTCGCATGCTTCCCACATTTTGACGCGTTTTCTTGTATTGATCGTGTCACAGAGCTACGATGGGACTGCCGTGTTCCCACGAAATATACCACATGGAAAACCCTAGCCGCGGCATGTCGATCCCACTGAGTGATGTACATCCTCAATGGATACTTATTCGGGATTACCCACTTCCTCCGCATCCGCCAACACCTTGTGTGGAAGACATTCTTGCTGACATCGGATCTCAACATTCGCAGTTACCGGCTCATCAACAACAACTCCTGGAGGATATTTTGCAGGCTTTGAGCCAGCAATCCGCCTTTGTGGTAAATCGTACTGCAAATTGGTACGTAATTAGGGGCATAATTATAGACACCCCTATAGGCGTAGCTGTGGTAGAGGGTACCACAAATTTTGTCGGTACCATAGTCGGTACAAAAGGTGGTACGATAGTGGGCACCACAGTCGGTACCACAGTTGGTACCCAGACGGTACAACTGTTGACACAACGGTGGCGGACAGGGACGAGGTGTGGATAGGACGTCTCAGACGATGCGACAACTGGCAAGGTTACCTGACGGTAACCCGAAGGTAAGCGGGTGAATGGTCGACAAAATGCGTAGGAATGAGTAGTTCTGGTTAGTTGATATTAGGTTTTTGGTAGATATTAGGATATAAGCAATAATACAGTTCTCCTTTTGCGTACGATCGCGCCGATCGTTTACAGGGACAGCACCTTCGGGCCTCCCTTCTCCTACCCAATACCTCTACGTCCCGGGCGCGAGCACTTAGTGCATTTTTGGCCCACCGGCAGGCGTAGAGTGTGAGAACTCACCTGCAACTCCGCCCGCTGTGTCAGCGGATCTTCTTTTAAAGGTTTTTTGGTCTCGGGAACGTGATCGAGCAGTGCGCTCTCACCTCTTCCCTTATTGGTCCACTTTTTGTCCCCTAGTGTTCGGCTGCTTTAAGCGCCCCACGGGAACACTAGGCGGATTTTTAGTGGTAATCGTCGATCAGCCCGTCGAACGCGCTGATCTACCGTCCCTATAAGGCTTAAGTCCAGAATACAAGGTATGTTTGGGTATTCTATTGACGAATTAAGCTTAAGGAGGCTCTGTGATCGGGCAGTGAAGATTTCCGCTGCCTGATCGAGTACCCCTTCGCCGATCAACACCTGATCGACACACTGCGACTCGCGCCCGCACTCAGCTGCTCACAACTCGCGCCAACTAAGCTGAACCGCGACTTTTAGCACCTGATCGCGCTTGATCGAGTCTGATCACCGCTGATCGACGACTCTTAGTGCCTGCCCAAGCCTGATCACTGTTGATCACACCTGATCGCACGTGGTTCAAGCTTGATTGCGCCTGATCATTACCTGATCGCATCAGTCGACTCATCACAAGTCAACTCAGTCTTGCCACAAGGAATTGTAGTGTGCCATCCCCGCCACCTGGAGAGCTACCCACGCCTAAGCCGTCGGGTACACAAGGTGAGCAGAAACACAAGCAGTCAAGGACAACCGGAGGACCCCCTTCGTCAGTCGGCAGTCCGGGCGCCGTGGTACCGCCTGATCAAGCCTCAATAACTTTGATCAGCCGCTCCCCCACAATGGTGAGCTTGCCCGGATCTTTGGGCGACGCGGGATATCACCGCGATTCTACGCAAGATGGCGCTGATGTGGACGTGAAAACGGAAGTATAAGTGAAGATAAAGGTTGAAAAGGAGGAGGTGGTTGTGAAGATGGAAGGCAGTTCGCCGTCGTCATGTCTGAAGAAGAAAGGAAATGCTGATTATCAGGACCTGGGGAGGTATCCTGATGAGATAAAGGAGGAGAAGAAACCTCAGCCACCTCCCAAGGCTCCTTCGGGAGCCCCTCCGGATCATAAAGCAAGTTATGATCCGCCAATTACATATGCATATGATGATCTGGATTGGAAGCCGTTGGTGAAATACTACTACCCAGACCGACCGAAGGCGTTGCTGAAGACGCCGGGTTCGGAAAGTGATGAAAGTCGACCAAGTATGCCACCATCGGAATCCGATTTGGAAAGGGCGTTTTATATGAAGGAGCTGAAGAATTTCTTATCGATGAATTCAATTATGAACCTACTCGGGGTCACGATCAGTGGAAAACTGAACGAGCCGGTTAGTCGACCAATAACAGACGAGAAGGACAAGCTAGAGTTGGTGTTAGGGATGACACCCCTGATTAAGCAAGCTTGTCTGACTACAGGCGCTTACGAGGCCTAAGAAGTGTTCGATCTCGACCCTGAAGACGTCGCGACCACTACCGAGCAGCTGTTAGGACTTTTGGTACCTATAGTGGGTCAATCCGCTAGGGTGGAGCCACCTCGTACGATGCTGACGATTAAAGCGGGATCGTCGATTAACGTGGCAGAATACACGGGATCATCGTGTTACGAATCTGCCCCTTATGAAGGCGATGAACTGAAGAGGAGTCGAGTAGTGCTGGAAGTATGGAGCCCAAGATCACCAGGATGACAGTTTTCCAGAAGGATGAACCCAAGTTTTCAGTTATCAAGAGGGAACCGCAATAAGTCAAAGGCAGACCATGATCGATCATCGCAGGGCCCAGAGCTGCAAACATTTTTCGACAAGGCCATGAAACAGTTTTTGGCGGAAGAAAGAGGCAAGTCGACACCTGCAGTTGTTCGCACAAAAAGTCCCCAACCCAAGACAGGAAGTGTTACGACGGTGAAGGACGTGGATATGGAATCAGTGTATTCGCTCCGTGATTTTCAGTCAAGGTCAAGAAGATTGGCCACGGTTAAAGATGTTGACATGGAATCTGTATATTCGCTCCATGATCAACAATCCCAGCGTGATTACATTGACCCAGACTAGCCAATTACTCTGCCTCGACAAGTCACGGTTGCGACAGCGTACCCTGGAATGCCTGACCAACAGTCGATTCCCAGGATTCGGATGTCGGCGATCAGTTATCTTAAAGAATTTTCAGGAAAGGAAGTGGATGAAGATCAAGAGCGGAATTGGATTAGTCGTTTGAAGTCGGCATTTATGCGTGACCAAGCCTCCGACCCAGAAAAGTGCTTAATTATGGGTGATTTACTAAAAGGACCAGCACGCAATTGGCATCGCCAACTGAGTAGAGCTACCCGATCAAGTTGGAAAAGTCTCGTGGATGAGTCTTAAGTTCAATACTGTGGAAGTGGCCAATCGGCGTCCCGCCAGTATTATCACCGATCAGATGAAACTCCCATTGAGTATCTGCACCGGCTGAATGTGGTGGGATTGCGGGCCAAGTTTCCAATCAGGGATGGATCACCTACGGTTTTACGCGAACATGTGCAACATTTTCCGGACACATTGACCTTTCGCGATCTAGCCGATCAACTGGCACTCCTGCGGCTGTATACCGCCGCGGATCTGGAAGAAACGCTGCGGGCGTATGCGCGCAATAATTGGTACCAGACAATGGCGACGGTAGGCACCAACCGATTCCGTCAGAAATTCAGTGATGATCGGTCACCTACCCCAGCGTGGAAGCCTAAAGCAGTGCGCGCGATTAAGGTGATTTCTGGAAGCGAAGAGTCAAGCTCCGATGACAGTGGAAGTGACGGTGACCAGCGTCGTTACATGATTGCTGCTATGCGCGATCAACCAGTAGCGCACGGTCTACCTAGTGAGACTCGATCCGTTAAACAAGGCGAATCAAGTACGGATGACCAAGGGGCGATGAAGAAATGCAGCCATTGCGGATCAATCAAGCATGACAATTTGCGTTGTTGGAAACCCCTGACCTGTCTGAAGTGTGGCAAGAAGGGACACCCGACGGATCACTGTTTGTACGTCTGCCGTGCGTGCGGCGAAATTCATGACGTTGGCAAGTGCCCCATGGAGGAATTCTACAATCGAATTCGACAGTGGTACAACCCTACCAAGCATGCGGGAATGTTGCCCAAAGAATCCGAAGACATGTTAAACTAGGACGCTCTCCAGGTTGGAATCTGGTACGAGACGAGCGTTCTGGTGTGTGTATTTTTGCATATGTGGATAAGAAGCGGGTTGATCAAGCAGAAAAGAAAGATAATGAAAAATGTGATCAACCTGATTTACCATGTTTGGCTAATTTCCGTATTGATGAGTTTTCTCGATCTCCGGTGATCATGGAAGTTGATTTGCTTACGGGTGAATCACGTGGATATTGGAAGTACCACTCGCCAAAAAGTGGTTTAAACAAGCCAAGGCGAGCGGCAAAATCAATAACGAACGTGTCACGCTACTATTCAATTCTGGTGCCGAAGTGTCGATCGTCGACTCAACCTTTGTTCGTAAGGTGGATTGTCAGATCGACACGAGTCAAATACAAGAATGTGTCGGTATTGGGTAGAGTGCATACCTCACACAAGGGCGCACGAAAATCAAGATTACATTAGCGGGATCGTTGGTTTATTATTTTCATGCATGGGTGGGCAAACTTGTTGGCCAAGATGCTATATTAGGAATGGATTTTATGATCCCAGCTGGCGTCAGATTGGACATCGCTCACGGCGCGCTAAGTCTGCCGGATGAAGAAATCATCCCATTAGAAGGCCGCCGACAGCTGTATGGATCGAGTGGAAATTATATGAAACTTGGTCAGTTCTAACAGATCGCAGTAGGTCGATCTGCTGAGGTCCGGATTCGTGATCAGCGATCTCGGAAGTTATGGATTACTCGTGGAAAAAATTGGGTTCCCACAGTGACTAGGGGCGTGGGTAATTCGCGATATCTGCGTATTACAAATGTTGCCGATCATCCTATCGTTCTACATGACGATATGATTTTAGGTATTTGGATGAATAAGGATGATGTGCCCCGTCGCCTGGGTTTTTCAGTGGGCTCTAATCGCTATAAAGAGTGGCAGAATCTCGCGTATCAAGCTTCTACCGATTCAGTGCATGATGATCAAGAAAGTGTTGGCCAGGGTCCTTTGGTCGACAAAAAGAGTACCCTATTCCTCAGGGAATTTTAGTACGACCTGCGGACTCGATCACGGCATCGGTGAAAGTAGTGACCGGAAGACCGCATAAGGTACAAGAAGTGCAAGAAAAGGGCAATCAGGAGCCGAGTGTGCAAGGTCCGACCCTTGGTCATGAAGTTGAGCGACTTGTTACAAGATATGGTCCTGATCAGGATATGCATGAACATACCATCTCAACCGATACCGGTGAATTCGGTGTAATTCCTACCGATGCCCAAGTATGCTACCATGAAGGCGGAGATTTGTTCGTGGAAGAGCTGGAGAAACAACTTGCCACGCTGCACGTAGTATCTGCAAGCACCGAAGAAGTGACCAAGGATGATTTGCAAGTTGGCGACCCTCTGATCAACACAGCAGAAGAGATTGACCAACTTCGCGATATAATTTGGGAGAAGAAACATCTGCTGATCGGAAAGGGGAACGCACTACCTCCTGCTTCACGTGGGGTGGTTTGCGATATCGATGTAGGCAATGCGCGCCCGATTGCCCAAAAGTGTCGAAAAGTGGCTCCGCAATTTCGCGAGAAGTTATCGGCTTTGATCAAGGGGCTACTGGCTACTAAGATTCTTCAGCCGTCTACGTCACCCTGGGAATCGCCTAAAGTTATCATCGTGAAAAATAATGGGGTTGATATTCGCTTATGTATCGATTATCGCGCGGTGAATCAACTCACACGTCTGATGGTATACCCAATGCCCCTGATCTCGGATCTACTCGAAGATTGGATAAAGCGTTGTGGTTTCGCTCTTTGGATATGGCGAGCGGTTTTTGGGTCGTGTCTATGACCGATCGATCACGTGAGATTTCGGCGTTTGTCACTCCGTTTGCGTTTGAATTGTTTGAATGGAATGAGGTGCCCTTTGGCCTGAAGAATGCCCCGCAAATCAACCAGCGGCTGATTTATAATGCATTATATGGGTATCTCAAGGTTAAGGACGGTGCTGACGAAACGGCTGATGTATTTACTAGGGGAGAGCCCGACCAAGCCCGAGGCCCGTCTGTGTTGCAGCGACGATCCTATATTGATGACATTTTGATCCCGGCCCCTACATGGAAAACCCTGTGTGACAGGGTGCGAAACCTGTAGGAGAAGTGTGATCAGTGGAATTTGTCGATCAGCGTGGCAAAATCGTACTGGGGGCGAAGTGAAGTGCCTTATTTGGGACATCACGTCTCTGGCCGTGGTCTGGAATCGAATCCGAAGAATTTGGATGATCTGATCGATTTGCCTTTTCCTGGCACTTTACGTGCTATGCAATCGTTTTTGGGAAGCCTGAATTATTACCGTCGATTTATCGAAGACTTTGCGATTTATGCTGCTGTGCTCTATGAATTACGAGAAATTGATTATCAAGAGTTAAAGAGCCGGGCATTGGTCAACGAGAGCACGGCGTATGAGGATGGTCGATTAACTAGGGCGCGAGTGGCATTCAGCATGCTGAAGGCTAAGATTGCGTCGGCCCCAACTCTGCACCATTTCGACCAAGCAAAGACGCCGGTGATTGTGGTGTATGCCGGCAAGTGGGAAGTGTCTGCCGCGTTGGTGCAAGAACATGATCAAGTATATTGCCCTATCGCATTTGCCAGCCGTACACTGAAGAACGGTGAGCTGAATTGCCCCGTTGAAAAAGAAGTGCTGGCCCTTCACGGATTCTAGACGTCTACTTTACGATGCTGGTCGGAAAAGCAATCGTTGTCCTGTCGCGTCGATCCACGTTGACGTGGCTCTTGACGTCCAACGGGATAGATGGACTACTGGGAAAATGGGCTGCAATCTTATCACAGTGGGACTTGGATATCAAGAAATGCATGCATGGAGAAGAGGAGGTACTAGGGGCGCTGGACGCAAGTATCACTCCTCGCACTGAAATTGATGAGGCCCTGATCGCAATCGCACCAAAAAGGAGCCTCTACAGACGATTGAAGTACCACCTCCCACGGTCGAGAAAGTCGAAGATCTATACGTGATCAGTTTCGATGGATATGCTAGTGTTAAGCGATGCGTTGGTGCATTCGGTGCTATCGTCTGGAAGCTGCCGGAGTGGAAGATCATGATCGCGGTTGCGGACCATGCACCCAACATCACGGTGAATGAAGCCGAGTACCAGGGACTGCTGCTAAGTTTGGATCTACTATTGCAATATCCCAAAGGAAGGATAATCGTGTGTGGAGATTCGAATTTGGTGATCAGGCAAATGCGTGGCGAAATAGAGTGTAAAGCTCCGCGGTTGCAAGTATTGCAACAGCGCGCGTTGAAACTCCTTCGCGAATGGCCTGACCATGACCTTTTGCATGTTAAGCGAGAGTGGAATAAGAGTGCCGATCACATCACCACCACTTCCATGCGGGATGGGGCACGATGTGAGATCAATGATGGGAAACAGCTGGAAGAATTGGCCGATCTTAACAGATTGACGGAGGTGATTACTTGGAAGGAAAATCCCACTGCTGCACAAGTGCTGGTGACGACGCGATCACGTAACATTCGTCAAACGCAATCGTCAACATGGCCTGAGGTATCCATAAGGGGATAAGGGCGGAACGAGTTAAAAACGAGCAAGACGAAGAAAAGTGGATCTGTGATTTGCGATGTTACTTGAATGGTAACGTGTCACAGCTGAGTGCAGGTGAAAGAGTGCGCGAAAATCGCCGATTGTTATGACTTCGACGACCAATGGTTGTTGATCTACTGCGGAAACATGACCAAAGTAAAAGCCAGCTGTAATCAAGATGATAGAGACGAGCGACGCTCCTCAATTAAGCTGGTCGTATCGGAAACCCCACATGCGGATGTCCTCCACCATTATTATGTGGGTTTGGAGGGGGACACGAGGGTATAGGGCGGACATATCAGCGGATCAGACGTTACTTTCATTGGCGTGGACTATTTCGTAGCGTGCAAAGCGTCGTTGGACAGTGTGTTTATTGTGAAACGGGGAAGGGTCAACCTACGATCAAGGGGACGTCACGCGGAAATATTGAGGCCACGTACCCGTTCCAGGTGATAGCCATGGATCACATCCCGTCGCTGCCTCGTTCGATTGATGGGCATACGGAGTTGTTGATATGGACAGACCTATTCACGGGTATGGTAATCGCGAAAGCTGGATAGTCTCGTACAGCACAGAAAGTCGCCGAAAATTATGAAAAATGTGTGTTCCGACGATTTGGAGCTAGTGAGGTGATTAGACACGACCGAGAACCCGGTTTTATGTCCGAGGTATTTAGGGCTTTCAACAAGATCGTGGGACAGCGGCAGATGTGCAACTATGGCATACCGTCCGCAGGCGAACGGCAAGGCAGAAAGAACAGTGCAGACAATTACACGAGCGATTAAGATGTACGTATCGGATGTCAGTCAGAAGGATTGGAGTTCGTATGCAGAGCGGCTGGTGTTCGCTCTGAACTCGACCCCAGATCGTATCCGTGGGGAAACACCGTTTTATTTTGGCGTACGGGTGGGAACCACGACCATCGTTGGAATCGACATTACAACTGGACGGAACTCGGCGAAAAGACCGCGATGCGCGTCGATGGAGATATCGGCTGCAGAAAGACTACCGCTACGCCCGGGATCAACTGAGCACCCGACTGCACCAAGCGGTAACAAGACGGTCAGAGAAGCATAATGATCAAGTGACACCGCACAAGATCGAAGCGGGGTCGAAGGTCTGGCTGTACCTCGATCGAGTGAAGGAAGGGTTCGCAAAGAAACTGGCGCATATGTGGCATGGACCCTTCAGGGTCGACGAGGTGATTGGTGATCATGCGGCAAGGTTGATTACAGCTGGTACCGACTATCGCATATTTCCAGTCGTGCACCTGTCCAAGTTGAAACTGGTCAAAGAGTTTCCAGATCGACCTAATGCTGTGCTAACAGCTTGGGTAGAGGATCGTTTTGATTTCGATGAAGCTCTATTACCCGAAGACAGCTGGGAGAGGACTCTAGAGACAGACGAATTTGAAGTTGATCGCGTCACCGATGTCCGATCTGCTCGGAAAACCAGATACGGCAGAACGTTGCGTGAATATCAAGTATATCGGAAGGATCATGATGAGCCGTCATATGGGTAGACGAGGCCGATCTGAATTGCGATGCCCTAGTCAAGGACTTCGAACGGAAGATTATTACCAAACACCTGTTTGATGTAATGCAGGTGGATGAAGAGTCCCATCAGTGCATGACAGGCTAATGGACTGTGAAATTATGATTGAAGAGTTACGATTAATGGGAAAATAGCGATTGCCTTAATGTGGTGAATTTTTGGTGGATATTGCGCGACGTGGTGATGAGGTAATGACAGATGAGACTGTGGAAGAGCGATTTGTGTGGATACACTGAAAACGATGAAGCAACAATTGGAATTATTACGATCAAGAATGTTTATCTATTGAAGAAGAAAAGATGGTTAGCGAGCTAGCTTAAACCGTAAAACTTGCGACGGAGGCGGGTAATCTTGTTGCCGGGGTGATCGTTTGCGGAAAGGTGATACTGGAGGCGCGAAGGCTCAACGAAGTCCACCTCGCATAACGCATCCTGCAAGGTCGAAGGCGGTCGGTCCGATAGTTACCCTGGGTACCAGGTGCCATCGTCCGCCGGAGCATATTTCAAGGGGCGATTACGGGCGCAGTGGGAAATCGCCGGATCCAAGAAGATGTCAAGATCGGACTCCCCGCTGGTCATGCCTTGCATCACGAACTTCACGATCCTCTTCCACGCTGCCCCGGCGCAACTTCTACGATGGCTTCGACCCTCGTAAAATTCTCGGAAAAAAGCGTCGCGCTCTCTAAGGTCCTGATCCACGTGGAGGTAATGGGTGGACTCCCAGATCGCCTGCGCGTGATGGTCCAGGAATGTCTGGTACCGCGCCTTGAAGTCAGCAAACCAGCCCACCGAGCGGAATGAGATGGTTGGCAGCATGTGCTTGAAACAATCCCACGGGCGCTGCGAGTACAGTAACTCCACTGCTGATTGGATAATCAGGTGACTGCACCACTCATCAGGCGCAGGGGTGTCCGTGACGGTGGGAAACAGCCATCCCACAGGACGTGTCAAGTAGTCGAACATCGTTTTTACTGAGACGCTACCCAGATCGAGACCGCTGAGCTGATCCGAGGTCCACGGCAAGATGGCGTCGTCAGTCGCCTCACCCGGCAACAATATCATCGACTTGAAGTCACCTGTCCGGGGAAAGAGGAATTCAGCAGAGTCAAGATCCGGCGGACGGTCTCTGCCCCACTCGCTGATCGTGGGACTGGACGGAATTTGCGCTCCACGTAAAGCGGAAGGACCACCTTGGACACCATCCGGTTGGCCAGGCGTGCAAATAACATGTGGTGACCAGCTCACATTGGGAATAGCAGGAGAGAGACGTAGTCGCTTGGACTGGGAGGTGGATTGCGAGCGTGACCAGCTCATATCGGGAATAGCAGGTTGTCGCTTGGACTGGGAGGTGGATTGCGAGTGTGAACAGCTCATATCGGGAATAGCAGGTTGCAGCTTGGACCGGGAAGTAGACTGTGAGCGCAGGGCATGTCCTTTGGTATCCCCCGGTCGACCAGGTGGATTAATGTCGGGCGACAGCTCCTTCTTCCCGGAAACGGCAGAGGCCAGACGTTGCCGCTTGGGCAGGGAGGTGGAGTGTGAACTCCGAGCGCGCTTTCTAGACGAAGAGGTCGGTCGGATGAAGGAGTTTATAGACGGACCACCCGAAGCAGCAGCCGGGATGGCATCCGGGTTAATACCCGCATTAGTGGAACCGGCGCTCGGAGGGATTTGCAGGTGTGATGCTACGCCCGCCAACATGGTCTGGACATCGGAGAATTGAGCCCGCAGTTGTTACGCCTCATCCTGAACGCGTCGCAACTCGAGGCGAAGTGCGTCGCGCTCCGCAGATGCGTGGTTGAGACGACGCCGCGCCGCCGAAAGTTCTCCCTTTAGCCTGGAATTCTGAGTACGCAGTAGCTCCAGCTCAGCCCTGTCAGCCGACACCGTGTCAAGACGCGCATATATCTCGTCGGCTCGAGCATGAGCATTGGCGAGTCTGTTTATCTTTTGGAGAGTGGTTTCATGCTCCGTCCGGATACGATCACGCTGGACCTTTTGTTTGCGAGCCTTGGAGGAAAGCTTAGCCAGCTGCTCGGACAAGCGCTGGTTTTCTGACAGAATATGATCGCGTTCATGTTGCACTGCGATCAGGCGCTGGTGGAGTCGTTCGAGCGCTGCGTGATCCTGAGATGCTTCAAGACGCGAAATTTCTTTCGCCTTATTATCGACGGTATCTTCGCAGACCGACAGCAGATACTGGTTCCGGACCTGGGCACCTTTTAGATCGCGTATCTGACCTTGCTGTTCGGCCAGGGTCTCTTCGGATCTCTTCAGTCGGGACTTGAGGTTGATAACGGTGGTGCGGACGAAGTCGCGCAGGGGTGCAGCTCGCTCGCGGAACCACTCGATCTGCTGCTCGCGGTCGGAGAGCTTACGTTCGACTCACTCGCGCCGCTTCTGTTGTAGGCGGGTGGAGTCTTAACGTACGGAAAGTGAGTCGGTCAGCACGACTATTTACTCCTGCTGTGTGAGAATGGTCTCTTGCTGCGTACGAATCGTATCCTGCAGCGCGCGTATGGTCTCTTGCTGCGCGTAAGCCTGGTGGACCACCGAGACCAAGTTGTCGACCGCGGAACGGTCGAGTGATGAGCTGCCACCTACGGTTACCTCCATGATCAGCCTCGCAGAAGAAGTACAAGAATGGATGATCACGAGGGCTTGATCGAGGACGCTACGGTTGAATGATTGGCAACGCTCTGCTCACCTGCGACTCACTCGAAGGAGACAGGGCAGATTGATGGGTGCAGATTGCACTACCAATGACGTCATGATTGATGGAGATCGACCGTGATCGAGGCCATCATGACTAATAGTTAGCAACGTGGCAACGATATGATCGACCCCCGCCCCAACCTCTGTCCGGCTGGGACGGGGTTCAGGGGTGGCTGTGGTAAAGAGTACCGCAAAATTGGTACGTAATTAGGGGCATAATTATAGGCACCCCTATAGGCGTAGCTGTGGTAGAGGGTACCACAAATTTTGTCGGTACCATAGTCGGTACAAAAGGTGTACGATAGTGGGCACCACAGTCGGTACCACAGTTGGTACCCAGACGTACAGCTGTTGACACAACGGTGGCGGACAGGGACGAGGCGTGGATAGGACGTCTCAGACGATGCGACAACTGGCAAGGTTACCTGACGGTAACCCGAAGGTAAGCGGGTGAATGGTCGACAAAATGCGTAGGAATGAGTAGTTCTGGTTAGTTGATATTAGGTTTTTGGTAGATATTAGGATATAAGCAATAATACAGTTCTCCTTTTTCGTACGATCGCGCCGATCGTTTACAGGGACAGCACCTTCGGGCCTCCCTTCTCCTACCCAATACCTCTACGTCCCGGGCGCGAGCACTTAGTGCATTTTTGGCCCACCGGCAGGCGTAGAGTGTGAGAACTCACCTGCAACTCCGCCCGCTGTGTCAGCGGTTCTTCTTTTAAAGGTTTTTTGGTCTCGGGAACGTGATCGAGTAGTGTGCTCTCACCTCTTCCCTTATTGGTCCACTTTTTGTCCCCTAGTGTTCGGCTGCTTTAAGCGCCCCACGGGAACACTAGGCGGATTTTTAGTGGTAATCGTCGATCAGCCCGTCGAACGCGCTGATCGACCGTCCCTATAAGGCTTAAGTCCAGAATACAAGGTATGTTTGGGTATTCTATTGACGAATTAAGCTTAAGGAGGATCTGTGATCGGGCAGTGAAGATTCCGCTGCCTGATCGAGTACCCCTTCGCCGATCAACACCTGATCGACACACTGCTACTCGCGACCCGCACTCAGCTGCTCACAACTCGCGCCAACTAAGCTGATCAGCGACTTTTAGCACCTGATCGCGCCTGATCGAGTCTGATCACCGCTGATCGACGACTCTTAGTGCCTGCCCAAGCCTGATCACTGTTGATCACACCTGATCGCACGTGGTTCAAGCTTGATTGCGCCTGATTATTTCCTGAACGCATCAGTCGACTCAACACAAGTCAACTCAGTCTTGCCACAAGGAATTGTAGTGTGCCATCCCCGCCACCTGGAGAGCTACCCACGCCTAAGCCGTCGGGTACACAAGGTGAGCAGAAACACAAGCGGTCAAGGACAACCGGAGGACCCCCTTCGTCAGTCGGCAGTCCGGGCGCCGTGGTACCGCCTGATCAAGCCTCAAAAACTTTGATCAGCCGCTCCACCACACCTTGGATAAAGCTGTCCACCCACCTGATGTGGTTCGCGGGAAAGGTCTTCCCAAAGGGTCGTTAAACAAGAGGAAGGCAGACGAGAACACTACAAGTCGCGATCCCTCTGGCTTCGAAATCTCGGAGGCGACGGCTGCAAGAAAAAACGGCAGTGTCACAATTGCTGGCAGTACGGACACAACGCAAGGACTTTCAAAAGCCCACCCAGTGAACGTCCTTCAAAGCATCCCAAAGTGGGGGGTCAAGGACTGACCAGGGTCCCGCGGAACATCCCCTTTCTGACATTTTGATAGATGATCTAGATTAGAGTTGTAAGTGAATAAAATACAATACAATACACTCGGGTCGACATCAATAACTCTGTTTCACAAGAAACACAGCAAAAGCAACACAAAAACAAGATAACCCATGTCACACCCCACCGCTCCCATCCCCATCACTACCACTATAACTCCCACTATCACTCCACCATCACTCCCACTATCAGTCGGGGCACAAAAGGGACATACGCCCTGGAAATGTTCGTGACACAGGACGTGCAGGCATGAAGGACAGGCAGCCCAGATTTCCTGGCCGCATATTTTGCAGAAAAGATCAACCGCGTCTTCTTCGAGCCTCTTCGGGTCTTGTGCATATTTGCTGCCGAGCTGTGACATGAAGGAGGCCATTTGCAGCACTGCTCGCGCACTTTAGTGCGAAAATGCAAGTTGTTCATGTCACATTACCTTCTTCTGGTAATCGTTGAACGCCTGCACTAAGCCCTTCACGATACCGGTGACCAACTTGTCAACATCAACTTTTCCTCCGCTGGGGTGGGAGCCAGTTTGGAAGCGGCATCCAGATATTTCTTTCTAATGGCGTAACCCCGACACTGTTGTCCCTTAATGCGAGTGCGGTAGTCGTACACATACTCTCGCTTGCACTCGTCAGCTAGCACTTTCATCTGGTTTGGGAATGCGGTTCTCTGTGACATTAAAAAGGTCATTTTTGAGCGTTGCATTAAAAGAAGCGCATGATTTGACATCCTCCATGTCACAATATCACCTTGAGGTAGGAGGCTTTGATAAAATACCAGTCGGTTTCCACTCCACGGTCATGCGGTCATGCCACTTCATATTCTACAGCTCCGCTCCTCTCTCCGCCAAAT
Source organism: Peronosclerospora sorghi (assembly GCA_026184515.1). NCBI lineage: Eukaryota > Oomycota > Peronosporomycetes > Peronosporales > Peronosporaceae > Peronosclerospora > Peronosclerospora sorghi. Next base: position 42,760,741 of record CM047587.1, on the reverse strand, counting down.
GGTCGTACAGATCTGCCAAAACCTCATTCCGCTGCTCCCAACCTCCGCTTCTCCTTCTCATCATTCGATTGACGTGTGGGCCAGGTTCCATCGAAGTAATGTTGCCTGTGACATGAAAAAGGTCATTTTTGGATATACCCGACAGAACTGGCTTCAAAAACAATCATATCCGTGTCACATTACCTTGCAACATTTGTTGAACTAGGCCGGGTATTCCTTTTGACGTGATTTACTCCAAGGCGGACCTCGCTTCCTCCGCTTCCGACATACTTTCATCAGTTTCCTCCGCATACTTAAACTGTGACGTGAATAACGCCGAAAAATGTGCTGTCTGTCCAAACCAGAGCGAAAAACGACTCTTTCGATGCCTCATACCTCACTCTATTGTTCCTCCTCACCGACTTCTTCCCCCCAGCCACTTCCTCCTTAGAGTCTTTGGCCTTGCGTTTTGATATTGTGGTGAAGTTCAAACTTAGACTTAGACTCTGAGGAGCTGTCACCTGTCACCCGCCTTTTATACTGGAAGTCAAGCCACCCCAGATGGTGTGACACATCCGGCATGTGCTTTTTTGTCAAAGCGGCACAGTTTTGCATTGTCAAGCCTTGACGCGAGGCTTTTGAAGACGTGACACGAAATGTTTTTTTGTGGTGGCACAGTTTTGCATGCAAACATGGCAGTGGTGACATAACATGGCAGTGCATATAAGTCACATCAGCCGCCATTCATATAAAAGGATGTGACAGGGAATTCCTCCCCCTTAGATCCAGCTGTCAAAAATGGCTCGTTCTAAGCAGCTACCCGCTCATCTGGAGAACACTGGCAACCGTACTGTTCTTCAACGTCGAGCTCGACAACAAACTCGTATGTGACATGAAAACACTCATTTTTGGTACGCATTGACAAAGAATATCTCGAATCTGACTGTTTCCATGTCACAGCTGCTGACGCTGCTGCCTCTCAAAGGCAAGACCAAGGTAACCCTCCTCAACAAGATCAGTCTCAACAAGGTGCTGGTTCGTCTTCTCAGGACGCTGGGTCTGGTTCGCGCCCCACCACCGTCGAAAAGTGCCCCAAGGTCGACCATCCTGGTCCTTCCTCTCACTTGGCTAGGAAAACGGCCACAAGGAGCCTCCCAAGAAGAAACACCGTCGAAATGCCGACAAGGGTATGTATTGTGACACGGAAAACCTCTTTTTCATGTTGTCTGCCGCTGCAACGCATGAAACTAATGCTTTTCATGTCACAATCTGTTATGAGCGCAATCAGACTCGAACAATACCGGATGTGGATGGGCGGGACACCGAAATTTGCGATTGCAAAGACTAAGTTCGAACGTTTGGTGAGGGAAATCGCGCATTCACATGCTCCCGAGGTGACACGTTGGCAGGCTGCAGCCCTCGCGGTATGTGACATGGATCTATTGTTTTCTGTGCTGTTCCGGATCAAACGACTCTTTTTTGCCTTCTCCCATGTCACAGGCACTCCAGGAAGCCACTAAATTGTTCATGGTGGCGTATTTCGAAGATTTCAACCTGATTACGGCCCATTGCAAGAGGTTGACTATTCAACAAAGGCATATGCAATTGCTCACCCGTTTGCGTCAGAGCGGTGCGCCTGGATCATCCCACGGGTCTGCTTACGAGGCCCCCGAGTATCAGATGAAGGCGGCTCCAAAAAAGAAGAAGAAGCTGGATACCCGTGCGGAGAAGAGAAACGTGGTGGCAGGGGTGGTGGTAGGGGTGGCAGGGGTGGTAAGGGTGGCAAACGTGGCAAACGTGGTGGGAAATGAGTAAGCGGGGGTGATGGAAACTGATAGATGTTGGGAGTTGTCGCTTGGCTCGGTTTTCTTGGCTTTTTTGTGTGTGATATGAACCTATCGTATATCTGTGACTTGGATAACCCGGTTTTTAAACTTTTCGCTTGATTCTGAGGCCAAAAACGTTGAAATCCACTTCACATTGGGTTATGAATGACAAGTCATGTATTAAGTCACGCGCTATGGCTAAGCCATTGTGGCACAGTCACGCAAATCGCGCCCCTTGTCGGGATATCACTTTCCCCTTGTCGGGATAACAAAGACCCCTTGTCGGGAAACATCTTCTCTATATAATATCCCCGTATTTATTATAATCCGGTCGACTAGATGTACAAGTAGCTTGTACCGTTTGTTAAATGTTGATGAAATTTTCATGGTAGCATCGAATATACTCTGAATTGGGGTAGGATCCGATTGATTGGGAGTAGGTTTAGTAGTGCTGACCAGGTAAGTGTACCTGAACAGCCATTGTCAGACCACTCCTCTATAATGTATCCACATCTCTTCAGCTTGTAAATCCATCAATCGTCGTTGTCTTCCAGGGACTATGGCTTGACGATTGACTTGATCCAACTGCACAAGATATTAAGAAAACCCTGTTTGACTTTCTCCAGGCAACGATATGGATTCAGTCTTGACTTCTTGCTTTGGACCTTTATCAGTCGTAATGCAGACAGTTATAAGTCATGTAGAGTACTCGTCGTCTTATTTATCTTACTAATACGTATATCTTAAAGTAATCAGCGTCAAATGCACCCAAGACGAACGTTGTCTCTTGATCATATTAATAATGGTGGCGATACGTTCAATCGAGGGAAATACTTCATTTTTCACCCGGGTCGATGTTTCATCGCCGTCACCTCTTTCTGCTCCGGATAATTTTGGCCTTAACTTCATATGGTCATCTTCTGGGAAATCACATTCATAAACCGTGGAACAGAAGATCCGTCCAAGCGCATCATTGTGGTGGAGCGCAGATTCAAAAATTTTACACTTGATCAAGCGTCATATACGGCACGACCTCTGATGTGCCCTGTTTGTATACCATTCCCACCTTGTATACCAGACGGCCTAGAAGGATTACGCTCTTGCAACCAGTGAGAAGGTGGTCTTGGTCAGGTATAAACCGGGATGTTTTCCTTAATCTCGTTGCCCTAGCGGAAACCCTTCACCCGGCGTAACTGTGTCACGTAGGGCTGATCGGGTGGATGTGTCCACCTGATCACGCATCGTACGCTTGATCTGTCACCAGCGGCTCCAATACGTTGTTACCCTCTCTCCTGGTGGGTGCGCTTAATTCGCTTAGGTTAAGAGTGTTGAGGTGCTGATCAGCTGACGCGTTCGTTGCCCTGGGCTAAAATTAATCTCGCAGGGTACCGTTGCTGTCAACCTACTACTTGTCAGATCACTGATACACCATACTTTAATTAAAAGTTTCTAGATTTGAGTCCATAAAAGGGAGATATACGGTTCTTGCTATATCATCCAATCGGATGTCCTGATTAAGAGATATGACCAATCAAGAGAGAGAAATGAAGAAACGACATGATCAACTTAATCAAAAATAAATACTAGGGGGTTTCAAAGTTGGGTGATTTCGGATCATTTTTGTTTGGTGAAATGGTCGACCGTTTGGTCGATTTTTCGTCTATTTCGGAAATCGACTATCTCGGAGCTAGTTGATTTCGTTTTGGCGAAATGGAAGATTTTCTTTCACGAAATCGCCGCACTTTCCCCTTACCCCAGACACCAGTTTATCCTCTCCTGGAGTCTCCTGACGGTCCAGTCGAAACCACCTTGGCCAAACAGCGCGTACTACGCAATCTTTCGTGACTGGAATGGGAAAAATACTTATACGCTTGAGGAGCTTAAGAAACGCGATGATCTCACGTTATGTGAGTGCTTTAAATCCATTTTTATGTGGATGTTGCTGAATTGTTTCAATCTAACTTTGGCTTGATACATCTATACAGACGCAGACTTTGATGAGTTTTCTGCAGAGTGTCCGCTGCACGCATAGGTTCCTCACTCGCGTCCATCATCTCATTCACCGCACGCTCCAACGCTCGCGATTCGTTCCACAAGACTCACCATTCCCGCACCCCCACACTCTTTCCTGCTCTCCCGGTCCTCCCACGCCTTGGTCCACGATTCGCGACTCGCTTCGAGCTGTTCACGGACATCCCCAACCCTAAATACTCCTTGACTTTGAAGTAATGCTGTATTCCAGATTCTATATTTGATCGAATATTTGCCTGATTAGATGATCAGGTTCTATCCGTAGCCAAAACTTATTAACTGCCGCGTACTTAGAGAAGAAAATTTATCACCAGTGCCCGTTGATCGTTGAACGATACGTAGGACACTAGAGCCGATGATTTGTGACGTGAGTCCTTATTAGACGGAAAAAGAGATATTTCAAATATATCATCCAATCCGAAGCGTCCGATTGGAGATTTGGAACTTATACAAAGTAGAAACTTGGATCAAGAAAGATTCACTTTCTTTCGAGTGATTATCAGGTGGCTGATTTATCTGGGAACATGATCAGACTCAGGAATACTATGGCCTCATGAGTAGTGATACTAGTCCAAGAGCTTGATCTAGACCAGACTTGATATCAGCAATATATTGATCATCTATTGTCACAACTTGAAGGCGTCCAGAAGCTTTCGGAGAACAATGAGCGAGCTCACGTCGACTTTTTAACGAATAAAGTCTTTTCTTATCTTTTCATATCTACATTAAAGCCTAAACCCCGTACATGAGTTCTAGGATCCACGCTCGACTCTTTGCGCACTGACGTGGGGTGACTAAAGTTAAGACTAATGGGAGTCACTAATCAGGATAGCGTTAACCATGACTTGTGAGTGGACGACAAAATATTTATTATCCGCCGATTTCAGGCCGCAGTGAGCTGTCGGGACTTTGAAGAAGCTGGATTCTGAAAAAAGCATTCTTTTTTGGGCACGGAGGTGAGTGCTCGCAAGGCTTGGCCGCCAAATCCGCATCATCACTCTTTGAGGCGGATAATAAACTATGTAATTGATTAGGTGTGAGCCTTGCCGTAATCAGTAAAAATAGAATCAGGTTGATTGATCACCGACGGTATGAGATTGATCACTCGGTGAGCAAGTTTTTTATAAATTTAATCTAACCTGTATGTACTAGCCAATTCGTCACCCACGTATAAAATATGATAGCCCACAGGTATTTTCCATCTTTACACATCAATTAATATGTATATACAAGTGTAGTACCCGTCGTACCGACGGGGCAGGGCATAAAAACCGTCTATCCGTCTACAAAACTTTTCCCCCATGTATTTCCAGGGTTAGGGTAGCGAAAACATATACTCTACATTATACTATTGTGGTCACAATCCTTGGTTCGCACGACCACTATCATCTGTAGCCTCTAAATCTTCCTTCCTAGCCGTCTTGAGCAGTCGATGCACCTGCGCTAGGTCTTCATACCGCCCCTGTACCTGTTTTCCTGCAGCAACAAAAAAGTGAGCAAATCCACGGAACATAAATCAAATAGTATAAGCTCACCATCGACAAAAATCCGGGCTCCTTGTGCGCGTCTTAACAACTTCCAGTGGTGGCGTAATGAGCGCAGCCGCCCTGCCACGTGGAAATATCACCGCCTGCAAAATGTCGGTATGTAAAGCTGCTCTTTCTAACATTAAAGTCGAATAGTTTTTTTTACTTTACTGTAAAAGTGCTATTTGTAAACAATTAAAAAAAATCGATAGTACAGTTCGACTTAGTTTAGGTGCGGGAGCGTGCATCGACGACATGGTATTCTTTTAGGGTCATCCTGCGGTCACACACCCCTTGCTCCGGTCACACCCTCCTCCCTTTTATGTGAGGGGTGTGTAGGCTTTCCCTATATATGTAAGATATATGTATTTAAAATAGGGAAATTTTGCGGACACTCTCACCCATGCGCATGAAAAAAAACGCTCGTTCGTGTTGCTATTTTGAAAGCTCTAAAGGGAGTCACGGTACTGTATCACTTATAACGTCTCATCAAAACAGCCTGGATGGCACTTCGTGCACCTTTCTTGGCAAAGTTGAGCGTGTGCTGCGACCAGAGCGTGGTGGTCAAGAGCACGATGGCACCACAACGATGCAAGATGGTGAGCGAGATGGGCACACCGTGGAGTAGCGTGGTAATTACCAGCACCACTTGGTCCGACGAAGCAGTCAGTGCCATTTTCAGCGCCGTGCGTGACTCTTGTGGTAACTGGTTCCAAATGTACGGACGCCGAGCCATTTCATACACACTAGCAACACCCGCGAGCGTACTGAGTGCAAGCAGACGGTGGTCCAGTTGCACGAGCGGAATGTGCTAAAAAAAGTTCTTGTACGTTGGCTCCAGTACGAACAAATTGTCCGGGAGCCACTAGCCGTTCATTTTGGGAAACGTATTGTACGCCTTACTGACGTCAATCCCTTCCACAAACGCGCCCTATACAATGGTGAAACCAAGAAGCATAGCAACGTGGCTCAAGAGCGTGCGAATGCGCGTGACGTGCTTCAATACATCCGGGAAAATAATGTCACGCATCCTTGCTGCTTGCGACCGAGGCGCAACTAGATTAAAGCCCCTCCAGAGGAGGACACCCAGCGTTGTGAATGCAAACGCGATCTGAAGAAAGGCAAAACCCGTTACAGTTGACAACTTATCAGTGCATGAAATAGTAGAATAACGTACGTGGGTAGCGAGTCGATACGGACTGATGCGCACTTTGTTGCGTTTCGCTAATTGTTCCTGCCCATGAGTTTCTAACCCACTGACCAACCCACTCCTCCTTGTGCACCACCCAACGTGAACAGCACACCGAATCGCTTATTAAGCTCTTTGGGTAGTCTCTTGCGGAGCAGGAAATAAAGAAGCGGTACCGTGTACACCACACCCACCGTGCGACCAAGCATTCGGTGGCCATACTCCCACCAGAAAAATGCGCTTAAACTCCTCCAACGTCTATGGATTCAGTCCCGCGTCGTTATCACGTTCTTTTCCACAAGAATATGAGACACGGTCCATAAATCCATACCATATTCTGTCGTTGTTGGTAATCTGGAAACTGCTTGTAGCTCTCAAACTGGGCTTTTCACTCTTCAAGGTTCATAGGTGGTAAACTTCCCTGTGTATTCCATTCGACCATTGACAATCCAGACTTAATGAGTCGAGTCGCACCGCCATCGGCGGTCATGACGCCCTATCAAATTGGGGGGATTTGCCCGATTGGGTAAGGGCGATGTTATTCCACACCATAAATTCCCAAATTTAATGGGTGGAAATATAATTTTTGGTGTGTGTGGAAATAACATTGCCCGTATTTTAGATACATATAAAGGAGAGCCTACACAGTCCTCACATAAAAGGGAGGGGTGTGTGACAGGAGAAAAGGGTGCGTATGACCGCAAGCTGACCATATATTTTTCTCACGTTCATTTTAACTAACTAGCCGTTTCAAGACATCCCAGACGGCGTACCGAGCAGCGGTCCCCTCACGTCTCACGCATCGTACTAAAATTGTCGGATCAGGTAGTAAACTCTATCCTACGCCTAACGCAGTGATTTACAACAGGATAGACGTACCGAACATGGAAAATCTGAGTGCTATTTAAAGTACTAATTCTGAGTTCAGCATATGCCTGTGTCCAAAAGGTCTGAGCATCAGCCTCTATCATCTCGAGTCGCTCCCGAGAATCAAACGCTTGGGGTACCACGTATTCGGTACGCTGGACCCGACCGGTACAGATTAAGCGCTTTGCACTCAAGCGCTCCAGAATATAACCCGTGTTCCCCTAACAATCAAGGCAAGAGGGTGGTGGCGGCGGAAATGAAGTGTCACGCTGTCTTTCGAAAGCTATTTCTTTCCTCGATGCCGATTTCGGCTCGATGGATAAGACTTATTGATCAGAACCGTGACTTGTCATATCGGAATATTGCCCTTCAACAAAAGGTTGACCAGCAGCAGACGGAAGATGAGCGTCTGATGAGTTCTCACCACAAGTTATGGTCGGACTATCAGTCACTTCCAGTCATTATCTCGACGTAACTATGGCGGACAGCACTTTAACTTTTGGGACTACTCTGAGAATGGATGATCTTAGCGGAGGGACTGAAACGCCGCCCCCATCTGCCGCTAGTGTTCCTTTTCCAGCGGGGATGGCGAAGGCAATTGAAGACGACCTTAACGACTCTTCAGAAACCATAGCTGCACTACCACTACTCTGGAAAATATTGGTTGCCACGATATTTGTTGTGGGGAATCTACTCTCCCTCGCGGTGAGTCAAACTTAAGGCGCAGTAACCAGACATGGATTGTCGGGTGCAGACGGAATGCCTAAGTGTAGGCACTTTTTGTTTTTAAAAGGTCCAATAAAATTAGGAAAGCGCTATTTGCCCCCCCCCCCCATTTTGGCTATTTGCCCCCCCGAAACCCATGGGTTTCGTTTGGGTTAGGATCCTAAAACCCAGACCGAGTTACAGTATCTACGGTACACGTGAGGAATATATATATATAGGAAAACGCTATGCATCAGAAAATATTCTGGCACTTTTCAGTGGAAATTGGCAGATGTATCCGCTGTCCACTGCAGCCTTGTCGACCCGAGTAGCTACTGAAAAAGTGATAAAGTATCTGAAGGCGCTCCAAGATAACCTCTGGAATAAGTTTGGACTCTTTACAAAGCTTTTGTGTCAAGTGTTACGTGTTATGTGGCTAGCGCTGTTAAAGAGCAGGATGCTCGAAAACTCAGCGCGTGCTATTAAATTGCAAGGCTTTTCGATTAATTCAATACATTCATATATCATGGAGCTAATAGTAAATATTAAACTTCTTGAGCAAGTGCGAGTTATCCTGCTTGCAAGTGTCTTACCTTATGTAGAAATTGTGAGGCTGAATGCAAAACGGGTAATCTCCGGTGTGACTCAACTTTTCAAGTGGCTAGTAGTGAAGATGAACACACAAAGTGTGAATTTGGTCAGTCGACAACTTGTTGCTCCGATAATGCCACAACAAGCTGCAGTTCAGAGTATAGGCAAAACGCTCACAGTTCACGAGTGTAACGGGGTTACATTCGAGTTACATATAATGTTGGTGTACATGAGTACACTACGGTTGAGGTCAGTATTGAGCGGTTTGAAAGGTTTTGAACCTTTGGTTATTTTAACCAATCAGGGCAGGGGCCCTTGGTGTGGTGGTGTGTCAGCCATCCACGTGTCAGTACACAGGTGTGTACACTACATTTTAGCTAGGTACGAATTAGGAATATTCTACTTAGTATTACATACAGTTTATATTAGTTTAAATTAATTTAGGCTAATTACATATTAAATATATTCAGTTTACATTTCACTCTAAAGTGCAGTCGCGCGACCTCGACCGGTCGCGTGTGCAGTGAGTGTCGTAGGTAAGAGGGAGCCCTCCCTTTACTTACATCCCGTAAAGGGAATACAGCCGTTAAGGCTAAGTCGTAAACCAACTCGGGAATCTTGGCCCCGAGTAGGAGAACTCTCCTACTAAGCCCTTTACAAGGGCGTATCGGCTAAGTAGCGGTAGCTAACGCTTTAAGGAAGAGTCTTCCTCTGTGCGCTAGCCGCACCGTGCGTATACGCACCGGCTATAACGAGACCCAAGCTTTTCGTGACGTGAAGTTCTTTGAAGAACGACGGATTGCAATTGCATCTGCCACCGACTCGTTACTTGAGAATACCCGATCAGTGGCACTTAATAGCATCCTAAAAATGAAAATGGTTGCTATGGACTTTATCCATGAGCGTACAAGGTACTTATCAGATGAGTATGTTGAAATCTTGGAGCAAGCGATTAAAAACTATGAGCTAATGTTATGCCAAATCAAAGTCGAAGTTGGTTTTAAAATTCTGGAAGAAATGATATCGGAGAGCAAGGAGCATATTAATGCAGTAGTAAACTTAAAACGAGATTTCTCGATGCATGGCCAGACTGACATGGACTTCGCCTTCGAGAAAGTAATTGCAGAACAAACTTGCGACTGAGATTTATCACGTAGATGTTCAGCTTGTCGAAGAGTCCACATTTTCTGTTGTGTCACTAACGTCTCCAGCCTGGAAGAGCAAATTTTGGCTGACAGTATGAAAAAGCCCCTATACGATTTCAGTTTGCCAGCGAAAGAGTCGAACAAACTGAAAATGTAGCAAGGGATAAGAGTATCCTTGGTGAGACAGCTGAAGGCGTGTACGTCAATAAAGATCAGGATCCAATAGTGTATGTTGAGCTCTCTGAGCTGTTTGTATCAGCGTATAAGCTGACTGAGGATGCGTTCCGGACTGATACCACTGGCGACCAAAGCAAATAAACAACAAGACATTTTCTAGCTTTACTTTGCTGTGATTAACAGCTCCATACTGCGTGGACAGTATCCTTGGAAGTTTTTTTGGAAAGAAAGCCGTCGTGATATCACAAATAGCTTGACACAAACCACTACAGTCTGTCCTCGCAAGTCCACAATTCGTTCACATTGTTTCGAAACTTGAGGAACTCCGAATAACGGTAGGAAACACACCACGACGTTTGGGCCGTCACACTCGAGACGGTGCAGTTGTAGACCACATACTGTTCTCTCCTAGTGGCCGAAGAAATGTTCACACAGAGAGGACATTCCTGATGATCGCAACCAGCGAGCGTTTGAAGAGTGTGATTCTTGCAGTTTTGATGTTTTCCAAACTGACTTGCATGGTATTTTGACTCTGGAAAGAAATAGTTACTCATGACTTTGTGATGGGAAATTCAGTTATGGTGGACAAAAATTCTGAAGCAATAGTAAACTGCAGATCTTAAAATTTTTGGCGCTTTAGTCATTAAGTCGCATGAGACAGTCAACAGAAAAGGGGCCGGGACGGATAATCCAGGGATAGTTTCGACGACAAATCCGCGTCGTCACGTACAAATGATTGGTAGTGCACACGTGACCTCGCCGTGTTACTCACCAATTAACGTAGCGGAGACGTACAAACGTGCAGACTATTGGCCGGTGAGTATGCGCCACAAGTCTCTGTGATGCATCCTTACTACCTAGATTCGCACACGGTGTAAAGCAGTGTTTATATTGCTTCCACTTTTTGTAGGTGATAGGTACCTCGTGATCTTTTCTTTCTTCAATCCTATTCGTTGTCGCACGAGTGGAATTATTTTTCCACATTCATCTTTGACTTGTGTGGACATGACCGGTGTGTCCTAACTCACATGTACCGTAGATACTGTAACTCGGTCTGGGTTTTCAGATCTTGACCCAATGAAACCCATGGGTTTGGGGGGGGGCAAATAGCCAAAATGGGGGGGGGGGCAAATAGCGCTTTCCTAAAATTATTCAGTTACTCCCGTGTATGGTAGTCGCTTTCTAGGAGATTAGTGGTATGTAACATCACTCGACTCTTCTATTATCCCATCTGTAATCAATCGCGGAGGAGGGATAGTAAAAGCTTCTTTTAGTCCAGGTGAACGTGAACGTACTTTTTTATTTCTTTCATTCCTATTAGCGTTCTGCTTCTGCTTATCAAAAGAAGAAGCAAGTGCTTCTTCTACATCATGTATTTCAACTTATCGCTGTAATACGCAGTTTTCTACTTCTTTAATATCCCTAGCTGTACCATTTCTTTTTTTAGCTTGTGCAGCAGATTCATACTCACTGTTATAGTTCTAGCCGACACAGCTGAAGCTTAAATCTTGCATTATGATAAGGATCTGTTTCTTTTTCCACTTCTAGTTTTTTTATATCTGCTCATGTCATTATGATAGGAAATGTGGACGCATTTACCTCAGAGACGGGAGTAAGTGGGTCTATGTTCAATAATTCAGCTGCTATACTGTTGGTGAAGCGTTCAACATGCCTTCGTTTGTATCGTCTCGCTCGAAATTTGAGAGGTTCCCCCCACATTTGAATCCGGCGACCGCCAAAAAAACGCCAAGGAAGGCTGGGGTTGCATGGCATTCACGTAAAATGTTGTATGTTTAGTAGAAACATGCACCAAATTGTTAAGTTCAAACACATTGAGTTACTCTGAGCTTTGAGGTATAAGCGTAAGGACCCGGAATAACACCAAGATGAGGTCAACCCGTTATGCGTGTCCGAATGATTTGCGATTGAAATCTTCAACTGTGTGTCGACCAGCGAGAACTTTTTTTACCAGAAGTGACCTGTGAATCTTGAATCCGTTTTATTGATTATGCTACCTGGTATTTCGTGGAGCCTAATATCATGTCGCCGGATATCCGTGCTGTTTGCGGGGCAGTGATATTTACCGACACGTACAATCTTACTGAATCGGTCTACGAAGACCGATATCCCTGTCTTCGATTTTCTCAGACGGAAGACTAAAGACCAGTAGAAGTTTAAGTTGTGACTGCGCATACTACGCAGGCTTTACGCAGTGGCTAATCCGCAAGCACGTAGGTATTGCACACCAACTTGTACTGTTTTCTCGAATTGAACTCGTGTTCTGGAATCGTATGTATTCCAGACCTTGATACCCCGAAAGCGTTGTATAGGGATGCCCTAACATGATTTCGTGTCTGAGATCATCCGCTAGATAAAGACAATGCGACTGTCATCTTCTTGTTATGTAGCAGCAGACCATCGTGCGATCCATTTGCTCGTACGAACTCAGGGCGTTATTCGTGATTAATTCCTTAATAATCAATGAATAGATAAGCATTATCGTCTCCATCGTATGCCCTGTGTACATTTTGTAAAGGAGGCAAGAAGGTACAGTGCAACGGACTGTATTTGAACTATCGTTTCTTTACGGGATGTCTCATATCGCATCGGGCCGACTTGATTGCGTATACCCAACAATGTTTAAGCTTCCCTCTTCATATTCACCGTAAAGTTTTATTATACAATCATCTTGCCATTCCTCGAAAATATATGGTGCTGCGGTACAGACAAACGGCCACAAGGGGTCTCCCTCTCTCCCTCTCAATATATCGATTCAAATTTTGAGAGTTGTTGTACAACACGTCGAATTTGAGCTGTGTTGCAGACGGAATCACCTACAATGACGACTAGTACTGGCAGTGGCACTGGATGGCGCGAGGTGGACTAGTGGCTGTGGCAACACGAAGTTTTGGGTCATCATGGGCGTCAGGACAGAAGGGATAGAAATGCTGCAGTGGCAGCAGAAGAGAGCGAGCACAGGGCGCACAAGATGCAAGTGCTTTCATCAGTCAAGTAGGTTTTTTATTATCTTTAGCGCTCTATATAAATTCACTTTCCAACTCACCGCGTCAAGCTCAAGTGTCTTTTTACATCCTTATAGGTCGTCGACCTCGTTTTCATCAAGGTCTTTAACAGGTTATAACGTATACCGCTACGTTCTCTACCTACACGACCAATCTGAAGTTATTCAGCGGTACTGGTTTCCCAGTGTGGGGCACCCAGGTGAAGCTGGTCCTGGAGATCAAAGTACTGTGGGATTCTATCTAGCTTCCCATGCCAACGGACCAGAAGCTGAAGGTGGAGAGATTGGATATCGTTTTCCGGAACGGGTTCATCAACGGCACAAGGGACGCCATCATCGACGGTATCGGCAGCAGCGATGGCGCAGATTAAGGCTGTTGTCGGTAACAACATCTACGCCTGTTTATGACCTCATGATCAAGTAGATGGCCTCATCAATCATTATCGCGTCGTTGAACGAGAAGATTTCTGCGGAGGTGTATTTGCTGGGTCATCCGATGGCTATTATCCGTCACTTACGAATGACATACAATCTCAAGTGGAGCGCCAATGTGGGTGATGCCAAGCGCGAGTATATCGGGTTGTACCGGGTTGGTAAGAACTCAATGATTGAGCACATCAAGAACACGAAGCGGGTGATCGATGAGATGCAGGAGCAGCATGTGACTTTTTCGGATGAAGAGAAACGACAAAACTTTATGCAGAGTCTGGGACCTGCATGGAACGGATTAGTCGGTGTACTGGAGTCCTGTCCGACGTTCGAGTTGATGATGCAGCGGTGCCAGGCTGAGGAGGTACGCCGAGAGCATCAGAAGAACCAGAGTGGAAAAAACGGACCCAAAGGTGGAAAAGCAGATACCGCTTTCAGTGCCGAACAAGCGGCCGGGAAACAGACGGGTTCCAAGTCCAAGAAGCGGTACATGACCAAAGTAAAGTGTTACAAGAGCGACAAACTCGGACATTTTGCTCGGGACTGCACGATGATACGACCTTCTCACAAGAAGGAAGAAGAAGCTGCCAGCATGGCGTTCACTGTGGATGACGCCGTGGATGACGGGAAAAGAGGGTGGATTGTGGATAGAGGATTTACGAGTCACATGACTGGTCATTTGGACAATTTGATTAAAGTGCGTGAGCTCGATGAACCCCGTGTGCTGACAGTAGCATCTGGCGACCGTTTGGTGGGAACGGCAGTCGGACAATCTGCATTAGTGAAGAATTGACGCGGAGTCTGCGTGCTGCATGATGTACTGTTCGTGAAGGGACTGGATAGCAAGTTAGTGTGGGTTTCTGCTGCATCTAGTCGTGGCATGACAGTGGAGTTTAGTGGAACATCGTGCATTATCAGTTCTTCTAGTGGAGAAACATTGTCAGCATCGCAAGAAGGCCACCCGATGTACGTGGTAGATGCCGTAAGTGAAGACTCGGAGTTAGTTGCTATGATGACGACTGAAGTGCCGCGCATTGTGACGTGGCACCGTCGCTTAGGTCATATGAATTCGCGAAGTGTAAAGGATCTACTGGAAGATTTAAATGCTCCGTGGCAAGGGACCATTAACCAGTCCTGACCGACGTATCTCAGTGGAAAAATGGTTCAGAAGCCGTTTGCAGGGAAACCGAAGCGAGTACTCAAGAAGAACCAAACTCTACTGACTATTGACTACATCGGACCAATACAAGTCACCGCCTGCGAAGGGTACACTGATTTGGCGAACATTAATTTAGAGCCGTTTCACCTGAAGATGGCGTACCCGTTACGCGATAAGATCTCTCGTGCCCAACCGGATGCATTAAAAGACTACATTGCAAAGATGAAAGCTTACGTACCGATCTACCGCGTGGCATTCCTTAAGTCGGACAATGCTGCTGAATATGTTAGTGGAGAGTTTGCTGATTATTGTACTAAGAACGAGATTTTGCAGGAATTTTCGACCCCTAACATTCCCCAATAGAATGAAAAAGTTGAGCGTGGAAACAGAGTGATCGTGAAGATGGCGCGTTCAATGATAATTGGAGCTAATTTGCCACTACTTACTGGTCTGATGCTGTTTTGTGCGCAGCCTATGTCAGAAACCGAAGTCCAACAAAGTTGCTGGATGGCAAGCCGCCCATGGTTCGGTTGCAAGATACAAGTCTTAGTACCGAAAGAGCACCGCAAGATACTGGACTTGAAGACGCGCAATGAGATCTTTGTTGGTTAATCTAATGGTGGTGCGTATCGCGTTCATATTCCTCACGAAGGAACAACTACTGCTCATTCGGTGGTGTTTTACAAAGATCTGTTCTTGTCACCTCGAGTTGAAGAAGAGATTACTATCACCACGCAATTGGACAACAGTGGTGTTATTGTCCAGTGTCAGCGGCTTGTCACCGATATTGGTAACACGGACAAAATCACGTCGACCACCATGCGAAGAAGAGCCGTCCGTGGGATCGACGCGACGAACTCCCAGAGTTCCTCCGAGCTTGCGTGGCAAGAGACTGTGGATGACTTAGAGATGAAGCCTACCGTCAATCTATTGCTTGACCTCGGTGAGCAAGTAGCAACTCCGTCTCAAATATGGGAGTCAGTGGGAGCCACTCAACAGCAAGCTAGGGTGCGAGGTGATCCACGTGCAGCAAAAACTATTCCTCCACCACACCGTTCTAGCAGAATCCATAAACCCAGTCGACGGCGCTTAGATTATAAAGAAAGCCAAGTATCCATGGAAGACACTTGCTCCATGGTTGAAGAACGTCTGACACCCCTTACGTTTAATGGCACTATCTTAGTGATGGCTACATCTATCGTGCGATGGATCCTACTAAACTCGAAGAGTGTGCGTTTTCATTAGAGCCCATAAACCTGGTTAAGTCCCGATAGTGATGATCAAAGCGAGTGCAGCGCGCAATGAAGGAAGAAATTGCAAGTTTGCTCCAAATGGGGATGTTTGTAGAAATTCCGCTTCCTCCAGGACGCAAAAGCGGTGAAGTCCAAGTGGGTGTTTAAGAAAAAGACTCTTGTTGATGGAAGCATCGACAACTATAAAGCGCGTGTTGTGACCAAGGGGTTTAGTCAGCGTTACGGAGAGGACTACACTGAGACTTTTAGTCCAATAGTACGTCACAGTACTGTGCGCGTGGTTTTAGTGGTGGCTGTGAGTCGACGCATGAAACGTCTTCAGATGGGCATCAAGACGGCTTTACTTAACTCACCACTTCAAGAAGAAATTTATATGGAGCCTGTCGAAGGATACGAAAATGACGATGGGTATGTGTGGTTGCTGAAGAAGGCTTTGTACGGGCTTAAATAGGCGTCGTGATCATGGTACGAAAAGCTCCGTGCTTACGTGATAAGTTTGGGTTTTCAATTTAGAAAAGCTGATAATTGCCTCTTTATTAAAGGCGCGGATGACACTCTGATGATTGTTCTAGTTTACATCGATGAAATACTGGCGTTTGCTATGTGTGATGCGGACCTGTTTGATTTTAAGGCATCGATGGAGGCAACATTTGAAGTTAACAACTTTAATGATATTAATTACTTTCTGGGTTTAGAACTGCAGTGGTCGTCCAGAGGTGATGATGTGCGAGTGATCCAGCACAAGTACGCTGACACGATCTTATATCGGTTTGGAATAAAGAATGTATGTCCTGCGGCAACTCCCATGGAAGAACGGTACAGAGAAAGTCTCTTTGAGGAGAAAGATTTGACCACTTTAAAGCCCCGAACAGCACTCGGCACTTTGTTGTATCTTTCGGTGCTCACCCGGCCAGACATTTCTACAGCCGTTCGTCTTCTAGCATAAGAACGGAGCGTCCGACAGCTGCACTGAAAGCTGGGATTGAAAATGCTTTCCGCTATTTAAAGTCAACGAAAGAACACCGCCTGGTGATTCGTGATGGTGCCGATCACGATGGTCTGGTTATCTATTGTAATGCAGTGATTGCGGTTGAAAGAGAGCGCAAACCGTCCACAGTATTGGCCATATTCTATGATGGAAACCTTGTGGAATGGGGTTCAGTAAAGCAAGGCACAGTCACTTTGTCGTCGACCGAAGCTGAATATATTAAGATGGCCACCGGATTGAAGGAGTGTATTGGGATCGTGCTGAAATTGAAGGAACTGGGCATTGTGACCGAAAATATAGCGGTAATGGAGGATAATCAAGGAGCGCAGCTCCTTGCAGAAAGTAAAGGTGTCAATCAGCGCTCTCGTCATATCGACACAAAAGTACCATTGGCTACGTGAGAAGGTATCACATGGACTGGTACGTATAAAATACTGTCTGACCAGCGAAATGATTGCAGAACACTTTACTAAGCCTCTCGGTCGGACGAAATTTAGCTACTTTCGAGAACTGCTCGGCATTCACGAGTGGAGGTGTTGGACCAGACGTCGAATTTGAGCTGTAGTGCAGACGGAATCACCTACGATGACGACTAGTACTGGCAGTGGAACTGGGTGACGCCAGGTGGACTAGTGGCTGTGGCACGGGATGGAGCCATGTGGACTAGTGGCTGTGGCAGCACGAATTTTTGGGTCATCATGGGCGTCAGGACAGAAGGGATGGAAATGCTGCATAGGCAGCAGAAGAGAGCTAGCACAGGGCGCACAAGGTGCAAGTGCTTTACATCAGTCAAGTAGGTTTTTTTTATTATCTTTAGAGCTCTAACTAAATTCACTTTCCAAATCACCGCGTCAAGCTCAAGTGTCTTTTCACATCCTTATAGTTCGTCGTCCTCTTTTTCAACAAGTGCTTTAACAAGAGTGCACACCAGTTAATCTGGCGCAGCAACGCTTTTGATAACGATTATACAATCATGATCATCGTGATTGCGTTGCACTCAACATTCTCGTTAAATGTTGATTAGAGGTCGTATTATTCCTTCATAACTACATGAGTATTTATGAAGACGTGTTGTTAGTCCAAGGAGCTTACGACAATTTGACATTAAACCCAGGCAATTAAACTACACCATGATCTTCCCTGTACCTGGGGAACTCTGCTCTTGCCGTCAAAACACCCAAGTACTGGTATTTGGAATGCAACAAAAGTGAATTACTTTAGCTTTGAATAGAACGTATGCTTATAATTTAGCTCTAAAACTTGGGGTAGGTCCCTTTATGCAACGCTATGCGGTTTTTTCATGTTCTGCTCGCTCGAACGCATCCGCAGGTCCAGCTAATTGCACGTTATTAAAATACCTCGGTACGCGTTCCCACACCGCGCGTGACAGTTCTGATAAATAATGCAAGAGCGTGTGTGGCATTGCAAACCTTTCCCAAAGATCTCGCTTGGTGTAATGGGGTGCCATTACATAATTGATATTCAAGTTAGAATATCACAGTTAAATTTCAGACGCGTTGTCTGAAATTCAAATAATAGATTATAAGTTATTATAATCTACGAAGGAAAAGTCAATTCGGTATAAATACCGAATCATGCAGGTTAAATAATAGTACAGTTAGTTTAATACTTGATATTATTATATTAGTTAGGTAATTACTATACTGTTAGCCGCTAACCACCCATTTAATAAACACTCTTAATTTTGCGTTCTAACAGATAAGTGGATATTTATATTTACTTTTAGTATAGGATTAGTTGTCATCAACTAATCCTACCCCTCTTGTATTGCGCGCTTCCTCGCACAACACAGTGTAAGCCCGTAACAGGATCAGTCCTGTTACACCTGATAGCACTTTGTGGTCCGTCTTAACGACCACAGTTCTGTTCCGCTAGTCAGCTAGCGGAGCGAAGATTAAGAGCCTCTCGGCATCATGTCGCGAGACATGACGCCTGCCGAGCGAGAGAGAGCGCTGGAAGTGGTGACGAAACACTTCCCCCACTTCTCGTCGCGTAGTAAAGACGCGACGGTAGAAATGGTTCGGTCCATGGGGACCGACATCATTACCTTCCTCCTGGGTAAGTCCCCGGAGGAAGTGATAGAGGTGGTGAATAGCTTTAGGCGAAACCACCTAGAAAATCCAGCACGGCCCGCGCAAGAGGCAGCGCGGACCGCACCTGCACCTGCAACGCATATCGTTGAAGTGGTAAAGGCGCGAGTTCCGCCCTTTACCGGTGAAGGGGGCGAGCCCCTTCGTAGATGGTTCGCAGAGGTGAGAGATGCCATCTCTGCGCAAAATATTGTTGACGAAAGTCAACAGGCGTACTTCGCCACAACATGTCTGGGCTGCAGAGCCAGGGCATGGGCGATGAGTCGCAGAGCCACTGATGACTCTGCGTTCCTTACTTATAAGGAATTAAAAGCTGAGCTAAAGCTCAACTTTGAAGCTCCAGAAATGGATCTAAGTAGTCGGCAGGAGTTTATGGTACTCCGGCAAGGTAAGCTTGACCTTCAAGCTTACGCTCAGAAGACGCAATATTTGCTGTCAAATATTGTGTATGAGCCGGTGCCCCCTGCTATGCAGGTCACTGGCTTCATGAAGGGACTCAATGATGGTCCCGTCAAACAGAGTCTTTACCGGCACCCGCCAAAGACTCTAAGGGATGCCATTGATATGAGCATCCGTGAAGAGTTCAGCATGCGATCAGCGTCATCGCATGCTGGGTACAGCCGAAGGGCTCAACAGCCCTTCGCTTTTGACATGCCGCAACAGCATGTCAACAATCAGCAGTCGGGCAGACGAAGTTAACACTTCGTCTCAAGAAACAGCCACCCGCGCCAGAGCATGGGCGGCGGAGGTCCAGAGCCAATGGACCTATCGGTTGCGGTTGCTTCGAACTCGAAGCAACCGAAATTTAAGAAGAACATTGGCTGCAATCGATGCGCGAAAGTGGGTCATTTTGCCCATGAGTGTATGGCACCGCGTCCGGTGCCACGCATTCAGCGGACGGAACCGTCCGCTGCACGGCGACACCAACAGGGACATCACCCTGCTGGTGCAAAAAAACGTAAATCACCAGTAGGGGCGGGGCGCCCTACTGGGAATGTTATCCCACATGCCGACATAGGGCATGTGAGGGTAATAGCCCCAGACGGGACTATGTCCTGTCAAAAGGTGCAGGGTGATGGGAAGCCTCTTATCACCCTGGAGGTTAAGCCGCACGGGAGCGATGTCCCCATGCGAGCTTTGTTTGACACAGGAGCGTCAAACAATTTCGTTAGAACTCATAGTCTAACGCTGTTGAGCTTCGTGGAGGTAGAAACCCCACGAAGTATGTTGTCCGTCCGGTTAGCAACAGGTGCAACCGTGACTATTCCGAAGCGTGTGATTAAAACACGCTTCGAGTTGAATGAACTGTCATTAGAGGATGAATTCATCGTCCTCGATTTAGATGACAAGTTGGATGTGATTGATACTTGGAATCCCATGGATGTTCAACCTTCGATCGACTGGGTTAACCAATCGATAGACTGCGGCGGATGCACAGGATCTGATCACCCTGTGTGTAATCCGGCTGTATCAGAAGATACAACCGCAGCGTCAGACAGTCTGGTGGATAGCGATGGCACCACCAGGTCTGTTCTGACACGATCAGAGGAAGGTACCTCCGCTGATGAGAGTCCAGAGGGACTACCACACGCAACAGAAGAGTCGTTGCGTGTTGGAGAGAAACATTCCACGGGTGATAAAGACCACCGTGAGAATGAAGTGATATCCACGGTGGGAAACACCCACCGTGAGAATGAAATAGTATCCACAGTGGGAAACACCCACTGTGCGACCGAAGGCTCCAACACGACGAAAGAATTCCTTGTTGATGAGAGTGAACTCACGATCGAGTGCAATCGTGAGCACAACTCCGTGGTGGCGAGTGCCCACCACGTTGCGTTAGCCATGCACACGTGTGATAAAGACCACCGTGTCGCAGAACAGGCGGCCGATCAGACGAGCACATCTGATCGCCAAGAAAATTCCATGGTAGGCAGTGGTCACCATGATGATGAGTATTCGCGCACGGTGAATCGTAATCACCGTGTAGCAGTCAATCAGACGAGTGCGTATGATTGCATGGAAAGTTCTGTCGAGACGATCAACGTCTTGACGCAAACGGATACCGGATTAGCTACCCAGTCTCTGTTGATGGAACACCCTCCGAAAGAAGGTTCGGAGGTGATGGCTCTTCCAGCGCTAAGCTGGAAGAAGTTTATGAGAAACTTGCACGATGATCAGATCGAACAGATCTGTATCATCGTTGCAACAGATGATGTAGTGGATATTCGTGAACGAATATCCATATTACAAGTGGAAAACATTGGGAAAGAGGTTCCCAATGATCAAACGAGAGTTCAGCGCTTTGAAGCGCAGAGCTGGGAGTCGCTTAAATCGACCTCCCCATTTTATGAGGTACTTCGAGAATACGCTGACGTATTCCCATAAGAAGTACCTAGAGAGCTCCCTAAGGATAAGGGAACTCGTCATGAAATTGACCTCGTGCCAGGCACGAAGTATTGTGTCACGCGGCAATGGCCGTTGCCGCGTGATCAAGTAAAAGCGATCGACGAGTTTTTCGAAGCTCGTCGTAAAGCAGGCCAAGTGCGGGAGTCTATCTAACCGCACTCTACCCCCGCCTTTTGTGTGAAGAATTCCACAGGTGGGTGGAGAATCGTTCACGCTTACAACAAGCTGAACGCAGCGACGGTACCGGCACAGACGCCGATACCGCGAAAAGATGTCATCATAGATGACATGTGAGGGAGCACCATCTTTAGTGCTCTCGATCTAAGAGATGGATTTTATCAAATCCTAATGCGTGAGAAGGATATCCCTCTCACGGCGGTAAGCACCCCAAGCGGCATGCTTTGGGAGTGGCTTGTTATGCCGCAGGGGCTTCGAAATGCCCCTGCTACGTTTAACAGATGCGTAACGCATCTATTACGCCCGGTGCGAGAACTTGCACCGAGTTATTTCGATGACGTGTTCATCCATAGTAAGGGTGAACACGATAAAAGCGATGTAGATGTCCATAGGGAACATCTACGTCGAGTGTTAGAGCTTATGCGTAAGCATAAGCTCTATGCAAATCTAAAGAAGTGCACCTTTGGTGCACCTGAGATACCCCTTCTTGGATGTTTTGTGGGAAAGAACGGGGTGCGTCCTGATCCAGAAAAGATCAGGGTGATCGTTGAATGGCCTACGCCAAACAACGTTAAGGAACTTCGAAAGTTCCTTGGGTTGGCAACATATTTGCACAAGTATTCGTGCAACTATGCTGGGTTAATACGACCTCTTTCTCAATTACTTAAGAAAAATGTCGAATGGCATTGGGATACCCAATGCCAAGATGCTTCTGATGCAGTCAAGCAAAGCTTGACTGAAGCGCCTGTCTTGGCTATAGCCAATAACGAGCGTGCGTTCCACGTCGTTAGCGACGCGAGCTATTTCGCTATCGGCTGTGCTTTGATGCAGCGTGATCACGATGATCGTGATCGCGTAATCTGCTATCAATCGCGTCAGTTGCGCCCAGCCGAGCGCAACTATCCAGTGCATGACAAGGAACTCCTTGCCATGAAGTATGCACTGGCCAAGTTTCGGATCTATCTATTGGGAGATAGACCGTTTGTGGTTTACACGGACCATGCGTCGCTACGCACGGCCGTGAATTCACCACACATTTCTCAAAGAATGGCTCGACGGCTGTCATTATTTGCTGAATACAAGTTTACGGTTGAACCCGGAAAGTTGAACGTGATAGCGGATGCGCTATCACGAAGGCCCGATTACGAGACGAAACCGTCCGTAACCGAAGGTGCCAGTGCAAACGCGATCCGTTGCACTGCTTTGTCGTCGTCAATTATACGACAAGTACGCGAGGCGTACAAACAGACGAGGAGACACGTCTGTTGATTGATTACTTAAGTAATCAATCAAGTAAGAAGCGCGACGAACTCCCAGAGTTCGTCCGCGCTTGCGTGCATCGATATCGACTGCACGATGGTTTTCTGCTTTACAGCACAGACCAAAAAGATGAAAGTCGCATCGTCGTTCCAAAAGACGATGATCTCAAACATCAAATTATGTTTGAGTATCATGATGCACCGATTTCGGGGCATCAAGGTCGAGAGAAGACATACGCTTCTCTCGCACG
>CM047587.1:42675436-42737637 GCA_026184515.1 Peronosclerospora sorghi | reverse complement strand
CTGTAATACGCTATATAAAAGATGCACTTGCTTCTGCTTTGGATAAGCAGAAGCAAAATGCAGACAAGCAAGGAAGGAAGAACAAAAACTCCTTTCGGAAAGGCGAATTGGTATTTATTAAGTACTACAAATTTGCCTATACATGCAATAAGCAACTTCCCTACACGGAAGTTGCTTCCTAAGTACATTGGACCTTTCAAGGTCCAAGAGATTCGGGGGAATGCCTATACTTTAGACATTCCCACAGCAATGCGGCTCCACCAACATTCTATGTTGGGCGGCTCAAACCGTATCATTCGTCTTCGTCTTACAAAGAGACGCAGAACCACGGAAGATACCGTGCTTCTCCAAGTCTCCCAAGAGAGACTTGTAATCGGCTTCCAGCCGTTGATGAGCAGAGCGGAGAGTCATTACCTCCGCCTTCGACTGCTCAAGATCAGCCTTGTGCCGATCGAGCTCTTTCTTACAGCGGGAAAGCTCGATGTACAGAAGATCATTCTTCTGCTGAAGGGCAGTGTGCGCCCCGAGGATGTCGCGGGCATCCTCGTGAAGAGATCGATATGTCTTCAAAGAGTGAGAATATCGCTGCTCAAGGAGGAACAACCCTCCTCGAGTTTCGGAGCAAAGAACCATGCTCCGCAACAACAACGGCGAGGGGATTCTCAACCTCCGCCGCCCCTGATCGCTAATCAGGAGAAGAAGCGATACATTCTCGAGCGCTTGATCTCGAAGCGCTCGGTTCCTTCGAAGAAGGGGCAGCGTACCGAGTACTTGGTACGCTGGCTGGGATATCCCCAAGAGTTCGACTCTTGGGAGCCGATTGAGGTTCTGAGGGCCGACGCCCCAGACCTTTTAACTGAGTTTGAGAAGGAGTCTCAAACTCATAATGCAAAGTAGCATCAACACTAGGTGTTGATGCATTTAGGGCATCAATTAAGCCCTGAATTTCGGCGGGTACGGAAAAACCACCGTACCCCTGCAACTCCTCCTCTGACAGACGAGGAGCGCCCTGAGGACACCGCGGGCAAACGAGGTGAGAAGGGACACCACAGCTCAACCCTTCTTTGATGCAAGCAAAATGGATGTATTCCATTTTGCCTGTTCGCGAGTGCTTTAAAAAGCGCTCGCGCATTACGTGAACTTTATTCACGTAATCATCTGGGCTTTTGTTGTAGTTGTCAACAAAAGCGTTCCAACTCTGATTCAGGGCGTCTTTATCGTCCCTGTTCCTCCTTGACCCTTTCCGGCTGGTATAATATTGAACCTGGAAAAAGAATTCAATAACGTACAGACGTCTATCGTCTGTACTTCGATCGAATCGACGTGACTGGATATCTTTGCAGTCATCCAGCACGTTGATATCGAACAACGCATATTGTCAGTCCCGCTTACGGTGACCGCCACTGTTGGGGGCAATAGCCCATCCAGGGGTCCAAAACCCCACTTTGTACGGAACATGTGGTTCCGTACGATGATACGCTTCAGAAGCGGTGCCTGCCGCTTCTGTTCGAGATCTTTTAGCAGGCGGAACACCGCCTGCTTCAACACCACGCGCCGGGGTTAAACCACCCCTACGTGTAGACGTACTTGTTCCAGGTGGGGATCTGCGTTCCCGCAACCACCTGTGATAATCATTGTCGCTGTCATATCTGACAGCGACACCAGAGTCATCATCGCTGTTAGGCGATGAGCACCTATCGAGTTTCGACTCGCTAGATCCTTTCGTGGGGACAGCTGTGCCCCGATCACTTTGTTCGGAGTCAGAACTGTCTCCGAACATGGAAGAACCCTTCCTGGCAACACACCATTCGGGGGTTGTCATCGTGCGAGATGTTGCATTAGCAACATCTCCCTGTTTCTTGCCAGATGCCGCCTTAGCAGCATCTGTGGTCGAAGACGGTACGTCTTCCGACCTTTGCGTAGTTGACGCTGCTAATGCAGCGTCACTGTTGTCACTCAACACCTCAGCACCTAGTGCTGAGGCGGAGGAAGAAGCTCCTTCGATATTTTCAGCAGCGCTCTTTAGAGTGCCGCCGCGTGCTTTGACCATCGAGTCGATGGTCAATCAGTTGGTAAATGAGAACGACCAACAAGTGCCACCTATGATTGGCCATAATAAGAATTTTATTGGCCAACCACCTTAAGTGGGGCGTGATGTAATGGGGTGCCACTACATAATTTATATTCAAGTTAGAATATCACAGTTAAATTTCAGACGCGTTGTCTGAAATTCAAACAATAGATTATAAGTTATTATAATCTACGAAGGAAAAGTCAATTCGGTATAAATACCGAATCATGCAGGTTAACTAATAGTACAGTTAGTTTAATACTTGATATTATTATATTAGTTAGGTAATTACTATACTGTTAGCCGCTAACCACCCATTTAATAAACACTCTTAATTTTGCGTTCTAACAGATAAGTGAATATTTATATGTACTTTTAGTATAGGATTAGTTGTCATCAACTAATCCTACCCCTCTTGTATTGCGCGCTTCCTCGCACAACACAGTGTAAGCCCGTACCAGGATCAGTCCTGATACACTTGGAGTGTTTGACGCCGTTAAAGGGACATCCTTCTAACGTATGTTTTGTATGGGAAGGATCCATCTCTGAGATCAAGAGCAGTAAAGACGGTGTTCGTGGTGATTCCATCAAGATGACACCACTTCTTGGTGTCGGCGTTCGCACCGGTAGCGTAGCTGCGTTCAGCTTGTTGTGAGGACTGAACGCTCACCAACCTCCAGTGAACACATCATATTGTAATAGAGTGCAGTGGGGTAGACTGCCGCACTGAGCTGCTTTTTGAAGAGATTCAACGAGCTTGTCGATTGCTTTGTCCTGGTCACGCAGTAAAAGCCATTGCAGCATGACACATACTTTGTACCTAGCACGACGTTAAAATCATGTCGGGATACTGTCTTTGGGAGCTCGTATAAAGCTTCTTTTCGAAATACGTTCAGCATGCTTACAAAGCACACCACACAACGGGGATATCGCTTTAAGATACCCCCAGATCTTCACTTCAAGGCGCTTAACATCAGTTTTATCATCGGGAAACACTCGTTCCCGATGTCCCACGTGCTTATAACCTGAATATTTCTTCGTTAATATCCACGATCTCATCATCCGTTCCTTTCGTATCGTTGTCCATATTCATAAATTCACGGGAGCATCGATTTGTCCCGGACCTGAATCTGGTGGGCACTTTTATTCATCAAAAGGGATAGAAGTAGTCGAATTAGTTGTCCTCAGGTTTTTCATGGACCGAGAGACTGAAGACAACAAGTTAGATGAACACCTATACAGTATAGCAGCACCAAGGTTCCTTAAGAACATTTCCAAACTAAAATATATCAACAATACATGCATGGTGACATCGAAACCATGCGTCTTAACCTTAAGTTTTCACATCACCCTGTACTTCCTGAAATCGTCTGCAGGTTTCGTATTCACATGCTCATGCTGGCATGTGAAACAGTGCTTTCAGTAGGGCGCCTCGCCCATATTGACAGTTCACGTTTACTTGAGCCAGTTTGTTTGATGACGCTAATCAGCGTATTTACCCGCCCGCTGACTGGGTGGTGCCGGACTCAGTGTCATGCACTCATGATAAAACTGGATTATCTTCGCGTACTGTAGAAGGGGTTCTATTCTTTTTTGTCTGTTGTCTCGGTACAGAAGCAACCACAACCCATATATCCGTCGGCTTCGGATCCCTGCCCCCACTAAACGTCGTGGTTGTGGTTAAGCCAAGGGTGAAGAATCTTGCATATGATTACCACCGCGCGGATGGATTGACTAATTTCGGCGGAATGATGGATTCGTGCGTTTGTCGACCATGGATTTGAATATAGGGCGGAGTTTGCTGTTGTGGGAGAATTACTTGGATTTTACTAGTTAAGTGTGTTACGAGAACACTAATGGTGCTGCCCGTCTTGTTTAGAACTCGAGGTCCGCAGGCACCATCTTTTGCTTAACACGAGGTTCCACATATGATAAATCTACAAAAGTGGCTGATGCCACTTCCCAGCCCAACTTCTTCGCAGGAAGAGCGTAGTAGTTCAGGATACGAATCCAAGATTCACAGGTCACTTCTGGTATAAAAACGTTTTCGCTGGTCGACACGCAGCTGAAGATGTCAATCGCAAAACATTCGGACAGACAGAACGGGTTGACCTCGTTCTTGGTGTCATGCCGGGTCCTCTCGTTTATGCCTCAAAGCTCAGAGTGACTTCTTGCAACTCACTGTGTTTGCACTTAACAATTTGGTGCATCTTTCTGCTAAACATACACTATTTTACGTGAATGCCATGCAAGCCCAGTCGTTCTTGGCATTTTTGTCGATACGCCGAATTTAAATAAGGTAGGGACCCGCTCAAATTTTGGGTGAGTCGATGCAAACGAAGGCATGTTGAACGCTTCACCAATAGTATAGCAGCTGAATTATTGAACATAGACCCACTTACTCCCGTCTCTGAGGTCGATGCGTCCACATTTCCTATCATAATGACATGAGCAGATATAAAAAACTAGAAGTGGAAAAAGAAACAGATCCTTATCATAATGCAACATTTAAGCTTCAGCTGTGTCGGCTAGAACTATAACAGTGAGTATGAATCTGCTGCACAAGCGAAAAAAAGAAAGGTACAGCTAGGGATAGTAAAGAAGTAGCCAACTGCGTATTACAGCGATAAGTTGAAATACGCGATGTAGAAGAAGCACTTGCTTCTTCTTTTGATAAGCAGAAGCTGAACGCTAATAGGAATGAAAGAAATAAAAAAGTACGTTCACATGGGTTTTTAGTGATTTAAGTTTGACTCACCGCGAGGGAGAGTCGAGTCCCCGCGACAAATATCGTGGCAACCAATATTTGCCAGAGTCACTGATAGTCCGACCATAACTTGTGGTGAGAACTCAGCAGACGATCATCTTCCGTCTGCTGCTGGTCAACCTTTTGTTGAAGGGCAATATTCCGATATGACAAGTCACGGTTCTGATCAATAAGTCTTATCCATCGAGCCGAAATCGGCATCGAGGGAAGAAATAGCTTTCGAAAGACAGCGTGACACTGCATTTCCGCCGCCGCCACCCTCTTTCCTTGATTGTTAGGGGAACACGCGTTATATTCTGGAGCGCTTGAGTGCAAAGCGCTTAATCTGTACCGGTCGGGTCCAGCTTACCGAATACGTGGTACCCCAAGCGTTTGATTCTCCGGAGCGACTGGAGATGCTAGAGGCTGATGCTCAGATCTTTTGGGACAGAGGCTTATGCTGAACTCAGAATTAGTACTTTAAATAGCACTCAGATTTTCCATGTTAGGTACGTCTATCCTGTTGTAAATCACTGCGTTAGACGTAGGATAGAGTTTACTACCTGACCCGACAACTTTAGTCCAATAGTAAACGATGCGTGAGACGTGAGGGGACCGCTGCTCGGTACGCCGTCTGGGATGTCTTGATACGACCAGTTAGTTAAAACGAAGGTGAAAAAAATATATTATAAAAGTAAAGAATTGAAACCTATAACATTCACTTAAGTCCACTAAGCGTTATAATCTGAAATCATTCACCCTAAATCAATGTAATTATAGCCAATCCGTTTCCACGACAAAAATTTGCTTGAAAACCAAAATGACTACATCCAAATTCGACATATCCAACGTGCCACGTGGTCCGTACTGTTCGGATGTCTGCATATCCGCCATACCCAACGTTAAATGATATTTCCACTATGCAAAGCGTACTACGAGCGTGACTTCAAGGTAAGACAAAGTAGACCAAAATACGTGTACAATACAACGAGAAATAATAAACTTTATTCCACGTAATTATATCCACAAGAGAAATCTCCATAGAGTAACGTGACCAGAACAATCCCGCACTCCACAAAAAAAAACCTTTTCTACTCCGTGAGAACAAGAGAAAAAATGCACAATAGTTAATATGTGTACTTGCGTACTACAGTTGCGTCCGAGCCATGTCGCGGTCGAATACGGGTCCTTCGAACACGTACTGCGTAATGGCAGTACCCGTGCATCCTTTGTGCGATGTGCGCCGCATGGAATCTCTGTTTCAACGCAGGCATAGTGAACCATTCTACTTTTCCTAAAACCGAATGCTTTAAGTACTCTTTAATCTGAAGTTGTTATTTTGTGTATGACCAAAAATAGGAAATATAGGTAGTTAATTTCATTTAATATAAGATTAACTATTGAAACAATATTTCCATTTCCTGTTACAGGTAACCTCCCTTCTCCGGCCCTGGAAGAATCCCCGGGTGGGGTGTTCCTCCTCCTCGGCTGAAGCCCTGAAAAGTATATTTTCTTTTTTCCCTGCCGTACGGCGTTAACGAGGGCGTGTGCAATAAATATCCAGATCCACTCCCAGGACTTTGTTGGATTCAAAACAAAGTATGAGAGGTTGATTTCGTCGATACTACTTTGTCAAAATAAATCCAGGGAGGCTCGAGACATTGTTTGACTTCATCCCATTATACTTATGCAAAGCAGCCAGAGCCCGGAACCTCCGAGCCACGGGATCGGTGGTGGTATGTCCAGCGTTCAAAGCCCAAGATATGATACGTGCTTTTTTCTTGTTGACTCAACCTACTACATGATGGTCGCATACAGTAGTAGTCCTAGTCTAGTATTTTTTTCTTCGATACAATTCTTCACGTTTCAGTACTTGATGCACACCCAACACTAAGATCTGGGTTCCTAAATGCAACTCAAATTGGTTGGACCCTTTAAATCATCAGACGGATATGTATGTTATCAAACAAGGCTCGAAATCAAGACAGTCTTTGATTTTCAACGCACCGGACACGCAACGTTTCTCGCAGATATTTTTTCAATGTACAAGCACCTTTTCCTTGCCATCGTTGCAGCGCTAGTCTCCACAAGCAGTGCCACTCCGTCCATCTCCGCTGTAAGCAAGGGATCAAAGTATTCGACTCCACGTCGAGATGGAAGTAGTCGAGCAGACGGCGCAAGCAACCGAATGCTGCAAGTAAATGATGAGGCAGTAGAAGATTCGCATGAGGAAAGAGTAGGACCACCGATCGAACGCTATCCCTCACGTGCGTCGTCGTCGACAGCACTTCATACATTCAACGTACCCCCGGCCGCAAGTACGAGTATGCATCTCCA
Source organism: Peronosclerospora sorghi (assembly GCA_026184515.1). NCBI lineage: Eukaryota > Oomycota > Peronosporomycetes > Peronosporales > Peronosporaceae > Peronosclerospora > Peronosclerospora sorghi. Next base: position 42,730,483 of record CM047587.1, on the reverse strand, counting down.
GATGGAAATGGATCTCATTCGTAACTATCCAATGGCCGTCACTTTCATGAATAAGTTCCCGATCGACATGAATGAAGTTGGTTTGAGTCTGCAAAAGTTGCGAGAGCATCAAGATACTTCCATGCTCGACAATGACAAGCTCATTCTCATGGCGATTGGTAACGAGTGCTTTCAAACGCAAGCTCTCCACCGCCCCTACAAATCCTACGCCTCCCCGACTGGTCAAAGAGAGATAAGTAAGAAAATGGACAAAGACCTGTTTGAAACGTGGAAAACACTACTGGATAATTTTAACTATCGACCTATGCGAGTCTTTGAGAAGATGTATCTGTTAAATACGGTCACTTTCAGCTACAATTTGGACTGCACCTTGAGGGACTACGCCTACATGGCTATGGGAAGTGAACTCCTGACTTGCGAACAAACTCCGCGTGGTGTGCCCATTCTGCCAAGCACCTATCTTCTCGTACGCAAGAGTGAGAATCGTGGCGTCGACCTTTTCAACTCCGAGCTATGGCTCGAGAAGCTCCGTAAAGAACCCAAAACTGAGAGCCTCCGCGAAGAAGAGCTAGTGGAGATGGCTATTATGAAAGCAATGGGTGAGCAATTGAATCTGGGGCGCGGGGAAAAATAGCGGCTGCATGTGTTTTGGAAGGTGTCCTTTTAGCGTCACATGGCGCTGTGGTAATCTATCACAAAACGTACTGTTGAGCTGCAAATAGGACGTGTAGACAATATGTACAAGACGCTAATGCATTTTTTTTCCTTTTTTCTTCTCTTTGTTCTTTTTAGTTTCCTACTGGTGGAGTAATCTGTATGAAGTGTTTGTACGTAACTAAAACAACGTCGAGCTCGAATGTGTTTTCACCAGTGGTATGAATATATTTTTTTTATAAAGATGGTAAAATGGTGGATACTGTTTGTATGAGTTTAGAATTTGGTTATTTTCCGTATCTGCATCGCCTAGTTAGCTACACTTAAGAGACCGGGTATATCAGTGGAATGATCTAGGCTATTGATTTGTCTTCTCAAATCTAAACGTTGGTCCATTGCTTTGCGGTGATGTGGCTGTTTAGGCGGTCGTGAACTCGATCAGCTCTAAAGAGATAAGGCACCGAGTTGGTCATGGTAAGTGAAAATTATATGCGGATCTAGGTAGTTTTCATTTATCAATGCTAATTCGTACCTGTTAGGTGCTGAAATTGGGTACTTATAAATAGTGTTTTTACATAACTGCTATAAATACCGCAATTAAATTCTACACATCGTCCTATGCATATTACATGATAGGCAACATAATCACTTCTTAATACACATTCAATTGAACAAGTCCCTGACTTTGTTATCTTTTTACTGTCTACGAGCTGTCTTGTTTTCGTCGCGAACGGATTCTTGGTTGCGACGAAATTGAAGTAAGAAAAATTCAGTATATTCAAGATTAAAGTCGACATCTACGACTCAAGTTTCTTCAGATCTACACATAATAGACAAGGGAACATTTCAACAGGAACCTTTGTACTAGTGGTAATCGATACGTGTCTGCCTCATAGTCAGTTCCTCTCCTGACTCAATTCGATTGACGAGGTATTTTGACGGTGTGATGAAATTGATTTTAGCAAATGATTTCGATGCGGAAACATCAAGACACGTTCTTTCTAAGAGCTACCATTAATGATTCGTTGGTAGTGCAGTGTCAAGCAAGAAATGCAATCTTCTTTCAATGCACTACTCCAATCGCCACCGATGACCGAAGTTCATGTACTGATTACATATCCACGCAAGTTTTTTTCCGTCAATATAACATTGGACCTTGTCTCCTCCGTATGCGTGCACTAGAAAAGAGCTTCCTACTTGGTGTTTTGAACGTATAGCGGCACAAACTACGCTTTATTACCGATCCCGTGGTCGAGTTGGTCACTGCTCATTTCGGGACCAGGAGGTTTCGGTTCAATCCCTGGGCCGAGATAACTTGGTTGTTTTCAAAACATGTAATGGATTCAACCCATTGCGTTTTTCAATGAGGCCATCTTGTCAAGAGTAGTTTCTTTTTTATATTTTTTTTTCACGGAACAGCGGTCGCTCTAACTTTTCTGTCGCGCATTGTTAACTTTTATGTTATGTCATTTATGCAGCAACATCTCACGGTAATGGTGTCATTAATGTATACCTCTTTGACGACATGTAAAAGGCGATTACACGATTACATAAAGGCATTCGGATACCGCAGCGCCATCTTTAGCTACGGTTGAAACTTCTACCGGTGTGGCGTACCACTCGACCATGGGATCGCTTCCAAGGTACGATGAAGCAGATCAAGATAAAGCTGTCGAATTTTTGTGTAGCCATTTTTGGCTTCCAGGTGAAATGTAAATTTGGAATTTTGTTTTAATAAAATAAAAGGTGGAAAATGATTGACTATAAATGCATGTGAGTACATGTTGGCCGATCTCAAGTTTAAATTTCCCAGTGAATTTAATTGAATCTTAGATGTAGAAATCTTTCTAATTTTATAATATAGATACGTTCGTTTTCTTACATACTATCGCCTATTAATCGCGTCCAGCAGCGGCCGAACAGTAGTCTTATTACGCGTTTTTCACGCGCATAACCTCTGATCAAAAGTGTCAGATCAGATAGTATACACTCGCAGCACCTTTTCCTTCCTACAGGTTATAAGACCAAGAGATAAGCGTGCCTGGAGTGATTTTTTCTTTCGATAAGTTGTTTGACGAGTGAAATATTCTTGCTTGGAGTCACGATTTTTACTAGTGGAAGTATTCTCTCTTGGAAGAGGGTCACGACCGAATGTCGATTGAAACTATAGCGTCCGAGGAAAGACTCCCCGGTCGCTGCCCGGAACAGTGTGCTCCGGGAAACCCTAAAAAACTATGGTCCGTTCGGTCACAAATCACCTTGAACGACCTAAATGCCGATTGGGGTTTAGAGACTGATGGGGTGAGGCGTGAAAATGTGGTCAGGCGCCCACCAAATATCCAAGGTTCCATGCCCAACAGAGCTGCATCGGTGTATCAGTCCGAAACATGCATGTCCAATGTTTGTGGCAGGCGGGTTGCACAAAAATACCAATGTTCGACATCGAAATGTTCTCGTGTGCAGAGATATACCCGACAGCTTTAATAAATGAACATATCGTTTTTTGGAATCTATTAAAAACATAAAATTTCGTCTGAATTTGTGTTGATCGAAAGCTTGAAAGTACATAAGCTGGGGGAACAATTTGAAGGCACGGCCGACGAGTGTTTTCGTTCTAACATTGGACCATGGTGACCGACATGAACTCCTTCCTGGATCAGATGTACGGCACGTTTAAGGCAAGCATTTCTCACCATCAAGCTTCTATCTGGTTTGCCTCGGAGGAGAATCCAAAAACGAAAAGACCAGCACTACCTATACTTAGTAGCTCTGGCCTAGGAAAGTGGGTCGAGAGAAAAGTTGGTAGTTGAGATATTGTCAAGTTCGCTGCGCCGCAACTAAAAAAATCAATCATGGCCAGGTATGATACAATGCGTACGGATCACCTGTTCCATGCGCAAGAGTTGATATCTTTGGCTCATGAACTGGGAGATGATGTTTTCAAGGGAAGGAAACATGCAAAAATGCAAAATGCACGCGAATTCGGTGATGGGTACCGAATCTGGAAAGTGTTACGGATGTGGAAAATCCCGACACATTAAAAGGATTACCCCCAAAAAAGGAAGAAGCAAAAGAAGGGCGTCTACGAGAAGGTCGCCGGAAAATCTGATGGTTACTTAAACTGGAAAGTCGCATTATCTATTACCGAGATGGTAGATGAAACCACAGCTGGAATGTTTCCAGGTGGTATTTCCCCTGAATCCTTTGGATTTTTGACAGTGGTAACTTATCCCTGAAGAAAGTTTGCTTGAATAGGCAGACGATTTCATGTCGACCAATGGGTTTACCTCCCCAATGGTGGTAGGTTATCTGTTTCCAAAGTCGAAAAGATAACGCTAGTTACACTGGGAGATCAACCCATAATGTTTGAATTATGTGAAGTATATATTGCACCGAACATGCCAAGGATCTCATTTCGCTTGGAATGTTACGAGAAAAAGGGTGCAAAATAGCAGACGGTGGAAATTGTTTGATAATTGGATGAAAAACAGTTATATTTACGATTTAATTTTACGTTTTTATTATTGATGCGAATTTGTTTCCGGAGAAGCTGAGCGGATGCACGGAACTTTTTTCAAGCATGTTGTTGAATAATGTTACAGAAAATACAGGAAATAATGTATGTTCCATCATTTCCACGTTAGGTTGGGTCATTTGGCTTACGATACAGTTCAAAAACTGGCCAAAGCTTCAGGTCAGACATGGTATTGATGGAAGAACAATCGACGAAATTATCTGGCCTGTGCAGTAGGTAGAGCAACTAGGAAGAACCAGCTAAAGAAAGATTCTGGCCAAAATTAGCGAATCGAACGAGTTAGTGTTGTCATCTGCAGCTATCCTAAAGGTCCGATCCCACCACGCGATTGGTGAGGGAAATGGTACCTTGTGCTATATGTAGATCATTGCTCGAATTATATTATCTACGAGCTTTCGCTGCTCGCACAAAAGATAGAGTAGCGAAAAATTTCGAGCATTTCTGACATGATTAGACAATGATTTCAGTTGCAGAAGTCATATTTCTTTTACCAAAGGAAGTGTAAAGTACAGGAATGTGGATTAATTTTGCAAGAAATCCGGTGTACGGAGACAGGTCACGGATTCAGGTCAAGGAGGATGAAATGATGCCTCAAATGGGAAATCCAAAAAATTAATCGGACCATTTTAACATGGTATGGACTACCGCTGATGTATTGGTCGGAGTCGGCTGAGTATGCGCCCTATACTAAACAGCACACCAAGCAGAGCCAACCCCGGAAACCTGTCCCTGTACGAAATTTTAGCTGGAAAAAGGCTGCCGCTTACAGAAAGTGTGGTTTTTCGTTCGCCCTGAATAGTTTGCAGGGACCGAAAGAGACCCTTACAAAGCATGCAAAGCGCGCCTTAATTCTGGGGAAGAACGATGAGATTGATGTGGTGAAGCGAAGAAGAAATTGTACGGTCAGTTTATATCTGTATATCGCCTATCGGTTTGGATCGATCGGGTTAGTTAAAATGGAAAAGGCTTTTGAGCCATTCGTGTGTTAAAAGTATCAAGTTTTCAGTACTAGGTAAGTCACAAGGTGTTTCATGTAGTTTATATATTAGGTTTTTTAATCGATATAAATAGTGTGTGTGTATCTTGGTTCCAAGTTACTACTTACGCATAAGTCTCCCCCGCCTGCCGCGGAGTGTTTGGAAGCGTAGGGTTAACAGGGTCTCCTTCAGCTCAACTTGCCCGGACGGGACGCGTTACAGAAGCACTTGGACCGACGGAAGTCCCTCGACGGGAACGCGTACTTGGCTCATCACCCACTTCAGATCACACACGTTTGGAACGTGTTATTTACATCAATTGGAAAGGTTTATGGGGGGATCTGGTTTGTGAAAACCTCAAGATTTAGATACGTTTGTTTGGTTGTTCTCGATTGGACTATTGATCTCTCGTTTGGTTGGGCTCTGCGATCGGCTATACGCGATCTGCCCTGGTAGTATACTGAAACTAAGTATATTTCATATATTCACGTATTTAAGGTGACGATTTCCGCCCTAGGTACACCCTACCCCAAAAGTGGATCGTTACATATCGACCCCTAACAAATTCATATTGCGCACAGTCTACCGAGTGTCTCACTACCCAAACCAATGGGTACACATGGTAAGAAAAGTGAACGCAAATCGGAACAGGCGTCCTACAGCACTGATCGGTCATCAGACAGCGACAGTCGATCCGATCGGAGCTTAGGCGAAGGTTTTCGCGTGGTACCCCCCCCCCCCCGTAAGTTGGTCGGCTGGGCACGATAGTGGTCGGGTTCAGGACACTTCGGTGTTCGAATTCGAACTTGACTCAACCCCACTAAGAGGTATAAGTACTCCTGGTCAAATATAAATTGGTGACTGTCACTCGCCATGTAAGCGATACTGAAACGCTTGACAAAATGGCGAGTGATAAAAATATCCAAAAGTCCGAAAGTACGGTTATGGAGGAGCTCAGGCAGCTTGCTAAAAAGCGGGGCGGCGTAAACCAACTCCGAGAAGTTTCGAAAACAAGTCAAGCTTCAATAAATAATGAATTCTAAAATAACGGGCGCCCCAAGTAAACAGGGTGAAAAAAGGCCCCCAAGCAATTGTTTTGAATTTTCGAGGAAGAAGCGGGAAAAGGAAAACCGGGTTGATTCAAGTGAAGACAACAAAACACATTTTGTGGAAGATAGCTATAAAAGTAACGGAAACGATGGAAGTGCGCATTTGTGTATGCAGGTGTGATAACACGAATCCGAAAGTGGTTCACTTGTTCTTGTTCCAGAACCAAAGTCTTTTAGAGAGGACCATGAAAGCAAAATTGCTGACATGTGGAAGTTGGCAGAGCAGGTCGCACTTAAGTTTCTCGAGGATCTGGGAACGTGGAAGTTGGTTAAGAGGTGACCTGTAAAGGTTCCTCTACAACAAAATGGATATACAGAACTAATCTACGCATTGAAGGAACTAATGAGCTTTACAAAGCAACCCTGGTCGCAAGAGGCAACAAAAAGGTGTACGGGCGGGATTATTTTTCCCGTTTTCACTGTTATGGAGTTTAAAAACGATGAAAGTAATCATTTCCATGTCGCAAATTGGGGAAGTTCTAGCGCGACACGGTGATGTACGCAGCGCCTACCCAAAGACAAAGACCAAAGATGGAAATCACGCAAGACATTTTGGAAAATTTGGAGTATATTCAAGTGATGAATTAGCTCAAAAAAATGTAAAAATAGTGTATGGTCTAAAGCAAGCTGGAAGCCTCATCACCAGCTGCTTTGTGACACCCTAGAAAAAATGAAGTTCAGTGTGTCATAGACACTTGCCTTTTCGTGAAGAAATTCGAAAACAACACCATTTAGTGGGTGCTTATGTAGATTGCCGTTCGGTCACTGGGACCACGACCGAAGTGGTTGTTTTTTTTGGACATGGGAGTCGTCGAACATAAAGGGGTGGATGCGGTGGAAAAGTTTTTGGGAAATATCACTGATGAAAAATCCTAAGAAGTCTTTACAATGGATCAGGAGGTTGCTATTGTTGAGCTCCTGGAGTCAAATAGTATAAACAAGATAACGATTGCAAGAACGCCCGTTCTCGATGTGGGGTGCATTAGGGAGCTCCAAGAATTGTTGTCAACCAAGTCACGTGAGAATTCGCCATACGTGAAATTTTTTCAGTCATTAGTTGGAAGTTTGCTTTGGATATCTCGTTGCACGCGGCCGGATATATTGTTTGCCGTGTACCGTGCAACGAGAGGTACCCATGCACCTACTCTGGGTGATTTAAAGGAGCAAAGAGAGAGATGAAATACCTCAAGGGAACAAGTCTCTGAAGATCCGTATGAAGCATGATTATGAATTGTATATGCCAACTTGAATCAAATGGTACACGGGTGCTGATTTTGCTACTGATTGTTGGACCGCAAAAGCGTCACTACTGCGGTTGTTATTTGAATGGGATCATCCTATCTTGTCAGTGCAGGGCGCGGTTTCATTGTCCAGACCTGAAGCTGAACTTATTGCAGCAGCTGTAGGTGGCAAAGAAGATAATGGCTTAAAAGAATTGTTTGTCGAAATTGGAATTCACACCAAGATGCCATTAGTGATGGATGAAGATTGACAACCAAGCAACCATAAAGCTTGTGGAAAATGAAGCCAGTGATGAAAGTACGGAGCACGTGGATGTCACGTTTCTTTTTGAAAGACATTGCAAGGAAGGCTTTGTAAAAGCGACAACATGTAACAAGTCTAGAGGTAATTGCCGATCAACTCAAGAAGGACCTTAGTTCACAACGGATTCAATAATTAATTCTAAAATTAAACGTAAAATACCGTGATCTGCTGGATGTTGCGGACCAAAATTTATGGAATTTTTTGTAATATTTTAATGACATTTCTTCTTTTTTCAAGCGTGTTAATAATTTTAAATTGTGTTTTATTGCTTCTTATTTAAAGGTAAAATATATATTTTACTTTTATTAATGAATTCTCTCTCTTAAAAAATTAAATCAACTTTTTTATTTAAACAAATTGGATTATATTGATGGAGTTATAGTTCGCGCCGTTTCGGGACGAGTGCCGAATTTTTGTGTAGCCATTTTTGGCTTCCAGGTGAATTGTAAGTTTGGATTGCTGGAAAAGGATTGGCTATAAATGCATGTGGATACATGTTGGCAGATCTCAAGTTTCAATTTCTTAGTGAATCTAAGTGAATCTAAGATTTAGAAATCTTTCTAATCTTATAATATATATTGGGTCAGCCTGCGGTCACACACACCTTTTGCTCCGGTTACACCCCCCTCCCTCCCTTTTATGTGAGGGGGGGTGACACCAGACTCTCCCTATATATATAAAGGAAAATTTTGCGGAAGAACATTAGTACTTTAGCATATTTGATACAACAGCACGCTGCAAACTCGCCAAACATCTACATATGCGTCTTCACCAGGACAAGCGCTTGAGCGATTTACCATGAATTACTAAATAAGTGCTAGGCCGATGGCCAGAAGTTCCTTTCCTTCAATATGTTCTTGTTTAACCTAGAGATCGTTCGACTATTCTCGCGAAGCAACACAAAAACATGGACAGCATCGGCATCGCTTCGTTCTGGTAAATTTCGGTTCTGTTACATTAGCAACTGCTCCTCTCGTAGGCCCTTCACTTTTCTCCATGCGTGCAATCGGAGTTGAATGTCAAAAATTTGGAGTGTTAGACGTCGAGACATAGTGATCGCCGACGACTCTATCATGATGCGATAAATGCGGTTTTCGCTGCAGCCGGCTTTATGAGCATCGTGACACGTTCTTGAGGATGAATCCAGCGCACATTTCGGCGTCTCTTCTTGCGATTCACACTGTCTTTCTTGCCACCACGTATAGTCGTTTTAGGAAAAGTCAGCACCATTTCGTCTTCGACATCGTCTTCCTGCGTTGTGGCGTCGCTTAGAGACGTGCTCCATACACAGCGAGGTTTCTACGCCAGGCCAACCGAAGGCCCGCCGTGTTTTGGGACTGCACTGCCACCCAGGCCCACACCAAACTCATACACACTGACAGTCGACCAGCGCACGCTCTTCTTCATTGGTAGCAGAGTGGTGACAATTAGAAAGTCGTCGTATACTTTGGCTGGGAAATTTTCCAAATGAGAGTAAAACGCGCTTTATTTCTTTAACGTGCAACACCAGATCACCTGAGGGAGTGCAAAACACTAAAGCCCCCACTTATTCGTCTAATTCTTTAGAGTCCACTAAAGGCGCCTCTCCCCATGTTCCAGCGCTTAATAGCGCTGCAAGAATAGACTGAGTGAAAATGACTTACACCTAGCCGTTTTTTAACGAATCACTTTGCCCGAGACGCGGCGTTGCTTGGGGAGAGTCTGGTGTCACACACACACACCTCACATAAAAGGGAGGTGGGGTGACCGGAGCAAAGGGGGGGGAATCGACCGCAGGCTAACCCTATTTTTAAGGGAAACTATTTTACCTAGTAATGCTGAAAGACAAATACTGTCTACCCTTTATCGAATCGCTTCCCGAAGATAGATAATCACAACTTTTCTTACCTAATGGTACTGCTTCTGTATGCAAATCTCAAGCTAAGAGCCCCCCTGTCTCGCCCTCGAGTGTAACCGCCAATTCTAATGTAGATCGCATATCTCAGCCATGCGAGAGATAAAAAAGTATGACTCGTCTAAAACGATCGTGCGACAAGCTCGGTGCAAATACCAGTCGCTCCGCCTAGTTGTCTCAATTGCGCTGATTAGAGTCCATCACAAAATTCTTCATCGCGCGTGTGTCCGTACTATTCGCTGGTGTGGTGAAGTGGAAAAGAAAGTATACGACCAGTTTGTACCGGTATACCGTCAATCATTTTGGAGCGATAGGGTTGGTTAAAATGGGAGAGGATTTTGAGCCAATCGTCTGTCAGAAGTGTCAAGTAAGAAGTTTTAGGTGAGTCACAAGATTGTTTCATGTATTTTACATATTAGGTTCTTAGTGGATATTAAATATAGTCTGTGTTTTTCTTAGTTCTTACGCATAATTCACCCCTCCTACCGGGGTGTATTTAGGAGCGAAGGGTTAACTGAGTCCCCCCTAGATCAACTTACCCGGACAGGACGCGTTACAGACGCACTTGGCCCGCCGGAATCCCACGACGGGAACGCGTAGTTAACACAGCAGTACTCACTCTCAAGTCGCACACGTTTGGAACGTGTCACTACTATTGAAAAGGTTACTGATAATTGGAAGGGTTACTGGAAAGGTTACGTGGAGATCTCGTTGGTGGAGCCCCAAGCTATTGGATACGTTTTTATTTATTGACTGCTCCTTATTGTTTTATCGATCTCTCGTTTTGGTTGGGCTCTAAGATCTGATATACGCGATCTGCCCTGGAAATATATTGGATTAGCTAAATCGTTGTACATTGACGTGTTGAGGGTGAATATTTTCGCCCTAGATGCCCCAAAAGTGTATCGATCCCTATCGATCTCCCCAAGTCCATATTGCACGACGGTCCACCGAGTGTGTAGCCACCCAACCCAATAGGTACACATGGTGAGAAGCGTAAAAAAATTGGACCAGGCGTCCTGCAGTACAGATCGGTCATCCGGTCGGGTTGTAGGCGAAGGTTCGCGGGGTACCCCCCCCCGTAAGTTGGTCGGCTGGGCACGATGGTCATAGGGTTCAGGACACTTCGGTGTTCGAATTTGAACTCGACTCCACCACAATGGTGCTCATATTCGGTTCACTTGGTGACCGTGGATATCACCGCGATTTCTCGCAAAATATGGAGATTACAAGTTTCAGTATGGATTTACTCTCGAGAGGGCACAAAGAGCGCTTATCACCTCGTGTCCTTGTCTTTGGGAAGAAAAGCGATGTTCGATCTGGCCAGGTGGAGGACCAGTCGAAATTGATATAGTTTTTCCTCCCCATAAGGCTCCTATTGGAGCCGATCGGGAACTTGTTCATGATACTATGCATTTCGATGTTAAAGTTCATAAATACGTAGAAGAGACTGTGGGGCTGACCTTTCTGATCAGACCAAATTATCTACGAAAAAGTCTAAATAGAGTCTCACGATGCTCTCGGATGAAGACGAATTGGAAGAAAAGTCGCCGATCGGTGATGGGGTTGTTAACGACTAAGATCTGACCAAGATGTATTACGTATACGAATTAAAGAAATTTAACTGTAAGAATGAGGTCACGCAGATCGTCAACGCCCTAATTCCCGATCGTTTTCATGGCCCTACTACTGAACTGCTTGCCTAGGATCGACCGCTGGAACTGGTGAAGAATTTTCTAGCGATGTTGGCTGAGGTCGAGATGAAAGTGTAGAACCTCGACGGTGTCAGCAAGCTGTTCGAGGTTGACACATGGAAGCAAAAATTAGCGATGTCAACCTTACACGACCATTTGGTACAGTTGGTGGGGGCGGCACACCGCCCAATTCCCACAATTGCACTGGAAGCCCCGCAACTCACTGCATCACATGAAGAACCTTACTTTCTGATAGCAGTTCACTTTACGGGTCGCCACCTTCCTCTAAGGTCTCGTCGGAGTTGGAGGTCGATGTGGAGCGGATGACTATAGCCATCAACAACAGTAGCGCGGAACATAAAAAGACGTGCGGCAGCGTGGGGCAGAATGCCTGTCGGGGGCCCAGATTCGCCCACGGGTCTTGCCACCCCCAAAAAGGTCCCAGTCACCTTGCCCGCAACTCAAGGAATCATACAGGCCATGTTTGAGGCTATGATGAAACGTTTCATGGAAGATCAACGCCGATCATCTCAACACCCTCCTGCCCAAAGCCGACCGGTCCGGCAAAGCGATAAAAATTGCACGGACGTCGATATGGATTCGGTCAAATCATCGGAAAAGGTGGTTGGAGGTGAAGGAGTGGTAGAAAAACAAGGTGGAGCGCAAGTCGCAGCCGGCCCGCCCTCGCCGATCGACAAGTAGCAGCGATATTGACATGGAGTCGGCTGGTGATATTGAGGATGACTATGGTGCTACGGGCATAGGCAGGGCGCACAAGGCGAACTTACACTCGACTACGACTTTTGACTTTAATTCGGAGGCGATCACATATATTTGTGTGACTACAACCACGAAATTAAAGGATTTTACGGGGAAGGGTGTTGATGAAGAGCAAGCCCGATCGTGGTTCAGCCGAAAAAAGGTCGTCTACCTTCGTTATCAGACACCGAAAAAAGAACGGTGCCTGATCCTCCGAAATTTGATGAAGGGAACGGCAGCAAACTGGATTCAACCAATAAGTCGGGATGTCTGGTCTGATTGGGACCTATTATGTATGGGATTTGAAGGACAATATTGCAACTCCGGCTTTTCTACCGCCAGAAAATACCATCATATGAAAAAAGGGGCGATTAAACGCCAATAGAATACCTACATCGTCTGAACGTGGCCGTGATGTGTGCATGAATCCCGATCAAGGAGACTGCTCCGCCGACCGGCGCAGACAGGGAACATGTTAGCCACTTAATCACCACTCTTGATGATCAAGAGCTGGCCAATCAGCTTACCTTGCTTCGCCTCAAGTATGTAGGAGATATGGAGCAGAAACTGTGTATGTTGCAGAACTGCAGAAGGATGAGAGCGAAAGTCGCTGTTTGATCAAGCCGATTTCGATCGAAGACTCAAGCAGATCCAGTGAAGAGGTCCACGGACAGGTCGGCCCAACAAATGAAAGCGATCGTGGCCGATGATAGCACCGGATCAGAAGAGGAGAGTAGTGGTCGATCCATCTTGGTGTCAGACGAGGAGCAATACCGACATGTTTTCGTAACGGAGTCTGCGCCAAGAAACCGACCGGTGTCAAGCCACGTCGATTGGAAGGGAAGAGGCGGCAACAAGTCCGTCCCAGATCACCCGCGAAAGAAATGTACCCTTTGCCGATCGTCTAAACATGATGATCGAGGCTGTTGGAAGAAGATGACGTGTAAGAAGTGTGAGAGACGCAGCCACCCTACCGATTACTGTTTCTTTGTATGAAAGGCGTGTGGAGAAATCCACGAAGCTGGACAGTGCAAGATGGAGGAGTTTTTCAACCATATTCACAAGTGTTATGTGCCGGACAAGCATGCAGGGATGTTGCCGCCGGATGTGGAAAATATATTAATCTAGGTCGCTCGCCAGGTTGGAATCTGGGTCGAGCCGAGAGATCTACCTTCAACATCTATGCATATGTCGGAAAGGACGACAAGATAACACCAGAAAGGACAGCCGACAGGAGTAACCCGATTTACAGTCTTACTACTGATGAATATTCCCGATCGAAGGTCGTTGTGCAGTTGGATCTGCTACCTGGTGAATCACGTGGATACTAGAAATATCACGCTCCCGACAAATGTTCTAAACAAGCGAAGGCTTGCGGAAAGATCAACAATGAAAAAGCGACGATGTTTTTTACTCTAGAGCAGAAGTCTCAATTATTTATTCCGCCTTGCTCGTAAGGTCGGACGTCAAATAGATAACACACGGAGGCAAGAATGCGTCGAAATTGGTGAGAATTCCTATATGACCCAAGAAAGGACTCGTTTTCTGATTACCCTACCGGGTTCATTTTATATTTCTTTAGCGCCTGGGTCGGTAAGTTGTACGGACAGGATGCCCCCCTGGGTATGGATTTTATGGTACCGGTAGGTATACGTCTCGATCTGTCTCATGGAGTGCTCACGCTTCCGGATGAAGTCCAGATCCAACTGGCTGGTCGACGCCCCTTATACGGATCACACACTCATCTGGTAAGATGGAACCAGGCTATTACTATTCCAGTGGTCCGATAGGCGGATAACCCAGTGAAATAGGGCTACCGATCGAAGAAGTTGTGGATAACCACGGGCGAACAGTGGGTATCGACGTTTGTGAAAAGTGTACGCCGAAAAGATTACATACGGATTACTAACATTGGTGACAAACCACTGATGTTAGACATCAATAAGATCGTTGGTATGTGGATGGCCGAAGGAAAAGTTCCAAGGAAGATGGGGTTTGTTTCGATCGGATCGAGAAGATATGTTGAGTGGCAAAACTTGGTATACCAAGCTAGCACTGATCGGGTCAGCGATGATGGACCGGTGGAAGAAGACCCCTCACATTTAGTGGAAAGGCTAGATTACGTAAAACCCAAGAAATGTTGATTAGGAGAAAGGCCCCACAGTTACCTGATACCGTGATGCGCAAGTAGATGGGCCGAAGGTCATCAACGTTGCGTCACAAAATCAGGTAACAGTGGAACCGGTGATAGATATGGACGATCGTAATATTGTCGAAAACGAATGTAATAGCACTTCTACTCAAGTCGCAGAAGGACAGTCCGCCGATAGGGAACAGAAGATTCACCCGTTCGACAGGGGCGGATTGAGTGAAGTTACCCCAGAAGATAACCAGGTGTGCCTACACGAGGGCGAAGAGCAATAAGTCGAAGAGTTAGAGATCCAGATGGCGGTTCTGCCCGAAGGGTAAACCAGTCCACCTGGAGTCACCCTGGATGACCGGCAAGTAGGTGATCGGGACGTCAACACCCCTGAACAGATTGATCAGCTCAAGATATGGTTTTGGAAAATAAGACATTTGTTAATCGGGAAGGGTAATGCCTTACCCCCAGCCGCTCATGGGGCGATTTTTGATATCGACGTGGGTAATGCCAATCCGATCGTCCAACGATGTCGACGTGTGGCGCCGCAATATCGGGAGATGTTGTCCGATCTTATCAAGGGATTGCTAGCTACGAAGATTATCAAGACGTCGACATCGCCGTGGGTCTCTCCGATAGTAATCGTGATAAAGAAGACCGGCATAGACATCCGGCTATGTATCAACTACCGACTGGTTAACCGATTGACTAATATTGTGGTGTATCCAATGCCGCTGATTAATGATCTGCTTGAGGATTTGGACAAGAATTTATGGTATTGTTCGTTGGATATGGATAGTGAATTTTGGGTAGTCACTATAACCGATCGAGATCGTAAAATATCTGCGTTTGTTACAACGTTCGGTCTTTTCGAGTGGAACCGGATGCCATATGGTCTGAAGAACGCGGCTCAGATTTATCAGAGACTGATTGATATTGCTTTGTACGGACATTTCGAGATAAGTTCCGATCGGGATCCCACTGAGAGCCTTGATGTGTTCACAGAGGGCGAACCCAATCAGGAAAAGAAACCGCACGTGCTAGAGAGACGGTAATATATTGATGATATTCTAATACCAGCCTCGTCATGGAGTGATCTTTGTGAGAAGGTGGAAAGTTTGTTGGGAACATGTGACCGCTGGAATTTATCGATCAGTGCAGAGAAAATTTTTTTGGGCATGCCTAAAGTTGCCTAGTTGGGACATAATGTGTCTATATTCGGGTTGGAAGCTAATCCTAAAGATTTCGAAGCGATCAGTAACCTCCAGTTTCCCCGATAGTTTAAGGCTATGTAGTCTCCTTGGGAAGTCTAAGCTATTACAGTCGCTTCATTCAAGATTTATCGATCTATGCGGCCGTATTATATGAACTCCGGAAGAACGACTATCATATATTGCGGGAAAGTGATGGGGCAACGTTACTGCAGGCTAACGACCTCGATCCATCCTCAGATCTATCCCTGAAGCAGGCGGAAGACCATATAAAACGTGCAGAGGTCACTTTCGGTATGCGGAAGGCTAAGATAGTTACAACACCGATCCTCAAGTATTTCGATTCGGAAAAACGCTGATCGTCATCATGTATGCTATTAAATGGGTCATTTCCGCCGCACTGATACAAGAGCACGATGGGGCGTACCATCCGATCACATTCACGAGCCAAACGTTGAGGCCAAACAAAGTTAATTATGGTATTGTGGAAAATGATATTTTGGCTTTATTACGGATCCTAGATCTTTGCTATAACACTTTGGTCGGTCGATCGGTGAAAGTACTTTCGAACCGATCGACACTGGCATGGTTATTATCAGACAATGGGTTGGATGGTCGGCACGGGAGATGGTCCGCGCTCCTGTCGTAATGGTAGCTAAGGTCATAAAGTGTACTAAGGGAGAGGAGGAGATCTTAGGCACACTAGCTGCCAGTATCACTCATCGATCGGAAGTCAACGAGGCCTTGATAGCGATTGCTCTGCGTAAGCAGCCCCGGCAATTGATCTCGCTACCGCCGCCGACCGTCGATCGTAATGATGAACTCATAGTATTGAGTTTCGATGGGTCGGCGAGCGTGAAAAAGAGATTTGGATCTTATAGCGCTATATTATGGAACTTACCCGAATGGACTATATTATCTACCACCGCTGACTTCACGCCAGACATCACGGTCAACGAAGGAGAATACCATCGGCTTCTCTTATGTTTTGATCTGCTGACATCACAGAAAAAGGGGCTGATCAATCATCATATGTGGTGACTCCAACCTGTTGATTAGGCAGATCACTGGAGAGATCGACTATAAGGCTCCTCGTCTAAAGTTTATTAATTATCGGGTGATTAAGGCACTGAAGGATCATCCTAATCATGAACTACTTCATGTGAAACGGGGTTGGAATCAAAGTGCCGACCATCTTACTACCCGAGCCATGCGTGATCAGGTCGGAATATCGATCGCCGAGGAGGCCATTTTGCACGAATTAATGGAAATAAACAGGCTCCCGGAACTGATCGAGCCTAAAAGAAGTTCCGATCGGGTACACGTTATGGCCGTATCGAGATCGCAGACCCCGAAAACCTCGCCGATCGTTCCCCAAAGAAAGTCTGAGTGAAGATATCGTGCAACAGCTTAAGGCGGAATGAATTCTCAAGGCCCAAGATGAAGAAGAATGGATTGTTAACTTAAAGGCCTACGTATGTGGAGAGTTGTCTAAGCTGAAGAACGATCAGGAAAAAGAATGTGCGAATATCGCCGAGGATTACGATGTGGATGATAACGGACTGTTGTACTACTTTCGCGATACCGATCGAGATAACTCTGATCGTGATCGACTGGTAAATTTGGAAATTCCTGAGACGCTACAGCCGGATTTCCTCCATCACGATCATGTGAGTCTAGAGGGGGGGACACCATGGAATATCCAGAACGTACCATAAGATCAGGACGCATTTTCACTGGAGAGGGATCTCCCGAAGCGTGCAGAAATATGTGGGTGGTTGTACGGATTGCGAAACTGGAAAGGGAAGACCGATTATTAAGGGCCTATCGCCCGGGATAACGAAGCTACATACCATTTCCAGGTTATAGCAATGGACCATATACCATCAATTCCCCTATCTGCGCACGTTAATACCGAAAAATTGATCTGGATCGACTTATTTATGGGTTTAGTAATTGCAAAAGCCAACGCCTCCCGGTCCTCAGAGCAGATCGCCCAAAGCTATGAAGAATGTGAGTTTAGAAAATTCGGTGATAGTGAAGTTATAAGACACGATCGTGAACCCGGTTTTATGGACAAATTCTTCCGATCGTTTAACATGTTAGGCCAGAAAAAAAGCGCGACGTGGCATATCGTCCGCAATCAAATGGATCGGGTGAACGTATGGTGCAAACGATAACAAGGGCGATTAAAATGTATGTGGCCAATCCGGAACAGCACGATTCGGGCGAGTATGCCGAGAGATTAGTGTTCGCGCTAAATTCTTCGATCGATCGAGTCAGAGGGAAAATGCCTTTCTATCTAGCGTATGGATGGGATCCACGATCTATACTCGAATTAGCAGTACCTATTAGCTGCACTCGGACTACGCCCTTCGCTGGCGTATGAAAGTCCAGAAACATTACCGACATGTGAAATAAATGGTTAATGAGAAGTTATGTCAAGCGACACAAGAAAAAGCTGAACGGAACAACGAACTGGTTCGCCCTTATGGTATTGAACCAGGGGCAAAAGTTTGGCTATACCTCGATAGGGTCAAGAAAGGCTACGCAAAGAAATTAGCTCACCTGTGGTACGGTCTTTTCCGTGTAGTAAAGCTGATCGGCGAACATGCTGTCCGCCTGATCACGACCGGTATAGATTACAAAGTTTTTTCGATTGTCCATGTCTCCAAGTTGAAGCTGGTAAGAGAGTTCCCACATCGACCCAAAACGTCCTTTCTGGTTGACGAATCGACCAGATTCGACTTTGACGAAGATCTTTTGCCCGAAGACATATGGGAAATACCATTGGCTAACGATTTATTCGAAGTTGAGAAGTACTGTATGTCAGATCGGTCAAGAGAACACGTTTTGGCCGGACTCACCGAAAATACCTGATCCGTTGGAAAGATCACGAAGAAACAACTTGGATATATGAACTCGATCTGAATTGTGGTGCACTTCTGAGAAAGTTCGAGCGAAATCGAGTCAGCCTGAATCGTTTCGGAATGTTGCATACTCATGAACTTGAAGATCAAGACTCACAGTAACATCGATCAGCATTGATTAATACCGATTGGCATAAATATGTGTGATGTTTATATTATGATTACGACTACGAATATGTAACGATCTGTGATGAACTGGAATGATATATCGATGGAAGTGGAGTGACTTAAAGGATATTGATATTTTCGATGGCAATGATAACTATTCTCACGGTGTGGATATAGCAGTTGCTTGGTCAAGACTGACCGGCTCAGGAGATCGATCTGCGCCGGCGACCAAGGGGTGGCGAGATCCAGATTCTGAGCGGGGAGAGGCTGATCATCGGTCTTCAACCTTACTAATGACGCAAGATGACACAAACCAGAAGTTACAGGTTGGAGAGAGAGTCTAGACGTCTTAAACGCCAGTCCTGATGCCCATCAACATGGTTGGCCTTCATGTTCGTCACTTGATCGTCTTCTGGCGCTTGATTCTCGATAACTGAAGCGGAACGACGACCATGTGATGATCGAGACTGGGAAAGAGCAAGAAGTAGCTCATCAGAAGCCATCTATCCACCCTCCGAATCTTCCCCAGAAAAGATCTGCGGACGCTTGTGCCGGATAGTGTGGGGAGTCGAGGACGCATGACTTTTCGTTGCTTTTATCGTCGCGAATGGACCCGCCGTCGTACCGTACCTGGAAGCTGAGCCTGTTTCTTGACTTTCTTTTGCGGAGCTGCCGGTTTCTCTTCATAGTCCGGGTCGCTCTCTTCATCCCGCGCCCTGGCGCCCATCGTCGCAGCCTCGCGCTTCCGGTTGAATTTACGAAATTTTATGGGATGGAATTTCATCCAATGAATGGCGAGATGATCCGGCTGGGCTTGATTTAAGGGCGTAACCGGTGGAATCCCGGCGAAGACCCGCGAGGACATCCGAACCCGATCCGCAAGGATTGGAGCTAGCAATTGGTGGATGGGATAACAGGCCAGTCAACTCATGACGGCACTGATGTATCGCCGCCTAACGAGATTCAACTCCTGGGTCCAAATGTCCAATCGGCACTAAAAAGATTCGACGCTCTCAGCGTAACTTCGTGCCAAAACTTGCATGTCCGTGATCTGACGCTCCAGTTGCGCTGCTGCGAGTGAAGGAACGACCGGTAGGACTGGTTTTCCGACCTTTGTCTGGTGATAAGCGCAAGCGGTTCCTGAAAATGAGAGTTGCAGACCTCAAAGCAATCCTGATCGTGACGATCACTGGTCAGTACTTCCAATCTTGGTCGGAGCTGACCATAATGGTCATGCATCTGGTGATCAGTGGAGAGCAGCGCATTTACTGCTTGGGTGATACCGATCGGCAGTGGATGTGCACAGAAAAAGTGAGCAAAGATTCAGGGTGGATCTAACGGACGATCGACATACCTTGTTTGGCTTGTTTTAAACCAAAGCCTGGAGATGTTCATTTTCGACAATCAAGAGCGTACTATCAGCCTCCACCTCATCAATCTGTTTGAATATCCGATCCACATCCTGACCCAACTGATCGAGTGTGGCGTCGACCGTGATTCGCTTCAGACGGATCAGATCCTTTAATTCCTGCTGGAGTATATCATTCACCTTCCGAAGCCGATCGACCTCGACTCGATACTCGTCTTTTTCGCCGACAATTCGAGTATCACATGAGTCGTTAGATCGGTACGATCGGATAAGAAAAGGAATATGTGGAGAATGGAAGCACCGATCGCGTACGAAGACACATGTTAATGAAGGGAATGGGCGATCGGAGATCGAGTGGAATTACCTGGAGGAGTAGACCCTGATTGATGCATGGAATAATTGGAACTGTTAGTGAAATCGGACCGCTACTGTGGTGCGGCTGCGACCAGAAACAGGGTTGGCTGTTGTGAAGTGGAAAAGAAAGTATACGACCATTTTGTACCGGTATACCGTCAATCATTTTGAGCGATCGGGTTGGTTAAAATGAAGGAGGATTTTGGGCCAATCGTGTGTCAGAAGTGTCAAGTATGCAGTTTTAGGTGAGTCACACGATGTTTCATGTATTTTTCATATTAGTTTTTAGTGGATATTAAATATAGTCTGTGTTTTCTTAGTTCTTACGCATAATTCGCCCCTCTTACCGCGGTGTATTTCGGAGCGGAGGGTTAACAGAGACCCTCTAGCTCAACTTACCCGGCCAGGACGCGTTACATACGCACTTGGCCCGCCGGAAGTCCCACGACGGGAAAGCGTAGTTAACACAGCAGTACTCACTCTCAAGTCGCACACGTTTGGAACGTGTCACTACTATTGAAAAGGTTACTGATAATTGGAAGGGTTACTGAAAAGGTTACGTGGAGATCTCGTTGGTGGAGCCCCAGCTATTGGATACGTTTTTATTGGCTGCTCCTTATTGCTTTATCGATCTCTCGTTTTGGTTGGGCTCTACGATCTGCTATACGCTATCTGCCCTGGAAATATATTGGATTAACTAAATCGTTGGACATTGACGTGTTTAGGGTGAATATTTTCGCCCTAGATGCCCCAAAAGTGTATCGATCCCTATCGATCTCCCCAAGTCCATATTGCGCGACGGTCCACCGAATGTTGTAGCCACCCAACCCAATAGGTACACATGGTGAGAAGCGTCAAAATAAATTGGACAAGGCGCCCTGCAGTACAAATTGGCCATCCGGTCGGGTTGTAGGCGAAGGTTCACGGGGTACACCCCCCCGTAAGTTGGTCAGCTGGGAACGATGGCGATCGGGTTCAGGACACTTCGGTGTTCGAATTTGAACTCGACTCCACCACACTGACTTCCTATTTGGATGAGGACAAAATGTAATATTGGTACCATGGTGTTGTCCGATCATGCGGTTGAACGCGCTGAAAACATCTGCCATGAACCCAAGCCCTCGATACTTCACTAGCAACAAACCTTTAAAAGACGTACTCCTTATAATTTAAAGTTACCTGTTTGTGCGGTTCGACTGTTATCAGCCTTCGTGATCACCAGAGAAGTGGAGAGTTCGTCCCAGAGCAGTAATTTCGTGTGCTCTTGAATGAGTTGGGGAGAGGTGGGGTATGATCCAGTGCGATCACTTGAAATAGATATGTCGCTTTATATTCCCTGGAACTCTTGCGTCGTCTCTTTCCGGCTTCCGAGACTGTACATTTTTCGAAAAAATATTGTACACCTCAATAAAGATAGCGCCAGTGATACCGTTGGCGCATTCGCTAGTTAGTTCTACCAATACATTTGTGCTCCTACGGAAATTGTGCAAAGAAAATTCTCAGGAATAATTAATTTGATTATCTGACCACATTCAGGGTTAACTTGGTATACTAAAAAGATTCCATTATTGAACACTTCGTAATTCTTATAATCTTAGCCCAAATCCTTCTCTTCCTCGCTAGTCTGTACCACTACGTCGCCCCTTATACAACTTCTGTCGCACGATACAATGCTCTTTACCTTGTGGACCCAATCAACCCTCAAAATTTTCATCAATTTCCCTTGCTGAACAGGGAATAACCCATTCGCGGACGGTGACTTCTTTTGACTGCTGTTACACGCGCCGTATCAAGCTCCTGTTCTCATGGAGAAATCAATTCGGGAATCCCGTTAATTACTTACGATGGTCTAGTCGGTTGAGGTACCCTCTAGGCATGTCTTTTCCGAAGTGTGCGCCCCAGTTCTACCAGTGGATGATCTACAATGCGATGTACACATAATTGTTTTGATTGAAGCCGATACCGACACGATTGACCCGAAATATTTCTTAAAACCAAAATTAGAGCCAGATCATGATCAGCGTCAATTGTTTTTTAGGGTTGAAGGTTGTAAATTTGCGCTTCTCCATCCTGAAATGATCTGCTCAAAGGTAGAAAGACTCCTAGCTGTCTGAAAACGTCGAATCCGGTCGATCAGTGTCGTCAAGAACATCTGGGGTGACTTGTACGTCTTGTCCGGACAACGGTAGCAAAGTCAAGTGTGACGGATCAAGAGTTACTCAATGATATACCATTCCATACCATTTTTAAGGTGATATAATCTTTCTGATGTACATATAGCTGTTTCATCGAGGACTTAGCAGTTAATGCGGCAGTGTTGTAAAAGCTCCGAAATTTGAACTTTTAAGGTATTGATCAACAAAAACGCTGATCAGACGGATGATCAACTTACCGGTCTTTGAGACGGCGTTCAGTGTGCTAAAAGATAAGTTCGTTTCTGCCCCAATCTGACGCCATATAAGCAACCACTAGTCAATATTTACCTTAGCATATGGGTTGAATCACCAAGAACAGAATGACGTATATGGCCCAGTGATGCTCACAAGCTGTTTGCTGACGCCAGTGCTAAATATGTGCCCTACTAAACTATGAATGAAGCCGAGTAATGTGGGTTAATCAAGTGCAGTGACCTGCTTCTGATGTTCAAGCTAGCGGGGATTATTATCTGCGGTGATTCAAACCTGATCTGTTGGAAGAGTGTGTACCCATTTTGGAGTTTGCACTCTTCCGTATAGTGGAATCCCATTGGCTGTTGCAGGTAAGCCATACATTTATTGCATATAACAGCAGGTACGAAATTAAGTTACATTAGGACTGAATAGTGACTTAAGTATCTATACATAATATATCTTACTTTCCGTTTTACATTTAAACACAGAGTGCTCGGACTGAATCCTCTACGGCTACCGCGCGACGCACACCTTTTCGCAACTTCCGCTGATCCTCCCACGCTGTAACTTTGTCAACAGGTGCGTATAGATCGCGTGAATTGAACGCGACTGTTTTTGTTGTGTTTTAACAGGTTATGAGCCCAAGTTGCGTCAAGTAATCTCGTGGAGTTTTCTTGGTCATTGGAGTGCGCTCTACTACATTTTTCTCGTTGTTACGTTTCGTGGAGCTTGTGGAAAGCCCCCCATAGAAGGGGAAGCGATTGACGGACGTGATTGAAAGTTTTTGGTTAAGTTTACGATGATTGATTTTGATGATGACGATGTGCTCTCCCCGGTTTAGTCTCGGGAGATGTTGAACAGTTTGCGGGAAATTGCTTTAACTGTGGACGACCCAGATGCAGGGCGAGCTAGGCCCGCACCCCGAAGAAGTCCCCCGAGCGTAAGAGGGAGGCGCCGGTGCGCATACCGGAGAACGATTTCCGTGAAAGTATCAGGAATTACCGTCCGTTCGGCCAGCAGATGTGTTTGGATGATCTGGCCGGGGACGAAGGGGTAGAAGCTGGCGCAAGGCCACGCCCACGAAAATATGAAGCACTCGCAGGGCGCCCGCTGCGGCGCAAGGTGCAGGCAGTGCCGAAGTGCCCGCAGCGCAGCCAAATGTACCGCTGCAGCACACCAGGTACAAAATACCCAAATTGAATATCGACAAGTTTTCGGGACGCGAACTGTATCCCGGTCTGGGTACAGGGTATCTCCAGTGGGCTTACCTGTTCATGGAAGCGATTGAAATTGCAGAGATGACCTCTGGATTCCAATGGAGTGAACGGTTGAATGTAAATAAGTTTGGCGATCATTTGGAGGGCACCGCCGCTGAATACTACCGCACGAATGTGGCATGGCCGTAGCGGAAATTAAAGGTCGTCAAAGCGTTTCGTGATTTCGACCATGGATACCACTTTAGGTGCATACTTAAGTGCATGTGGTAATGGAAATGATATTGAAGATGTTTGGATTATCGATAGTGGTGCTAGTAGACACTTGGTGTCGAACGCAAATTTATTGGAAGATGCCAAGGACTGCAGTCCTGATGATAATTTTGCCTTGCCAGATGGTGGCACCCTACAGGCAACCAAGGTAGGACGGCTTACGTTGCGGACGTGCAACAAGAGTGAAACGGTCGTTGTCTTGACGAAGTATACTTCGCACCGCAACTAGCCAGAAATCTGATTTCACATGTAGGTTGCGCGAAAAGGGTTGCACCATGGTCGATGATGGCAGAAAGATGCGCCTCATGATCAAGGGCGAGAAATTGTTTGACGTGATGACATATGGTTCCGTTTTTGTCGCTAATTTGAAGGCCGAGAATTCGAAGGATTTCGGTGAAATGGTTGCCAATAGTGTGTTGGAAGATGTCGGTCCAGACGTCCACACTGGCAGCCTGCACCATTTTCACATGCGCCTGGGTCACCTGGCCTATGATACCATTGAAAAGTTGTCCAGGGACTCGAGATCTGTTATTGCTTTAACGGACACGAATAGCCGAATTGCCTTACGTGTGCCGAATGGAAAGCTACCAAAAAGGTGCAACCAAAGGTGGATTTGGGCGGAAATGAGACGATTGATCGCATCGGAGGAGTGATCTGCAGTGACCTCAAGGATCCGATCACTCCCCGCGACAGACGAGGCAACCGGTACTTGGTTGTGTTTCTGGATCACCATTCCAATTATGTCAGGGTTTTCGCGGCGCGAACCAAGGACATGGCAGCGAAAATGTTTGGACATTTTATCGCTTGGTTTGAGAATGAGTTTTCGTGCAGGGTGCACGTGTTGCGTACGGATGGCGGCGGAGAGTACCGGAACGTCGATCTGTTTTGCAAGCAGACAGGTATCTGCCGCCAAGTAACCGAACCAGGAAATCTGGCGTCGAATGGAAAGGCGTAGCGGATGAACCGGACCATTTTCAATTTGGTCCGGTGCATGATATTTGGGTCAGGTGTACCCCTTACGTATTGGTCGGGGGCGGCTAAGTATGCTGCGTGCATACTTAACCGTACTCCGACAAGGTCGAATATCGGGCGAATTTCGCCATTGGAAGTGCTGACCGGCAAGAGGCTGGCAGTAAACGACATCATGGTTTTCGGGTCCCCGTGCATGGTTTAGCGGGACCCAAAGAGGAAGACGCTGGCGAAGCACGCCGAGCGCGCCCTAATTTTAGGAAGGATCGACGAAACAAAAGGTTTAAAGGTACTGTTAATGAAGGACAGGGTGGTTGTGGTGACGCGGCACATCACCGCGATCGAGACGCTCAGTGCCAAGACGAGCGACAAGGTAACCAAGATGCTGGAAGGTGAACGCAGTCAAGAACTCGAAGAAATGGCCGAGTCGCGTTCAAAAAACGCTGTTTCAAATGCGCCGAGTAAAGGGCGCGGAAGCAACGGAATGCCGGAGGCTATACCTAAGCCGGGGCACGTCGAGAAACCAGTGCAAGGCACTAGGAAGATGCGCAGGAAGTCCAAGAAGACGGTGAAGGGTCAAGAGTACGAGGAGTCGAGGGTCAAAAGTGCAGCGCCAAGCGACGAAATTCAAGATAAAATTGGTAAAAGGAACGAAGATGTGGAAAGCGCTTTATGCGTGTATGCGGTGTGTGAACCTGGTTGCGAGCCACCAGGTGGTTCAACGATTCAACCAGATCCAAAGAACTAACGTGAGGCGCACAGCGGCCCTCAGTCGAAGATGTGGAGACAAGCTGAAATGGAGGAGCTTAAGGCCCTCCAAGATCTGGAAACATGGGATGTTGTTCACCGCCCTGAGGGCAAGGTACCTCTTCCGACCAAGTGGGTGTACAAGACGAAAGTCAGTGCAAACGGGTCGGTTGAAAAGTACAAGGCGAGGTTGGTCGCCAGAGGCGACAAACAAGTTTTCGGAGATGATTACTTTTTTACGTTTTCAACCGTTATGGAGTTGAATAACGTCAAGTTGATTCTCGTTTTGGCGCAAGTGTGGGGGGTAGCGGCACGCCACGGCGATGTTCCAAGTGACTACCCCAAGGCTAAGTCTGAAGATGATGTGGAGATTTATTTGCAGGTGCCGCAAGGCATGGATGTCTCGGTGGATGCATTGCGTAATTTCGGTGTAATTTCACCAAAGGAGCTCGCACTGAAATTGAAGCGGAACCTTTATGGGTTGAAGCAGGCTGGGCGCCTATGGCACCAATGCCTATGTGCCTATGTGAAACACTGTTAAAGTTTGGATTCACGCAGTTCGTCACCGATACGTGCATTTTCGTCAAGCACCAAGGAGCCGAAACGGTGGTGGTCGGTGCATATGTTGACGACCTCCTGGTTACTGGAACCAGTGAGCGGATCGTCCTGGATTTTTTTGCGGACATGAGAGTATTGGAATTAAAGGACTTGGGGAGTGTCACCAAGTTTCTGGGAATTCGGATTCAAAGTGATCCGAAGAGCGGTTACGTGCTGGATCAAGAAGGCACGATAAAGGAGATACTCAAGACGAACAGGCTAGAGAAGATGAACTCAGCCCGAACCCCGGTGCTGGATCTGGACGATGCAAAGGAGTATCAAGAGCTTTTGCTATTGCAGCCGAAAGCAAATCTACCAAGTGTCAAGCAGTTCCAATCACTTGTGGGCAGTTTGCTATGGGTCGCCCGGTGCACGCGTCCTGACATTTCGTTCGCCGTGCACCGAGTCACGCGTAAGACCCATGCACCCACGCTGGGCGATTACAAGATTGCAAAAATAATTCTCAAGTACCTGAAGAGAACGAGCGATTTGAAGTTGGTTTTGAAACACGATGAAGATCTACCCATGCCACTCCGGATTATGGTCTACAGCGATGCGGATTTCGCTGCTTATAAGACGTACCGGAAGAGTGTTTCGGCAATGGTGGTGTTTATAAATGGAATTCTCGTGAGTTGGGCCTGCAAAAAGCAGACGGCGGTTGCACTGTCAACTGCGGAGGCGGAATTTTTTTGCGGCAGCGATGGCCGGAAAGGAGGCGTTAGGACTGCGAAAGCTGGTCGCCGAAATTGGGATGCACGCCAAGACGCCGCTCATGTTCAAGATGGACAACCAAGCTGCGATACAGCAGTTGGGGGACGAAGCGAGTGGAGCTAGTTCCAAGCACGTCGACATCAAGCTTACGTTTCTAAAGGATTACACCAAGAAGGGCATCGTTGTGGCAAACCACGTGCCGAGCGAGGAGATGTTGGCGGATTTGCTGACTAAGGACTTGGGAGCGCAGCGTATCCAAGTGTTCCCTGCAGCGCTAGGCCTGCAGTGATGGTGCCACATCCTCCGGTCTTCCAGGAGGAGTGTTGGAAGAGTGTGTACCCATTTTGGAGTTTGCACTCTTCCGTATAGTGGAATCCCATTGGCTGTTGCAGGTAAGCCATACATTTATTGCATATAACAGCAGTTACGAAATTAAGTTGCATTAGGACTGAATAGTGACTTAAGTATCTATGCATAATATATCTTACTTTCCGTTTTACATTTAAACACAGAGTGCTCGGACTGAATCCTCTACGGCTACCGCGCGACGCACACCTTTCCGCAACTTCCGCTGATCCTCCCAAGCTGATACTTTGTCATCAGGTGAGTATAGATCGCGTGAAGTGAACGCAACTGTTTTTGTTGTGTTTTAAAATGATCGTCTGGCGGAAGTGGGACGAAATCAAGTGAAGCTACAAGTGTTGAAGCACCAAATTCCTTGATAGACCTGATCACGATCGTGCGCACAAAAAGCGGGAAGCAAAATACCGATATCTAGGCGAGCGCTTCTTGAAGGAGTGTACATGAAAGCGAAAATATGTGGAGATTTGCCTCAACCGCTGTATGGATGAGACAAAATCTCGCTGGATGTTGTCATTATGCGATATGTACGCAACAGATCACTTTTCAGAGGTGATCAGGAGAATATTAGGACAGGTAACTGTTAGTGTGTCAGGGGTATTGGCCTTGAATTTATTGGCTAGGAGTATAAAGGAATTCAATTCTTAATTTGCTTTTAATTTGCACGGCAATTTCGCAATTGTTTTTATTTAATTCTTCAGTATAATATTCTTCTAGTGCATCGTCTTTCCACCTGGTTATCCGTAGTTCCATTTTTAGGAGTGAACAATCACAATCTCTTCTCTGTTCACCAGTGTTGGTTCAACGTTGGTAACGGAACTAGTCTGATCACCTTTGTCTGATGTCTATTATTTTTCCATCCGCGGAGACGACGTATGGTACCCCGTCCCCATACAAACTTGTTTATATCAGGGCGGGTCAAGCGAGGGTACGCGTCTTGTAGGAAGGATTATCAACCGTAGGCACGTGATCTTCTTCTTCGCGAGACCTTTCATTTCTTTTATCATTGGTCACCCGGAACGCCCAAGTCTATTACTCACGATTGAATCAAGAGAAAGACATGATTCCCCGGAATCCCATCCTTAGCTAGCCACATACCCACAACTAGATTATCATCTATAATTAGGTGATGTAGGTAATGTGGAGATATCATGATCGGTCCTTGTAGTGGGAAACCTGATAGTGTATCAAATAACCCACGGCTTTGCTTTTCTACTGTGATCTTCCATCATTATAGGCACTTCCAGTACCTGGAACGGGTATATATCTGTAGGTATTGACCCATCTTCACAAGACTCCGTAGAAAGCGCAGCCGTATCATGACTTCGATGTATTAAAAAAAACACTTAAAAGTCTTATCCACCTTCCCAGATCTTATACTACCTGGTCTGAACACTTTTGACCAGGTAGTTCTGTAGCAGAGGAAAGCTAGTATGCGCCGATCGTCGGCAGCGGAGGTTTCAGCTAAGTTGTACTTAAAACCGTGCAAATTGAAAAGTGTATTATATAAAGTTACTTAAGTGTTCAGTCCTATTGATATGCAACTTAAGGGTAACCGTCAATATATACCTACAAATATGTACTCCCTCATCAGACAATGGGCTTTCACCATCTTGGGAGGGAACAACGTGCAAAATGGGTACACGAACTTCCAACATTCGACAGGTAGACATTGCGGTCCGTGGGGCAGAACCAGCCGTATACCATAAAGTCCGCTCTCAATATATTATCTTGACCACACAATTTCCCTACACACCCATAAAATAAAAAGACAAATTAACCAGACATGGTAATATCAACCTTGGTACGACCTTTAATGAGGTATGCATTTTTGGTTATAATCACACACTCTTGCCATTGGCTCGAATCGATGAGATGTTCAACCTTATGATCAGACGTTGTGTCGAAGATTGGTAGCTCAGGACTCAAGTCAAACAGTAATGATTTTTTTCATTGTTGACTTCCTCGTAGCCTTAACCTGCTTAATCCACTCTCTAGTACATGGTACTTTCAATATCCACGAGACTTTTTGGGTAAACAGTCCAAATCCATGATCAACTCGGATCTAGCAAATTCATCAATATAAACAATCGCAAACATTAACCCTGATTAGTCCTCAAATTACACTTATTATTAAAGATCTTATCGGTTGTAGGTTGACTAGGCCCTTTGCCAAAATATAGATCGGCTTGCTCCGGATCCAAGTAAACAAGTCTCTTAGTTCAACATCTCTGCTCAGCATTAGGCAAAATTCTGCTTATTCTGCTTATATTACTGGCAGATCGCCCTGAAGAATATTGTTCCATATGGCACTCTACAGCTTTGTGCAAGCACGACATGCAAACAAGAAATGATCGCCTGGATGCTCCACGCTTGCATTTCGGACTAATCAGACTTTTCCAGCACTCTCGATCATCGTGCTTACTCAATCAACAATGGGAACATATTCTGTTCTGGTGGACTGATTAGTCTATCCTCCGGGATCATCACGCGGTTGGTAAGGTGTCTGTTGTCATGAATTCAGTCAACAGGCGACGGTAAGTTTAAACTTCATCTGCCTGTTGTCATTTGAGCTTGATTTGGCACTTTCTTGATTATGTCTGATCGCCTTGACAGCCCGTGTGTGTTTAGCCGACGTCAAAGGGTAAGATTGCGCCGGTTTCTCTTTATCAGATCGAACACACGGATGCTCTCTAGCTCTCTATTTTCTTGCTTTGCCATGCTCAATGGGTCTTCGTTCGGCTCTTCACTTTCTTTTTCAGTCTCAAATGTTATTCCATCTGTCATTGTCCAAAGTGTGCGACCTGATCACGTCTTCCCGAGAGCGACCCATACTTGATCGGTAATTTTTTAGCACGCATCCATGCTACATTGAGTCTCAAACGGCGTCTTATCTGCCCTACAATAGCGACGGCCTAAATTCACGACCACACTACCGAACTTCGTATTCTTTTGGACGTGTGTTTTTGTGTGCCTCTTTCGAGCTGTTAGAACCATTTCGACCAGGTCTCGCCTCTCGTTCCGAGCAGAGACATGATCACGTAGGAAAGCGGACTTCAGACGTGCCACATAGCTCCTTGCTTGATCTTTGTCCGTTTCTATTCCTGAAGGTTATTTTTGATCCTGATAGTCGAGACTCTGATGTAAGTGGTGCACTAACGAGATCTCTGTCTTCACAACGGTAGGTACTTTTCTGACCTTCCTCCAGATTATCCGGGACATATTGATCAACGCGATTACACCCTAATCGTACTGAATTTATATTCATTAAAATTCAATAAACGATGAAAGCCGGATAATAATAATATGTAATATCCCCATATATATTATAGTCCGGTCAACTTGCAGTCCGAATATCTTTCACCGTTTGTTGAATGTTGATGAACTGTTTCATGGTAGCATCGGATATACTCTGAATTCGGGTAGGATCTGCTTGATTGGGCGTGGGTTAGTAGTGCTGATCAGGTAAGTGTACCTGAACAGCCATTTTCAGACCACTCCTCTACAATGTATTAACATCGCTTGAGCTTGTAGGGCCATCATTCGTCGATATTTTCGAGGGACTATGGCTTGACGATTGACTTGATCCAACTGCACAAGATATTAACACAATCCTGTTTAACTTTCTCCAGGCAACGATATGGATTCAGTCTTGACTTCTTGCTTTGGACCTTTATCAGTCCTACTACATGCGCTTATAAGTCATGTAGAGTACTCGTCGTCTCATTCATCTTTCTAACGTATATCTTAAAGTAACCAGCGTCAAATGCACGCAAGACGATCGTTGCCTCTAGATCAGATTAATTATGGTGGCGATACGTTCAATCGAGGGAAATACTTCATTTTTCACCCGGGTCGATGTTTCATCGCCGTAACCTCTTTCAGCTCCAGATCGTTTGGCCTTAACTTCATATGGTCATCTTCTAGGAAATCACATTGATAACCCGTGGAATAGAAGATCCGTCCTAGCGCATCATTGTGGTGGAGCACAGATTCAAAAAGTTTACACTTGATCAGACGTCATATACGGCACGACCTCTGATGTGCCTTGTTTGTATACCATTCCCACCTTGTATACCAGACGGCCTAGGCGGATTACGGTCTTGCAACCCGTGAGAAGGTGGTCTTGGTCAGGTATAAACCGGGATGCTTTCCTTAATCTCGCTGACCTAGCGGAAACCTTTCACCCCGCTTAACTTGTGTCACGTAGGGCTGATCAGGTGGATGTGTCCACCTGACCATGCATCGTACGCTTGATCTGTCACCAGCGGCGCCAATACGTTGTTACCCTCTCTCCTGGTGGGTGCGCCTAATTTGCTTAGGTTAAGAGTGTTGAGATGCTGATCAGCTGACGCGTTCGTTGCCTTGGGCTAAAATTAATATTGCAGGGGACCGTTGCTGTCAACCAATTACTTTTCAGATCACTCATACACCATACTTTAATTGAAAGTTGAAGATTTCAGTCCATGAAAGGAAGATATATGGTAATCTTGTTATATCATCCAATTGGATGTGCTGATTAAGAGATATGACCAATCAAGAGAGGGAAAGGAAGAAACGACTTGATCAACTAAATCAAAATTAAATACTTGGGGGTTTCAAAGCTGGGTGATTTCGGATCATTTTTGTTTGGTGAAATGGTCGACCGTTTGGTCGATTTTTCGTCCATTTCGGAAATCGACTAGCTCGGAGCTAGTCGATTTCGTTTTGGTGAAATAGGAGATTTTGCGAAAGAGAATTGTCCATTTCACCAAGATGAAATCGCGAAATCGCCGCTCTCTACGTTAACCCCATACACGAGTTTCTCCTCTCTTGGAGTCTTCCTGACGGTCCAGTCGAAACCACCTTGGCCAAACAGCGCGTACTACGCAATCTTTCGTGACTGGAATGGGAAAAATACTTATACGCTTGAGGAGCTTAAGAAACGCGATGATCTCACGTTATGTGAGTGCTTTAAATCCATTTTTATGTGGATGTTGCTGAATTGTTTCAATCTAACGTTGGCTTGATACATCTATACAGACGCAGACTTTGATGAGTTTTCTGCAGAGTGTCCGCTGCACGCATAGGTTCCTCACTCGCGTCCATCATCTCATTCACCGCACGCTCCAACTCTCGCGATTCGTTCCACAAGGCTCGCCATTCCCGCACCCCACACTCGTTCCTGCTCGTCCCGTTCCAACCGCCCATTGGTCCACGCTTCGAGACTCGCTTCGAGCTGTTCACGGACATCCCCCAGCTCCATCTCGACGCCTTCGACCATGTCCTCATCCCGCCCACGCTCCCTTACAGCGTTTTCATGGCTTGTTCAATCCGCACCGCGTCTTGAAACTTGCACTCGACCGCCTCCTTTTCACGCGCATAGCGCGGCAACAAGGCGTCCGCGTCCGTCAGTGCTTGGGCCTGCTCTGTCCGCGCACGCTCGAGATGCTCGACGTGCCGCACCAACGTCTTGACCATTTTCTTGGCCTGCGTGAACGCGTCTCGCAACGTTTGCAGCGCTTCCGTCTGCGCGCGTGCACGTCCTGACGTCTCGTTGCTAGCAGCAGACTGCGCAGCTCGTCCGTCGACGGATGTGGAACACAAAAAGCGGCGATGCAGCGTCCGAAAGCAGAGCTGGACGAGCGCGTTGCGACGGACGAATCAGCGCTCGCACGAGGAGGGCTCTTACATGAACCATCCAAACTCGGAAGAAAATTTAAATTCCTGAAATGGAAAACAAGTTTCCTTAAGAGCCTGGTTCAAGTAAGAAATATAGGTAAAAGAAATAGAGGTCTTGGAAACTGCGCGGTTCAGACTATAGCTACAAAAAACAATATCGATATTAAAATTCAGTAACTGGTCATGTCTTCCAGTGCAGCTGACAACGAGGGCATTGTTCACGCCGTGTCGGTGGTTCAGCCCGGATTGGTTCCCGCATCATCCGAGGCGCCGGCTGCTGCCAGCAAGAAGCGCGGTAGACCGAAGAAGACTGAAACTGAGGTTGAGCCAGCCCAGTGGACTCCTGGCATGATTCGAGATCTCCTTGAACAGCACCAGGCGCTCCGAGCTGAATTCTTTGACAGCAGGATAAGATCAGCTTAGCGCAAGGCTGGTCGAAGATCGTTCTGCATCTGCAGACGGTTTGTGGATTAGCAGTGTCGACTGTGCAAGTCAAGACCAAGTATCAGGCCTTGCAGAAGCTATACCCGTCAGCATAATGCTGCCGACAAGCAAACCAGCAACGCCCCTATTCCCAAGAAGCCAGTATTATGGGATGAACTGGTGTCACATTTCGGTGGCCGAGCCGGCACGGGCCATGTCTGCTTGCTATCCTCCCAACCCTCGATCCATCAGGTAAATGCTTTTAACGCTCATATGTTATCGGGATTAATATGTGATGCAGGAAAGTGATGGAGCGTCCATGTCCTCTGAACAGCATCAGTCGCCACGCACGATGATTCCATCATCGGCCAGATCGCGGCGACCTATGTCTCGTCAGGAAGACAAGGTCGTCGCCTACGATGCCCTTGGATCTCGCATTCAGCGAGGACTGGAGGCGATGGGCAAGTCGATGTTGGCACCTGTCGAGAAATCGTCGCAGGATATGCAGGATCTGCGAGAAATCGCGACATCAACCAATCTTCTGCTGCAACAACAGAAAGAGCAAACAGCTGAAATCTTACGAACGCAGCAGTTGATGGTTCAACTGTTGGCTCGACTTGCTGACAATAAATAAGACCAGACATCAACCATACGTCGATTTTATCATTGCTTTGTTGTACACTTTGAAGAATGCAGACGGTCTGAACGACATGTCGTCCATGATCTTGAGCCAACCGGAAGGACAAAGAGTGTGAGGGCGTGCTTGACGCTGTGGGAAATCTGTAGAAAGCTCAACCCCGACAGAATTCAGAGCCATTGAAAGCACCACCACGACCATCTACTGAATTGTGAACCACTTGCATGTTCCTTTCTTGACTCGTCTGCTCCTGCTTCTATGATTGATTGTTGGGGCTGCCGCTGCTTTTGACACCAGCGAGAACTGAAATGTCGACGATGATAATTTGCCGAGCACGCACGAACGTCTGGATTGATATACGTGGACAGCACTTCGGCTAACTCTGGATACGCTGCCTCAAGAGCCGCACGACGTGCTTCAAATAGACAGACACGCATGGAGTAGCGAATCAACGCTTTAACGCACTCGACATGTCCTTGTGCAGCAGTGCGCTCGAGCGCAAAGTCATGAATGCCCTCATGTCGGTGCTCTCCAAGAAAACAAACCACGTCGGTATGACCATTTATTGCGGCATCTGCCATGGCATTTTCGGTACAAACTTCCACTCGATTGTCTTGCAAGTATTGAACAATCTAGAAATGACCGTTACTGGCAGCCATATCCATGTCTGCAGGGGTGCATGATGCCTTTACTGATTCATGAAGCACACGCACGATTTCCATATCTCCATGTTGACAGGCAGTGTCCAAGGCTTTGGACGTACAGCCTTCCAAGCGATTTCGCACGAGAAACGCTACAACATGCACGTGTCCTCTCCATGCTGCACCGTCAATTTCACGGGTCGTCCCTCCCTCGTTTCGATGTTCATGCAAAAATTGAATCATTGACAAACGGCCCACAAGTGCAGCCCCATCCATTGCATCGGTGGTACACCCTTCATGACGTTGTGTGTGTAAAAATTGCACGACAGGAAAAAATGACCGTTGCGTGCTGCACCATCCATCGCTTTGGTCGTGCAGTTTTCCGTGCGCTTTTCGTGAAGAAATTGCACGACGTTTAGAAATCCGCCCGTCGCCCCTCCATCCATTGCAGCGGTCGAACAGCCTTGTCTTCGATTTACGTGTAGAAATTGGAAAATCTCAAGATATCCATTACATGCAGTGCCGTCCATGGCAGTTAAGGTACATCCTTCGGTGCGGTGACAATGTAGAAATTTCACGATTTCTAAATGTCCGTTTCGAGCGGCACCGTCCATGGCAGCAACGGTACAGCCCATTGTACCTAGATGATGTAAATATTGCACAATTTCTAAATGACCATTGGCCGCAGCACCATCCATTGCATCGCGCGTGCACTGGATGCGAGTGCGATCGATTGCGTCGTCATGTTCATTGTGACGTTCGAGTAGAAATCGCAGTGTTTCTAATTTGCACATGGTCGCGACGAGATCGACCAATTTAGGGTCTTCAAACCCACTTGCGCCCACGTGCTTTTCTTTTAGAAATGCCAAGACTCGACCACTCGCTCGACTTAAATCTTCGGCTTGGACATTTCGTAATGTGGATTTGGAATAATTCGCCGCTACCCACTCGATAATGTCCAATTTCGAACTACGTGGTAACACGTCCGAGTACTTGATTGCCCACCCCATTATAGACAGAATTGCTGCTGAAACGACAGAAGCTCCAACGTTTCGACTGCGACTCGTCATCTCTATTAATTTTTCAGTAAGAAATAGACCTCTGGAACCTATATTTAATTAATAGAGGTGACCCTCTGGAGCTGACCAATAGAATTGCAGCGCACTTTTTTGGATGTCTATTTTTTCACCTCTATTTCTTACTTGAACCAGGCTCTAAAATGACGGGGGGGGGTTCGAATCTGAACAGTTCGATTTGCCAAAAAATGGCCGTCCCCAATTTTGGAGGAAATCGTTCTCCGAAATCAACCAACTTTGAAACCCCCCTACTAAGTCCCTAAATACTCCTTGCCTTTGAAGTAATGCTGTACACCAGATTCTATACTTGATCGAATATTTGCCTGATCGGATGATCAGGTTCTATCTGTAGCCAAAAGTTATTAACTGCCACGTACTTATAGAAGAAAATTTATCACCAGTGCCCGTTGATCGTTGAACGATACGTACTAACTAGAGCCGATGATTTGTGGCGTGAGTCCTTTTTAGACGGAAAAAGAGATATTTCAAATATATCATCCAATCCGAAGCGTCCGATTGGAGATTTGGAACTTATACAAAGTGGCAACTTGGATCAAGAAAGATTCACTTTCCCTCGAGTGATTATCAGGTGGCTG
Organism: Peronosclerospora sorghi; assembly: GCA_026184515.1. Taxonomy (NCBI): domain Eukaryota; phylum Oomycota; class Peronosporomycetes; order Peronosporales; family Peronosporaceae; genus Peronosclerospora; species Peronosclerospora sorghi. Next base: position 42,693,909 of record CM047587.1, on the reverse strand, counting down.
ATTTAGCTGGGAACATGATCAGAATCAGGACTACTATGGCCCTCATGAGTAGTGGTACTCGTCCAAGAGCTTGATCTAGACCAGACTTGATATCGGCAAGAGCTCGATCATCTATTGTCACAATTTAAAAGCGTCCAAGCGCTATTGGAGAACAATGAGCGAGCTGACGTCGACTTTTTAACGAACTAAGTCTCTTCTTATCCTTTCATATCGACGCTAAAGCCTTAAACTCATACATTAGTTCTAGGATCCACTCTCGACTCTTTGCGCACTGAAGTGGGGCGACTAAAGACTGGTGTCTGATATTAGTTTAGAGGGTATCATTTTAGAGGGGTTCTACTGTTATGTGAGTCACTAATCAGGATAGCGTTAACCATAACTTGTGAGTGGAAGACCAAATATTTATGATCCGCCGATTGCAGGCCGCAGTGAGCTTTCGGGACTTTGGAGAAGTTGGATTCTGAAATAAGCATCCTTTTTTGGGCACGGAGGCGAGTGCTGGTGAGGCTAGACCGCCAAATCCGCATCGTCACTCTCTGAGGCGGATACTAAACTATTTAGTTGATTAGGTGTGAGCCTTGCCGTAATCAGTAAAAACAGAATCAGGTTGATCACCGACGGTATGAGATTGATCACTCGGTGAGCAAGTTTTTTTTATAAATTTAATCTAACCTGTATTTACTAGCCCAGTTCGTCACCCGTGTATAAAATATGATAGCCCACAGGTATCTTTCAATCTTTACACATCAACTAATATATAAATATATGGGGCTGTCTAAACTGACCGGGCCATTTGTCTAAGCTGACCGGGTCACACCAGCGATAACTTTTTATTGGATGAAAAAGATATCCTTTTAGCGAATGAAACAGAGTGTGTGGTTTATTGTTAGACAGCTCCAAGAAGTCACTAGGTGAGATATAATGATAAAGAGTGTTGATAGTGCAAAGGTCGACTGTACAGTGACAATCTGTGTGCTAAATTATGCGTAGGGAAGGCGAAGAGCGCTGTCAAGCCCCATTCTGGTTGGCGCCAGCATGGCTTGCGCAACAGGGGCTACAATGTGCGCAAAACTCGCGGTGCTACGCAACAAGAGTATTAAACTTTATGCAGCATCAATGGGTTCAAAAAAATTTCTTGCTTTCCTCTACGTACATTGGTAAGCTGCTGACATTACAGATTGTGGCCCAGTTAGTAGTGACAGGGTTTGTATCGTTCTGAGAAGCTTTTGAAGAGATAATTTCGGACAAAAGAGGTGATAAAAAGGATTGGATCACTGGAGCAGCTGCTGGGACAATCACGGGGGGATTCCACGCTGGCTTGGTCGGTAAGGCTGTCTAGAAACGAATAATTTTGCCATACTTCTTGACGATACAAGCAAGAAGTGGTGCTTCTTTTCACTGATATACCGTGATGTCGGTCTGGTGGACCTTTCCGTGGTCTTCAGGGTGCTACTGCCGGGGAAGCGGTGGGAGAAGCTGTGGTTTTTGGTCGCGAACAGTTTCAAACGTGGCGTTTGAGTAAGGGCGCGCAGAGATATCAGTCAAAGTACGGCGAAGTCCTGCCGTTGATCGATCACCCGACGACTGCATTGCTAGTTGATAGCCAAGGTCCCCCACAAAAATTAGCGTTTCCATCCTTGTTACCGAAGAGCATTCAGATTTCCGACGAAGAAATCGAACGTCGCATCGTCATCAGCATGGACGAACTACGGAAAGAAGTGCACGAAGAAGTCGCAACTTTAAATAGTAACGACAGAGTCAAGTAACGTAAATATTACAATAGCAGTAGCACTTATTGCAAAAACCACACACCCTGTTTCATTCGATAAAAGGGTATCTTTTTAATCCAATAAAAAAGTTATCGCTAGTGTAACCCGGTCAGTTTAGACAAATGTCCCGGTCAGTTTAGACAGCCCCAAATATATATACAGAAAACGACGTTAAGTCAGGCCTCGTCAAATTTGGCATTTGAATAATTTATGCCAAATATGCCAAATTTGAGTGTCAGAATGTGCCAAAAATGAAAAGTGTTTTTTTATTTTGTTTGGTGTTGAGGTGGTAAATTCATTCTGGTATAAAAGCGCCCCCCAGCACCCCCCCCCCAACCTGGCCAGTCTACAAGCAAGTTTGCCTGATCACCGCAATATGAGCAAGCACAGCACGCCCTTCAATGAGTCACACGTGCTGGAGTATGGACTAAAAATTGTTGACCGACACGCTACCAAGAAGTACGTGGACGGCGTTCAGTGCCACATGTGCATAACCTTCGGCAAAGAGGAACCCGATGTGAACCAGGCGGTCGGGTCGAAGCGCAAGACAACATCTCCAACAAAGAACGTGAAGGGATGGACGGGACCACCCTTCCGCTCGGAGCTCTTCAGGTCCCATATGGCCGGTCAGCATCCACGCAAGTGGGCCGAGTATTGCTCCGCCTCCAATGAGGAGAAGAAGACGTTCTTCGATGTGCAAACGCCGTTCGTCAACACGATCTTCAGTCACTTCGGCCATTCCCATCCAGTTGTGTTCATTCTATCGCTCCCTGTAGTTGATGTGATTATCAGCGATCTGTTCTTCGATGCAGAGGAGGAGGGTTGCATCGCCAAGGCGCGCGCCCTGGATCTGTTCAAGCCTGTTCTCGCTGACGGCATGGATGTGCCCAGCTCCTACTTTGTTAACATAGCAAATCCGTTGCAGTTCCGCCTTGCAGTCAGGTACCTGTCCCATGGCTTGTCGTTCCGCCAAGTTGCGGTGGTGATGAATTCTACCAAGGACATCACAGGCCTGACAAAGCTTGGTTGCATAGCGGACAACAAGGTGTCTGGATACGACCGTGTGCTCGTGGCAGTCAATCTTCAGAAAATCGGAACGCTCATGTCGATGGATGGCATCTGGGCGTTTTCATTAGCCTTTGATTCGTCAACGCATCTCGGCCGCTCATACTTTGACACGCGCATACGCGTCCATGTGAAAGGCGACTTGTACAACCTGCACGTTCTTTCCATCCCAATCTACGGCCGCCATACGGCTCAGGTTCAATTCAACCTGCTGGTGAAGATGCTTGATGCGCTGTGCGTCTCCTGGCGCACAAAACTGATTGGCATCAGTTCAGACGGGGCTGCAGTGATGACCGGTCGCATCGGCGGCATTGTGACACCGCTCGAGCAAGCCGTCATCCACCATGTATACCGTACCTGGTGTGGGATTCATCAGTTTGACCTGGTTGCCAAAAAAGTGATCAAAGAGATGTTCAACGGGTAGTTCTGGTCGGCAGCAAACGCTATCGCGGCATGCTTGTGTAAGCAGGAGATCCTGAAGACAGATATGGGCGCAACCTGCCCGAAAATGACGACGCGCTGGATGGCGCTTGGCAACTACTGTGAATGGCAGATGCATCACCGCGTCAAGCTAATTGAGTTCTTCAACGGGCGCCGGGTCGACCAGCTACGTCTGCCGTTGTGGTGGTGGCCCGTCGTTGCCGCCATCAATGCCTTTTCTACGAGTTCAACAAGACGATCGCGAAACTGCAGGGCAAGCAGCTGCTGATGTCGCAGCTGGATGAGTACATCGATCAGCTACTTGAGGCACTGGTCATACAGACGGATTCCAAGAAGGAGTACACTGCCAGTGTAGTGGGTGTGGCTCACGAGCGAGCCGGCAATTGGTTAGTGTCGCACGAGGATGTGTCAGGGTTCCTCAATGACCAAGGCACGCTTGTCCGCAAAATACTCGATAAATTTCCGAAGGCGCTGTGCCGGAGATCAACCAGCAGATTGGCCGCTTCATTGTCGGCATGATGGACGGCATCATGCAGATCAAGACGCTGCGTGACAGCGACAACTCAGCGAGATTGATGGAGGTACCCAGTGTTCTTCCGCATCAGCTCTGCAAGCTGCGAGGACGTGACTTCATGGGCGTGTTCGCCCCGTTGAAGGATCGCCTGTCGGTGCACATGGACGCCCACCGTGTGGCTGAGATCGAAGACGAGCATGTTGCCTTGTTTCGCGCGTACAAGGAAGAGCCCGCTTTGGCCGCAGCGCTCGACACACGAAACAGCACAACTACCTTCCACCAAGGATGGACGTTGGTGATCCCGCGCTTCAACGCGCTTCGTGATTGGGCAGGGGGTGTGGCATCTGTCTTCCCAAATACTGCCACAGTTGAGTCCGATTTCTCTGTTCTCGGTTGGGAGAAGGACGAATACCGTCAGAGTCTGACTGATCTGTCACTGGAGGGTATTATTCAGGCTAAACAATACGACATGCTTGATAAGATTGTGTGATAGAGTCACGTTGTATAAAAAAAAAAATTTTATTAACGAATCGGAGAAAATTGCTTCATTTTTGGCATATTCCAAATTTCGGGCCTGGAAGTGTGCCAAAAATAGTTCATTTTTGGCAAATATGGCATATGCCAAATTTGATGAGGCCTTCACTAAGTCATTACATTATCAAATCGTCCCACATTTTTATGGTATAACCTATTCGCACACGATGTTTTTCCTAACGGCACATGATAATAAGACCTTGGAGGTTCGTATGATGTAATAATATTACATCTAACAGGATATCAGGTAGAACGACTTTTTACCACCCGACTGACTCAGTCATGTATGTAATCACTTCTTCCATAAAACTTACGGCATCGAGTCAAGCGGGCGCTTGATAATCACCGTCTTCTGCACCAAGTAATTCCGCAGTCCAAGCTCCCCATTCTCGCGACCAATGCCCGAATCTTTAAATCCACCAAACGGCGCATTCGTCTCCACTACGTCGTATCAATTCACGTATACCGTACCCGCGCGAATGCCGTTCGAAATCTTGATAGCGTTGTCAATGTTCGTCGTCACGACACGTGCGCCCAAACGCATAGACGGTTTCATTGGCACGCTTAATGACCTCATCGATGGTCTTAAATTTAAGATCGTCATGACGGGACCAAGAATCTCTTCTCGAGCAATGGACATGTCGTCTTGAAAGTCCGCAAACACAGTGTGCTCGATAAATCAGCCTTTGGTACCATGACGCTTGCCGCCAGTTAGGAGACGACCACCCTCTTTCACACCCTTATCAATATAGTGCAGAATCTCGCTCAATTGGGTCTCATCGATCTGTGCTCCCTGCTCCGTGGTAGAGCTGAACGGGTCACCAACAACGCGGGAGCTAGAAACCTCGACGGAGCGGCGCACAAACTCATCGTAGATACCCTCTTGTACGTACGTACGCGAGCCAGCAATGCAACACTGGCCCTGGTTCAGAAATAGAGCTAGCTGCGACAGCTGGATGGCAAGGTCAATGTCGTCGTCATCCAAGATGACATTTGCTGAGTTGTCCCCGAGCTCAAGCGTGACACGCTTAATATTGCTCACGTGAGAAATGCGCATTATTTCGTAGCAAACTTCGGTGGACCCTGTGAAGGCGACCTTGTCTACGTTCGGGTGCTGCGCGAGGAGCCGTCCAGTCTTGGTACCTGCACCGGAAACAATGTTGATCACTCCCTCTGGAGATCCAGCTTCCACAATGAGTTCACCAACACGCAGAGCAGATAGCGGTGTTTGCTCAGCCGGTTTCAGCACAACCGTGTTGCCAGCTTCAAGAGGAGGGCCGAGCTTCCACGCCATCAAGACCAGTGGGAAATTCCACGGGATGATCTGCGCGCACACGCCGACAGGTTCGGGCTTGGTGCGGCATAGAAAAGGACCCGAGATGGGACTAACGGAGCCGTGAATTTTGTCCGACCAGCCAGAATAATAGCGGTAAGTCTCCACCACCAGTCCCAAGTCTACCGCTTTGGCCTCAGCAAAGGGCTTGCCACTATCAAGCGCTTCAAGAGCAGCAAGTTCATTCATGTTCTTTTCAATCAAGTTGGCAAGCTTGTGAAGGAGCATTCCGCGCTCCGAAGCGGGCATGGTGCGCCACGGGCCCTCAAGGCAGCGCGGGCAGCAGCAACAGCCGTGTCAATATCGGCAGAGTTAGCCTCCGCGACGTCTGCAAGTTTTTCCATTGTTGCTGGATTATACGTTTCGAAGGTTTTACCAGTGCTCGACGGCACGAAGTGACCATTAATGAGCATGTTGGTCTGTCTTACGTGGACGTGCTCCGATATGTGGCGCGAAAGCACGAGTGGTGAGACTTTTGTGGTTGCTTTTACAGTTAACGCGCTCGCTCGAGCGTAGCACGCATGGCGTAGGATTTGGCGCTGCATGGTTAAAGGTGCAAGGTCAAATGTGCAAAATGAAGAGTGGGTAGAGACACCATTGCCAAGTGAATTCAGAACGTGGCCGAACGAACTGAAGCGGAAGGTGGTACTACTGCAATCATCTACCAGTGTAGTAAGTAGTACCTGGTAGTAACCGACGGGTAAATTGTTTATTCAATAACTTTAGTATAGATACCTAGTCTATTTTTCTGTCTTTCGAGTTTTCTACTTTTTATGTTTTTGTGTTTGTAGTTATAGATGCCAATACTTCGGCGGATAAGCTGGCGAAGTGGCTTGATGTGATGAACGTGTCCTTACTTGAAACCGCTTACCGGAGTATTCTCTTGTTGTAACCAACGAGGCGGGGTAGATACCAGGGTTGTGCGGTATCGATTTTAAGGTTCGGTATGGTATTTCTAGGTGAATACCGAAAATAGATGGAGGGGGTATGGTATTAGGTATATGATACCGATTTCAAATCAACGGTATCGGTTATAGGTATTGCTACCGACTTTTGCCTCAAGGGTACCCCAACACTGGTACCAGTACCGAGTTTAGGCGACACGGTATGATACAACCGGTATGGTACCGAGACCACGGGAGAGCGGTACCTAATACCGGTAGACAATACCGACTTTTGGCAGCAGCGGTATTTAATACCGATATCAATACCGACTTTGCCAAGATGCGGTATCCAATACCAGTAACGATACCGAGTTTGGGCAAAAGCGGTATCTAATACCGGTACCAACACCGAAATTAGAGTACAGCTATTAGAGTACGTGAGAGGTAGTTATTATAGAGATCTGTGAGAGGGGTACAGTACAGTAGTACTTGTGGCATCATCAGGCAAACTGCCGTAGCAGCATGAAGAAGGAGAGCAGTGGCAGCAAAAAGCCGTGGTATAATGCTTGCAGCATCGGTATTGGAAGAAGGTGCTAAAGCTTGAGTCTCTATTAACAGAGTAGATAGATATTAACGTGGTACTCGTGATAGGTGAGGATGGGCACTGGACACCAACAACATTGGAGGAGTAGTTAGAAGGACTATTGTAGCATTACTATGCGTCCTTATAATAGTATACTATCAACCACTACTTGAGATGCTCGCAATATATATTAGAGTTCAGGTAGCTTCTTCTGTTGTCGTCAATCAGCTGGAGGCTACTAGTGGGGCCACGTCATACCACTCTCTAACGAGACCAAAAAATGATACCGACTTTGTATTGGGCGGTAGGGTATATCAACAAATGATACCGACTTTGTGTAGCGCGGTATGGTATACCGACAATTGATACCAAGTTTGTCTTGAGCGGTACGGTAGCCACACAAATGATACCGACTTTGTGTAGAGCGGTAGGGTATACCCGCAATTGATACCGACTTTGTGTGGCAGGGTAGGGTATACCGACATTTCATACCGATTTTACGTGGGACGGTATGGAATACCCTGGCTCAGTGCCAACTTTAGTAAGGCCGGTATCGGTATCGGTATGGGAAAATACCGGTATAGTGTAATACCGGTATCAATACCGCACACCCCTGGTAGATACATAAGGTTAGCGTAGTTGCTTCTACCGTATATACTGTTAGATGTAATATTATTACATCATACGAACCTCCAAGGTCTTATTATCATGTGCCGTTAGGAAAAACATCATGTGCGAATAGGTTATCCCATTTTTATTCGGTCCATCAACTCCATCTCCGATTTTGCGTTGATCATTATCACAAACAACATCTTCCTTTCACGATTGGTAAGTAAACCTCGATGATGAGCTCGTGAGGCGGATAGGAGTTATACAGTAGCATCATTAGCTTCCACTTGACTGATAATGATCCTTAGCAGTACCCCACTGTTCGGATCAGCTTATTGGCCGATCAGTGTGCTGATACACCAGACTTATCTCGTCTTATAGGGAAGTACTGGCTAGGAGATCGGGAATTTTGTCCAAGTTCCGCTCAAGAAACTTGCCACCACTTTATGCTTCAGTGCGTGCATCGTGTTTGCCTTTGAATTTAGTCTCTTCTCGGTCACCAGATTTAAGTCGCGATAGATGATGACCCAGCCTAAACATAAGGAGCAACTTCACACACTACATCAATCCTCAATACTCAGTCTGAATAACACTCCGGCCAAGCATATATTCCGCAACCAGAGTATCTACCTCCAACTTGTGTAACTAGCGCTGAACGCCCACACGTCCCTTTTTGCATTGGCTGACTCGTCACTGGATTCTGGTTAGTAACGATGACGGAGGAGGCAAGGAAAATCTCGGCGGTTTTTCTTAACACTATTTGGTTTGTTCCAGTCGAACCGAATGCCATTTGTTCTGCAGAACGCTCCGTAGATTGATCGACATTGAGCTGTATGGACATTACCGGATGGCCGATACCGACCCGGATGTACACAATATGTTCCAGGGAGTAGAGCCTGACCATGATCTCGCCCATCGGTTTAGGGTAGAAGATTATACATCGATGCTATTGATTGCTGCTATTAATCGGACGATCCCCGTTCATAGAAGAGAGACTTTTAGACGCTTGCGAACGTCGGAACTTATCACAAGAGCTACAGATAAACGAAGGTCACATATGAAAACCATTAAATATCGAACAGTGGACTCCAAGCTAGCTAGAAAGATTTGAAGTTACTTAATGACTAACCGTTCTCTAACAATCTGATAGTTATACAGTCATTTTGGGGGAGTACAGCCGTATCATCGAAGGTTTCGGAGCTTGCGCGGCGGTGCTGTATGAGCTTCGAGAGTTGACTTTCCTACCACCGATAAAAAGGAAGGGCTGTGTTCGGTCAATAGTTGCGGATGAGGTGGATGCTAAGAGATCCAGATTTTGAGCTGGGCGAGCGTGGCGTTGAGTATACCCAATGCTCTGCCTCGATCTTGCGCCATATTTCGATCAGATGAAAAAAAAAACAACCAGTCGTAAGGATCAACGCTAGAAAATGGACTGCATCAGCTACAATGGTGCGGAGCCCGATCGAGTATACCTTCCCGTAATTTAACCGGCCCTAATGAAACCGATGTGAACTATGGCGTGACCAACAATTACATTTTGGCACTATGGCGGAATCTAGATGTCGGCTACACCTTATTAGTGGGCTGATCTGTTCGCGTGCTAGCTAGGTGATCGACGCTGGCAGGGTTACCTAACTCTTCTGGCTTTGATGGAAGACACGCAAAGTAAACAGCTTTGCTTGCACCCAGATCACTCAAGGGTTCAAGTGCACTAAACTCGAGGGAGCGACTTTATGGACGCTTTCGCTAGTATGACGCTGCGTGACAGAGTGGATGATTCCCCTAACCCTACTCGCACCTAGGAAGTAGCCCAAGTGTACGCCCCCCTTGGATGACCGCTCCCCCTCTCCGCAAATCAAATCCTGCGAACGCCGTCACTGGCAAATGAGAGCATAGAAAAGTGGTTACAGGGAGACAGGGAGTCGAGAACGACAATAATCGGGCAAACCTAAACCCTTGAGTTCAAACACAGAACCACTGATACCGCTACTACTTGGGCGTATTTAAGAACGGTGTATTCTGATACATATACAGATGTTAGAATGTTGGAACCTACCACTTTCGATTTCCCTCGCTGCCACTTATTCGCTGCCACTTTGATGACCAATTACGTCTTCTATGTCGTTCTTGCCTTGGCTACCTTGGCCAACGTTATTGCTCCGTCGCCTTCAGCCGATCACAAGATGGTCGAATTGGCAGTTGAGACGTTGGATCACGGCACTACTGAAGACAAGCGTAACCTTCGAGCAAGTGTTGGAGGAACGACACCGTTGACAAGTGAGCGCATAAAATTACTACACCGACTACAAGTGAAAGTACTACCGGATCTCGCTGGTGATGCTCGTGATACAATGAAGAAACGGGTTGCGTCTTTTATCGACAGTGATGAAGCGACGAAAAAATTGATGAAACATTATGGTATTGATCTCGAACGAGTGATTTACAAGATGCACTTCTTGCATAATGGAATGTTCCGCAAAAAGGACCCGAAGAAGTTGTTTTACATGGCTCTAGGAAGCGAATACTACAAGCATGTGGCTATCACGAATAAACCCCAAAACTTGCCAAAAAGTAAAAAAGCTGTTGTTAACCACAGTAGTAAACCAACGGGTTTTGAAAAAGCTGGAATCGACATTAATCAAGTGATGATGAAGATTGAGTGGCTACGTCTTTACGAAAAACATAAATTGACAGATATAGCGACTACTAACATGGCTCTGGGGAGCGAATATATTAAACTGTTCGTTCCCCTATATCCCAAGCTCCGAGCAACGACAAAGCCAAAGCGTCCGGCCGATGCATCGCACTCAGCGAATTTAAAAAAACGATCCTACGATTGATGGGAACAATCCTAAAAGACAGCGCAACGTTTCTCTGGCAACTCTACAGGTGGCAATCAGCTGAACTGGCGAGTTACTGATAGATGCAACAGCGTCACTTGCCATTGTCGTAATCACTAGTATACAGTAGCGTTGGATTTTTCGTAGCTCACGTTTAATCTTCTAGACTAAATAGTGGTTTTCAATATTAAGAGTCAGTTTTAGTCCACCTTACATTAAACATGAAGCACTGCCGCGTCGACTTCGTTTTCGCTTCGGAAATTCAAAAGATGAAACTGCATTTGCTATAATTACTCAAGTTAGAAATTCGAGACTAAATTTCTTAGGATTTAACAAATTTTTGATTTTTTTAACTTCATATAGTACACTTTCCGTTTTAAAAGCTCACTTCTTAGCGTCGGCTCTATCACGATCGAAGTATCTTTACTAACGCGCATCCTGCCTCACCAAAAACTTCCAGGCCAAGAAGTATAAGACTCACGCAAGGACAGGTTTCTACCGCTTGTAACCAAGATTTTGGTACCATGAGCTCCATCTCTAGTAAAAATTCAAACCCTATCTGCCAGACATACTCCTTGCATACTCGACTTCGGACATGTGCATTAATGTTGCACCACTATAAGTGATTCCATTACATAGGAAATATTATTGTTTAATTGGAGCACTTAGGTTGCTCCAAAAGGAAATTTATATTATAAATATTCTTATATTCTATTGGTAATTTGATTCGGTACACTTTATCGAATCCAAAGAGAATTTCAATTTCACAATCAAACATGTTACATTTGTCTAGATGTAGTAAATCTAATATATTTACTCTTTAGTTCTCCGGCGATCTGTAACATGCACAGATCTACATGTTACATTTGTCTAGATGTAGTAAATCTAATATATTTACTCTTTAGTTCTCCGGCGATCAGTAGCATGCACAGATCTTCGCGTTTTGTTCTGAACAAAACTTTCTGTTTCGCAACAACCACCTTGCTGAGGTTCCCCCTTTTCCGAACCTTTCTTTAATGTGTAGTATATGGACAGTGTTCTCCTCGTTTGTGGCACTACCGGAAGTGAAATTCGAATTTGACAGCATGGTTCACCAATTCTGTGCGCATTATTATCAACCTGGTTGCCAGATTCCGTTAGAATTTTTTTTTGAATATAAGAAAATTACTTAGTCAAGAGATGGTATTGCGTGCTATGGAGAACCCGATATTGAAGCTTTAAAGTAAATGGAGCAGCAGAGATTGAATGAACTTAAAGACAATCCTCTCAGGTATGTTTTTTTAAGACGTTGGGATTTGGACCTCAGTCAATAAACTGACTCGATCCACCAGACCGCGCCACTCATCTCTCTCTGGTCCACCTTACCACTCGATGTGCAGCGGACCGGTCACAAGTACTGGATTACCGTTTACCGTCTTCAACTGCAGAATCACTTCGTCTGCTGAGAAAATAGATCACAGTTACGGAGATATTCTAGTTCTTCTAGAAAAGAACCTTGCCACTAGAGCATCTTCCAAACTTCGAAGAACTTGGCGCCCATATCTGACCGCGGTAAAATTAGCAGCAGGTTAGAGTGTGGGAGAAGAAGTTGGGAGCTGGGTTCCATGCGACTGGGTGGCGAATTAGGCGCTGGATCCAGATGTCTTCATGAAGCTTTGAGGTGCCGTGCAAATGAGAATCCCCTCGAACAACGCTGATGTTAGCGTTGCACGCAGCGTCGGTATAAAGGCTGGATTCCTCTCCTGCCAGTCCCATGCGAATGAGTTCTTCGTGAGTCTTTGGGATCTTGGCGCCGAAGTATTCACCCACTTTTGAGCGAAAGTCGTGGTTGTCCAGGGGTCTGAAGTACTTTAACACGGTTCAACAGGTACAGTTCAGCCACTTCCGGTTCCTCGTTGTCATTGAACCCTCCCTCCCCAAAGTCGTACTCAAATCCCCTAGCGGTATCGTGGTAGTCGAACCCTCCCGACGGTTAGGGAAAGGAATCACATAGTGAAGCGGGGTATACGTTGAGTGCAATGATGAAATGTGCTGGAGGCGTCCGTGACACTTCAGAATACTTTCGCGATTGGAGATGTCTATAACAATATATTATCCTAAAAATAACAATAAGAAACCAAATTTAAAAGTAAGCTGTGGGCAATGTTAAGCTTACTTTTTTAAAATATAATACGCGTATACTGCAATCGTTATCATCTCCAACCATGATGTCTCCCACCTTGTTCGATCAACGCATCACCCAAATATGATAGATTATATCCACACGCAAAAAGCATACATCGCGCCATGTTCATAATAGTTCGATGCATCCTTTCGGCCTTGATATTGCTTGCTTTATTGCCTGCTTCACTAAGTTGCCGTCCAATTCCTGTGCTCTTGCAGAAATGGTCTAAATTCTTGTATTCAGCTCCTCCATCCGTTCGCAAAATGTGCACCTTGCACTCGAATATTCTCTCGAAAAACGCGATAAAATCCTCGAACTTCTTGGCTGCCATGTCTTTATTCTTCAAAAACACTCGAACGTAGTTCGTCTTGTGATCCACGAAATTCACCATGTACCTGTTGCCGAGTCTATCCTTCGGCGTGATCGGAACCTTCAGGTATGAACATATCACGCCACCCACCCTATCGATGGGTGAATGCTCGCCGCTATACTTCTTCGCCTTATTTCCCTTGGTTTGCGTACCCTATGCGCAGGTAAGACAATTCATCCACTTGGTGTCAGTAAGTTCATTACAAAGCTTGGATCCTTCACTAGTTTTTCAATGACTTCATAACTTAGATGTCCCATTCGTGAATGAATGTGCATCGGTGATCCACGATGAATGTCATTATTCTTCTTTATTTCTACTTCATTCACTTCTATCGCCGCCATGACGATATCATTATTTTTTTCTTCGGCATATTCACTCGTACGTTAACCGTCAAGACCTTGTTAACTTTATCCACGTCAAATATTCTTTCGCCAATCGCTTGATTCTTGACCACTCTTCGACTGCCCACGTAGCTAAGCCACAGCCCTTCTCTTCTAAGAGCCCGAATGAAAGTATAGTACGTGTATATTCTCCACGTAATAAACATTTTCGACTTTAATAAGCCGTTCCACGCCTCCACAGCTTACGTAAATTTGTAGATATCCCTTCATTTTAATCTTTAACTGCTTTCCGTCCGCTTGAAAACATGCACCCGACACTCGTTCCGTATTTCGCAGAAAGCTTGAGTCATTATTCAAATGCATGCTTTCTCCACTGTCTAGTATCCATTTATCGTTCGATATATTTCCATAGTCACCAGTAGTTCTCAATGTGAAATCCACATTTTTTACCCTATTTTTTGGGAATTTCCACTTCAAGTGCCCGGTTTCACCGCATGTATAGCACTTCTTTGTCTTGATCTTCTTCTCAGCCACCACGTTCACCATTCCATGTGTCGTCCATCTTGGTCTGTTCCCGTCGTGCTCGACGGCCTGCGCAAACTGAATAAAGCTCCTCTGCTTGCCGTAGATAGTCTATGCGCGTATAGTCATATCTTGACGTCATCACTTGCTTGAGCTCTGGTGCTGAATGATATATTACGCTATCCATCACCAGAGAGTCTGCTCGACCACCTACTGCCTCCGCAACAGCCAACAAATAGAGATAATATTCCTGTAATGGGGTGCCATTACATAATAGATATTCAAGTTAGAATATCACAGTTTAATTTCAGACGCGTTGTCTGAAATTTAAATAAGAGATTATAAGTTATTATAATCTAAGAAGGAAAAGTCGATTCGGTATAAATACCGAATCTCGCAGGTTAACTAATAGTACAGTTAGTTGAAGACTTGATATTATTATATTAATTAGTTAGTTACTATACTATTAGCCTCTAAACCAACCATTAAATAAACACTCTTAATTTTGCATTCTAGAACATAAGTGAATATTAATATATTTACTTTTATTATAGGATTACTTGTTACCAACTAATCCTGCCCTAATTGTATTGCGCGCTTCCTCGAAAAATACAGTGTAAGCCTGTAACAGGATCATTCCTGTTACACCTGGTAGCACTTTGTCGTCCGTCTTAACGACCACAGTTCCGTTCTGCTAGTTAACTAGCGCAGCGAAGATTAAGAGCCGCTCGGCATCATGTCGCGAGACATGTCGGCTGCCGAGCGAGAAAGAACGCTGGAAGTGGTGAATAAACACTTCCCTCACTTCACGTCGCGTAGTAAAGACGCGACGGTAGAAATCGTTCGGTCTATGGGGACCGACATCATTACCTTCCTCCAGGGTAAAACCCCGGAGGAAGTGATAGATGTAGTGAATCGCTTTAGGCGAAACCACCTAGAAACCCCAGCACGGCCCGCGCAAGAGGCAGCGCGGACCGTATCTGCACCTGCAACGCATAGCGTTGAAGTGGTAAAGGCGCGAGTACCGCCCTTTACCGGTGAAGGGGGCGAGCCCCTTCGTAGATGGATCGCAGAGGTGGAAGATGCCATCTCTGCGCAAAATATTGTTGAAGAACGTCAACAGGCGTACTTCGCCTCAACATGTATGGGCGGCAGAGCCAGGGCATGGGCGATGAGTCGCAGAGCCACTGATGACTCTGCGTTCCTTACTTATAAGGAATTTAAAGCTGAGCTAAAGCTCAACTTTGAAGCTCCAGAAATGGAGCTAAGTAGTCGGCAGGAGTTTATGGAACTCTGGCAAGGTAAGCTTGACCTTCAAGCTTACGCTCAGAAGACGCAATATTTGCTGTCAAATATTGTGTATGATCCGGTTCCCCCTGCTATGCAGGTCACTGGCTTCATGAAGGGACTCAATGATGGTCCCGTCAAACAGAGTCTCTATCAGCACCCGCCAGATACTCTGAGGGATGCCATTGATATGAGCATCCGTGAGGAGTTCAGCATGCGATCAGCGTCATCGCATGATGGGTACAGCCGAAGGGCTCAACAGCCCTTCGCTTTTGACATGCCGCAACGGCATGTCAACAATCAGCAGTCAGGCAGACGAAGCTCACACTTCATCTCAAGAAACAGCCACCCGCGCCAGAGCATGGGCGGTGGAGATCCAGAGCCAATGGACCTATCGGTTGTGGTTGCTTCGAACACGAAGCAACCGAAACTTAAGAAGAATATTCGCTGCAATCGATGCGCGAAAATGGGGCATTTTACCCATGAGTGTATGGCACCGCGTCCGGTGCCACGCAGTCAGCGGACGGAACCGTCCGCTGCACGGCGACACCAACAGGGACATCACCCTGTTGGTGCAAAAAACTAGAATCGCCAGTAGGGGCGGGGCGCCCTACTGGAAATGTTATCCCACATGCCGACATAGGGTATGAGAGGGTAATAGCCCCTGACGGGACTATGTCCTGTCAACAGGTGCAGGGTGATGGAAAGCCTCTTATCACCCTGGAGGTTAAGCCGCACGGGAGCGATGTCCCCATGCGAGCTTTGTTTGACACAGGAGCGTCAAACAATTTCGTTAGAACTCAGAGTCTAACGCTGTTGAGCTTCGTGGAGGTAGAGACCCCACGAAGTATGTTGTCAGTCCGGTTAGCAACAGGTGCAACCGTGAATATTCCAAAGCGTGTGATTAAAACACGCTTCGAGTTGAATGAACTGTCATTCGAGGATGAATTCATCGTCCTCGATCTAGATGACAAGTTCGATGTGATACTTGGGATCCCATGGATGTCCAAGTTTAAACCTTCGATCGACTGGGTTAACCTATAGATCGACTGCGGCGGACGCACAGGATCTGATCACCCTGTGTGTAATCCGGCTGTATCAGAGGATACAACCGCAGCGTCAGACAGTCTGGTGGATAGCGATGGCGCCACCATGTCTGTTCTGACACGATCAGCGGAAGGTACCTCCGCTGGTGAGAGTCCAGAGGGACTACCACACGCAACAGAAGAGTCGTTGCGTGTTGGAAAGAAACATTCCACGGGTGATAAAGACCACCGTGAGAATGAAGTTATATCCACGGTGGGAAACACCCACCGTGAGAATGAAGTGATATCCACGTTGGGAAACACCCACCGTGAGAATGAAATAGTATCCACAGTGGAAAACACCCACTGTGCGACCGAAGGTTCCAACACGACGAATGAATTCCGTGTTGATGAGAGTGAACTCACGATCGAGTGCAATCGTGAGCAAAACTCCGTTGTGGCCACTGGCCACCACGTTGCGTTAGCCATGCGCACGGTTGATAAAGACCACCGTGTCGCAGAAAAGGCGGCCGGTCAGACGAGCACATCTGATCGCCAAAATTCCATGGTAGGCAGTGGCCACCATGATGATGAGTATTCGCACACGGTGAATCGTAATCACCGTGTAGCAGTCAATCAGACGAGTGCGTCTGATTTCATGGGCAGTTCCGTCGAGACGATCAACTTCTTGACGCAAACGGAGACCGGATTAGCTACCCAGTCTCTGTTGATGGAACACCCTCCGAAAGAGGGTTCGGAGGTGATGGCTCTTCCAGCGCTAAGCTGGAAGAAGTTTGCGAGAAACTTGCACGATGGTCAGATCGAACAGATCTGTATCATCGTTGCAACAGATGATGTAGTGGATATTCGTGAACGAATATCCATATTACAAGTGGAAAACATTGGGAAAGAGGTTCCCAATGATCAAACGAGAGTTCAGCGCTTTGAAGCGCAGAGCTGGGAGTCGCTTAAATCGACCTCCCCATTTTATGAGGTACTTCGAGAATACGCTGACGTATTCCCAGAAGAAGTACCTAGAGAGCTCCCTAAGGATAAGGGAACTCGTCATGAGATTGACCTCGTGCCAGGCACGAAGTATTGTGTTACGCGGCAATGGCCGTTGCCGCGTGATCAGGTAAAAGCGATCGACGAGTTCTTCGAATCTCGTCGTAGATCAGACCAAGTGCGGGAGTCTACCTCACCGCACTCTACCCCCACCTTTTGTGTGAAGAAGTCCACAGGTGGGTGGAGAATCGTTCACACTTACAACAAGCTGAACGCAGCGACGGTACCGGCACAGACACCGATACCGCGGAAGGATGTCATCATAGATGGCATGTGCGGGAGCACCATCTTTAGTGCTCTCGATCTAAGAGATGGATTTTATCAAATCCTAATGCGTGAGAAGGATATCCCTCTCACGGCAGTAAGCACCCCAATCGGCATGCTTTGGGAGTGGCTCGAAATGCCCCTGCTACGTTTAACAGATGCGTAACGCATCTATTACGCCCGGTGCGAGAATTCGCACCGAGATATTTCGATGACGTGTTCATCCATAGTAAGGGCGAACACGATAAAAGCGATGTAGATGTGCATAGGGAGCATCTACGTCGAGTGTTAGAGCTTATGCGTAAGCATAAGCTCTATGCAAATCTGAAGAAGTGCACCTTTGGTTCACCTGAGATACCCGTTCTTGGATGCTTTGTGGGAAAGAACGGGGTGCGTCCTGATCCAGAAAAGGTCAGGGTGATCGTTGAATGGCCTACGCCAAACAACGTTAAGGAACTTCGAAAGTTCCTTGGGTTGGCAACATATTTGCAAAAGTATTCGTGTAACTATGCTGAGTTGATACGGCCTATTTCTCAATTATTTAAGAAAGATGTCGAATGGCATTGGGATACCCAATGTCAATATGCTTTTGATGCAGTCAAGCAAAGCTTGACTGAAGCGCCTGTCTTGGCTATAGCCGATAACGAGCGTCCGTTCCACGTCGTTTGCGACGCGAGCGATTTCGCTATCGGCTGTGCTTTGATGCAGCGTGATCACGATGATCGTGATCGCGTAATCTGCTATCAATCGCGTCAGTTGCGCCCAGCCGAGCGCAACTATCCAGTGCATGACAAGGAACTCCTTGCCATGAAGTATGCACTGGCCAAGTTTCGGATCTATCTATTGGGAGATAGACCGTTTGT
>CM047587.1:42643648-42665664 GCA_026184515.1 Peronosclerospora sorghi | reverse complement strand
AAATACCACAGTCACCTGCGGTGGATCTAGACGAGCAAGCGGTTGGAAAGGAACTTCAAGACGCCATCAACCAACTACCCCTTCGTAATCCAATGTCTGTTGAAAACCTCGTCAATCCTATCGTGGAGCGGGAGGCAGCTCAACCTGAGTTGGATGACAGTGAGATCCTGGCTTATGTGAAGGATGCTGAGGAGGAGGAGGAAGAGACTGTGGAGGAAGAGCATACGGTAAAGCTGACAAAGGCTGAAAAGCTTCAGGGTATTGGAATCTTTGCTTCTTTGCTTGATCCTTCCCTTCCTGAACACCGCAATGCCCTTAAGGTAGCTCGTCAGATGCAACTTGATCTCCGCCACAGTAGCACTGTCCAACGTACCCTTGATTCCTGGATTTCTTGAGATATTTTTTAATGTTTTCTCTCCATTTTCCCTCTTCCCCTTTTTTTTTGTTTTTGAAAAAAATTCCCTCTGCTACTTTATGTTTTTGTTAGAAATGTTATAAAGTATTAGGTATAAGGTTTACTCATAGGAACGACAGCGGTGGAAGCCAAAATCCATAAAGTAACAGAAGCTATAAAGTACCGGGGGATAAAGTTTCGTAGGGATGACTGTACAGTGTAAGCCTGTAACAGGATCAGTCCTGTTACAATTCTGGCCAAGTTCGTGAAGGACTTTTTCGGGCCGAAAACAACTTCATTGACTGTGCAGGCGTGATATTCGTGTGAAATGTCGACAACATCTTGTCCATTACATACCATAACGCAGGGGGCTTACCCCACCACGTTCCAACTTGCCGGTTATAATAACTCTCGGCTGTTCCAGACATATAATATCCCAGGAGATCGACTTTTACGTCTTAACTCCATGGTAATTCACGCGCTGCCTCAGCGATACCAATCTGCCGTAAAAATTTCCTTCCCCACGGGTGAAAACCCGAATCCAGTCCCCGGTACACTTCCGTACCGTCAAAGACTCTTATCTGCTTGCATTATCAAAGGTAATAGATTTGATAGCAGGAATGTTTTTTTTGTTTTTGCGGCTATTTTTAACATAACATTTTTACTGATTTTATTAATGCATTTACTTAATTGTTTAATCAGGCCTTATTTTCCTAAAATATTTGATAGGTCACTATCTGATTCGATCAGCAAGAATAACATTTTAATCATAGCATTTGTAAGAAAAAATACGATAATTGAAATATCAGTAAAAGATTTTATTTTTTTTAAAAAAGAATTCGAAAATATATTCTAATGAAAACAATTAAGCTAATAATTTTTCTATCTATTTTTGCTTGGTGAAGCATTTTTTTTACACTGCTTGTGGGAAGGCGTCCGCATTATATGCGCGTGCAGCCTGATTTTTCTTTTTGATCGACCCCCGGGAATGCATACCCGCGTCCTTGGATCCCGGGTTGCGCCCTGACCTGTTCGGCGCCTTCTCCGCCACCTCGATCAAAAACATTTGTTCCAACCTTGCTCAAATGTCAAAAACTTAGTGCTGCAGGGTTGCTAACCTTGTAGGCAACTATCTCCTCCTGGCTTCCATCTAATGATGCCATGCTCATCTTGGTGTTGTCTCTAGGGGTGTGGTAAGCTTTACCACCCCCATATGACGCAGTTCCGCGCAAATCTTCCAGCTTCGTTAGCCTCTCCGTAATTCAGCGGATGGCCGCCAAGGTATCGGCCGACCCCACATTTTCTTCAACCACAGCAACCTCTTCGTCTGCCAAATCGCGCTGTTCACTTGGGCTCATAGCCTGTTGCGCATTCTTACCTTTCACCATATTGTAACCGTAATACAGCTATATATATATATATATATTCCACTTGCCCTTAGCATAAAGTCTCCACGTGAATACTCGTAATCAATCAGTTAGTATCTAAACCAAATTAATCAAGAGCTCCACTTGTATTCACTCCACCAATACCTAATGCGTAACGTGAAACATGCTGTCCTATCACACGATCACTTGTTGGTCAAAAGTAATAGTGCGAGCAAAATTAGCGTGGGCGAAAGAAACGTCAGTTATGTAGTTAAAAAAGAAAATGTAAAAGTGATATATTTTGACTAGCCTAACTTATAGTCCGTCACAAATTATAAAATTGTGTACAACTATTTTCTGCACTTGCGCGGTGATGCATTATACTTGGAATATAGAAACGCTTCGGCTCATCTTCATATTCTAACAGATCCCAACCATGTCGCCAAGGAAGTTCAAAGTCAAATGTTTCTTGGATCGAACATTGTCTTCGCTGGAGACTATGTAGTAGATCCGGGCGTTCTTTACCTGCTGCCAAGGGGCTGTATCAAGACTACAGACTACACGTCCGATCTCCTTGCTCAATCCGGTTGTGTTTGCCGTGAACGCTTCAGCTACTCGCTGGAGGTGCGGAATGGCAGCATCAAGTTTCCATGGTGGCACCATTGGGTTCGTTCCAACTCTTCTGAAGCTTTTTCGGATCAGTGCAAATTGTGATTCAGTATCCAAGTCAACTCAGATCTGTTCCATCTGGTGCGCAGTGCTGCGGCTTACGTCACGCACTGGTATCCGCTGGACGATTCGGAGAATTTTGGTGACCTCGGCAATTGGTATGGTGTGTCTCCTAATTCAGTCCGACGTTCTCAAGAACAGATTGACGACAAGTGAAGCCGCAGAACACATGGTCGCTTTACGGAGACAATGGAGCCAAAAAAATGATTTTTTGTTTCAGCTCTTCTCACGCTGTCGAGAAAGCGGGATGGGATACTTTGTTGCTCGTTTAAGTCGGATATATGGAGTTCGAGAGAAGGTAGAAAGGGTCTACCAGGCATCATTTCCTTCATTGGTGGCCTCGGTGCAGGCAATCTTGCATTCCTCGGATAACCACAAGAATTCTAGTACAGCTGGTGGCTTTGCTGCGTCAGACGATGTCATTCCAAGTGAGACCGATGATGGAATCAAAGTCGATCAGAGCGAGGTGGAGTCAGTGGCGGAACAGATCGATACAGCTCGACTACAGTTACTGAATCGGACCAGCAGGAAATGCAGAACCATCTGCATCAAGCTGTCTTTGAGGTGATGCCACGTAATTCTCGATTCATGCGGACATTCGACTCTGCAAGACCTTGCTACGGCGTGATCCGGCATCATCGGAAGCCAGGCTTCGTGGAGATGTATTTGATGGGTAGAAAGAGTTTGAGTACAAAAGAGTGTGATGAAGTATACATCACATGCCAATGATAAGGCCGAGCGAATGATTCTAGGAAGTAGAGGAACCATCCCGATCGGTGGGTGTATCGGAGGTTTCTATCGGGACACCATGTGATGGAAAAGGAAGATCCAGCGACCTTCTCTATCTACAAGCTTTGAGACGCGAGAGCAGACCGATGAAAAAAAAACAACGACCCGGCTTGCTCGCACGGTATGGAACCGTCAAAACATTCTGGTGCTAGATAGGTGAGGTAAGGAAGGTGGTGGCTAATAGATGGAATTGATTTCCATGTACGGAGAAGGAACGTATAGATCATCCTGTAGCTCGACGGATCGATGAGTGCTGAGACAAAGTGGACGATATTTTTTATCCTATACATCTCCAAGATCAATTTGCGGATCGAATGCTCCACTCGGAGAGTGACAACGTTTGTGGATGAAGGTAAAGTGAAGGACGAGGTTGGATGTAGCTTCGGTATCTACAGTGATCTAGATTTGCTGTAGCTTGATCCTTGTTAGCTTATTGACCAATCAGAGAACGGATCGGATATCGATCCGTTACAGTCAAGATCCTTGTTCACCCATCGTACCCGATCCGATAGTGTTCATCGAGGTATGGACGTAAGGAAGGAGTTTCCAACGATGACTTTACCTTACATGTTGTTCATTTTTGTAGGGTTCTCAAGGTCATTTAACTGACGCTTTTGTAGGAAGGGAAAGGTGCTGAGCATTGTATACTATCTGATTTGACACTTTTGATCAGAGGCTATGCGCTCGAAAAACGCGTAGTAAGGCCGCTGGTCGGCCGCTGCTGGACGATATTAATAGGCGAAAGTATGTTAGAAAACGAAACTATATAAATTATCAAATTAGAAAGATTTCTAAACCTTCGATTCAAAATTGAAACTTGAGATCTGCCAACATGTATCCACATACATTTATAGCAAATGCTTTTTCAGCAATCCAAATTTACATTTCACCTGGAAGCCAAAAATGGCTACACAAAATTCGGCACTCCTCCCGAAACGGCGCGAGCTATAACTCCATCAATATAGTCCAATCTGTTTTTTCGTAAATCTTGAATCCGTTGTGGACTAAGGTCCTTCTTGAGTTGATCGGCAATCACCCCCAAACTTGGTACATGTTGTTTTTACAATGCATTTCCTTGCAATGTCTTTCATAAACTAAACTTGAGATCCACGTGCTTCGCAATTCCAACACTGGATTCACTTTCATACAGGCTTGATGGATGCTTGGTTGTCAATCTTCATCACCAATGGAGTCTTCGTGTGCATTCCAATTTCGAAAAAAATCTTTTAAGCCAATATCTTCTTCGCCATCCACAGCTGCTGCAACAAATTCATCTTCAGGTGTGGACAATGCAACCGTTCTCTACTTCTTGAACTGACAAGAAACGATGATCCTATTCACGTAAACAACCGCAGCACTGACGCTTTTGCGGTCCAACTTATCAGCAGCAAAATCAACACCCGTGTAGCATTTGATTCGAATTAGCATAGGCAATTCATCATCTTGCTTCAGACGGACTTTGATAGACTTCTTCCCTTGAGATATTTCAACTCTCTCTTCGCTGCTTTTAAGCACCAGAGTCGGTGCATAGGTACCTCTCGTTGCACGGTGCACGGCAAACGAGATATGCGGCCGCGTGCAACGAGATATCAAAAGGAAGCTTCCAACGAATGACTGGAAACTTTTCACGTATGGCGAATTCTTACGTGACTTTGTTGACAACAGTTCTTGGAACTCCTTAATGCACTCCACATCGAGAACGGGCTTTCATTCAAGCGTTATCTTGTTTAGCCTATTTTACTCCAAGATATCAACAATAGAAGCCTCCTGGTCCATTGTAACGCCTTCTTTAGGATTTTTCATCAATACGAATTCTTAAAAAATCTTCCACCACACCCAATCTTTTTTTTGACGACCGCCATGTCATAAAAAAACTCTTCAACCTCTTCGGTCGTGGTCCCAGTGACCAAAAAGTTATCCACTTATGCACCCACTAAAATGGTCTTGTTTTCAAATTTCTTTACGAAAAAAAGGCAAGTGTCTAAGACACACCGCGTGAAATGCATGTTTCTAAGGTGTCACAAAGCAGCTGGTGCTGAGTCCTCCAGCTTGCTTAGACCATACAATTTTTTCTCCAATTTCTGAGCTAATTCATCACTTTAATATAGTCTTAATTTTCCAAGATGCCTTGCGTGGTTTCCATTTTTGGTCTTTGTCTTTGGGTAGGCGCTGCGTACATCACGGTGCGGCGCTAGAACTCCCCAAATTTTCGACATGGCAAGGATTACTTTCATCGTTTAAACTCCATAACAGTGAAAACGGGAAAATAATCCCGCCCATACACCGTTTTGTCGCCTCTCGCGACCAGACGTGCTTTGTATAGTTAATTAGTTCCGTCAGAGCGCAGCTTAGTTCTGTGGTGAAGTGGAAAACAAAGTATACGACCAGTTAATACCAATTATAACGCCAATCAGCTTGGAGCAATCGGGTTGGTTAAAAAGGGAGAGGATTTTGGGCCAATCATGTGTCAGAAGTGTCGAGTGCGCAGTTTTTGGTGAGTCACACGATGTTTAATGTATTTTACATATTAGGTTTTTAGTGGATAATAAATACAGTTTTGTTTTTTGTTTCTTTCTTCTACGCATAAGTTGCCCCCTCCTACTGCGGAATCTTTGGGAGCGGAGTGTTAACAGGGTCCCCTCCGGCTCAACTTACCCGGCCGGGACGCGTTACAGACGCACTTGACCCGCCGGAAGTCCCACGACGGGAACGCGTAGTTAACACAAGAGCACTCACTCTCAAGTCACATACGTTTAGAACGTGTTACTATTATTGGAAAGGTTACTATTAGTTGGAAAAGTTATTGGAAACGTTACGTGGAGATCTTATTGGTGGATCCCTAAGCTATTGGATACGTTTTTTTGGCCGTTCCTTATTGATTTATCGTTCTCTCGTTTTGGCTGGGCTCTACGATCGGCTATACGCGATCTGCCCTGGAAATACATTGGATTAAGTATATCGTTGGACATTAGAATGTTTAGGGTGAATATTTCCGCCCTAGATACACCTGCCCAAGAAGTGTATCAATCCATAACGATTCCTGCAAGTCTATATTGCGCGACGGTCCACCGAGTGTTTAGCCACCCAAACCAATGGGTACACAAGCTGAGTAGCGTCAAGTAAATCGGACCAGACGTCCCTCAGTACAGATCGGTCATTCGATCTTGGTGCAGGCGAAGGTTCGCGGGGTACCCCCCCCGTAAGTTGGTCGGCTGGTCACGATGGTGATCGGGTTAAAGACACTTCGGTGTTCGAATTTGAACTCGACTCCACCGCAGTTCTGTAGTCAAGCTCCCCATGCAGGCGGTAATTGAAAATGCCGCTTGCAACGAATCACTTCCATCGTTTTCGTTACATTTATAGCGATCTTTCACACCAGGTGTTTTGTTTTCTTGACTTGAATTAACCCGGTTTTCCTTTTCCCGCTTCTTCCTCGACCATTTAAAACAATTGCTTGGGGATCTTCTTTTTTGCCCTGATTTACTGGGGCGCTCGTTATTTAAGAATTCATTATTTATTGAAGCGTGACCTGTCTTGGAAATGTTTTGGAGTTGTTTTACGTCGCCCCGCTTTTTAGCAAGCTTCCTGAGCTCTTCCTCAACCGTACTTTCGAAACTTTTGGATATTTTATCACTCGCCCCCTTGTCAAGCGTTTCAGTATCGTTTACATGGCGAGTGAAAGTCACCATTTGATATTTGACCAGGAGTACTTTATACCTCTTAGTCTCATCGTTCTTCCCGAGAAATGAGGCGTGCTCAATATGCTTTGCAAGGGATTTTTTTGGGTCCCTCCAAACTATGCAGAGTTAAAATTTCGTTCGGGGGCAGGTTTTTGGGGTTAGCTCTGGTTGGTGTGCGGTTGATTATAAGACGCATACTCATCCGCCTCCGACCAATACATCAGCGGATATGCCAGACCATGTTAAAATGGTCCGATTCATTTTCTCGGATTTTCCATTTGATGCTGCATCTCCAGCCTCCGTGACCTGCCTCCATACACCGGAACGCTTGACAAATAAATCCACATTCCGGTACTTTCTACTTCCATCTGTACGTAAAATATGAATTCTACAACTGAACTCATTTTCGAACCATGTCAAAAATGTTCGAAAATTTCTGCTGCTCTATCTTTTGTGCGAGCAGCGAAAGCTCGTAGATAATTTGAGCAATGATCTACAAATAGCACGAGGTATCATTTCCCTCTCCAATCGCGTGGTGGGATCAAACATTTAAGGTAACTGCGGATCACGCCACTGACTCGATCGATTCGCGATTTTTGGCCAGAATCGTTATTTGGCTGATTCTTCCTAGCTGCCTTTACCTACTGAACAGGTCAGTCGATTCGGTCGACTGTTTACCACCAATTCTATGATAACCTGGGCTCTTTGGCTAGTTTTTCAATTGTATCGTAAGCCAAATGACCAGAACTAACTTGGAAATGATGCAACATACATCATTTCCTGCATTTTCCGTAACCGTATTCAACAACATGCTTGAAAACGGTTCCGTGAATCCGCTCAGCTTCTCCGGGAATAAATTCGCAACAATAATAGAACCATAAACTTGGATCGGAAATATAACTATTTTTCATTCAATTATCAAACAATTTCCACATTCTGCTATTTTGCACCCTTTTTTCGTAACTTGCCAAGTGTAATGAGATCCTTGGCATGTTTGGGTGCGAGATATACTTCGTATAATTAAAACATGATTGGTTTTCTCCCGGTGTAAGTAGCGTTATCTTTTCGACTTTTTAAACAGATAACCTACCATCACCTGGGAGGGTAAACCCATCGGTCGACCTGAAATCGACCGCCTATTCAAGCAAACTTTCTTCAGAAAAAAGGTAGCAATGTCAATAACCCGTAGGATTTCAAGGGAAACACCACCTGGAAAAAGCCCAGCTGTGGTTTCATCCACCATCTCTGTAGTATCAAATGCGACTTTCCAGTTCAAGGAACCATCCGATTTTCCGGCGACTTATCGGAGCGCCCTTCTTTTGCTTCTTCCCCTTTTGGGGACAGTTCCTTTTGATGTGTCCGGATTTTCCACATCCTTAACACTTCTTTCCAGATTCGGATTCTAACACCGAATTCTCGTGCATTTTTGCATGTTTCCTTCCCTTGAAAACTTTATGAAAACATCCCCAGTTCATGAGCCCAAGGTATCAACTCTAGCGCGTGGCACAGGTGATCCGTACGCATTGGATCATACCTGACCATGATTGCGATTTTATGTTGTGGCGAAGCGAACGTGACAATATTTCAACTACCAACTTTCACTCGATCCACTTTCCTGGGAAGAGCTACTAAGTATAGGTTGTGCGGACCAAGTCGTTTTCGAACTCTTCTACGGAGACAAACCATATAGAAGCTTGATGGTGAGAAATTTTCACCTTAAACGCATCGTACATCTGATCCAGGAAGTAGAGGACGTCGGTCACCACGTTCCAAACTTAGAACGAAATACTCGGCGGCCGTGCCTTCAACATGTTCCCCCAGCTTATACACTTTCAAGCTCTCCATCCACACAAATCCAGACGAAATTTTGGCATTTTTAATAGCTTTCATAAAACCATATGTCCATTGCTTAAAGCTGACACCAATTCTCGGGTATATCTCTGCACCCGAGAACTTTTCGATGCCGATCTTTGGTATTTTTGTGCAACCAGCCTGCCCCAAATGTGGGACATGCATGTTTTCGACTGGTGCAGTGATGCAACCCATGCTGGGCATGGTACCTTGGAGATTTTGTCGGTCCCGTCCCTGGCCACATTTCCACGACGCACCCCATCATTTTCTATACCCCAAACGCCATTCAGGTCGTTCAAAATCATATGTGACCGAACGGACCATAGTTTTTCAGGTTTTCCCGGAACACACTATTCCGGAAAGTACCCGAGGAGTCTTTCCTGGACCCAGACGATGTAGTTGCAATCGACATTCGGCCGTGACCCTCTTCCAAGTAAGGGGACTTTCACTAGTTAAAAAGGTGACTTCAAGCAATAATACTCCACTAGTCAAACAATAACGTATCGAGAAAAAAATCACTCCAGGAACGCTTATCCCTTGGGCTTATACCTGTAGGAAGGGAAAGGTTCCGCGCAGTATGTACTATCTGATCTGAAACTCTTGATTAGATAGTATGCGCGTAAAACAGCGTAGTAAGACCGCAGTTCGGCCGCGGCTGGGCGCGATTAATAGGCGATAGTATGTAAAAAACAAAAGTATATATATTAAAAATTAGAAAGATTTTTAAATCCTAGATTCACTTATATTCACTAAGAAATTTAAACTTGAGATCTACCAACATGTATCCACATGCATTTATAGCCAATCGTTTTTCACCAATCCTAATTTACATTTCACCTGGAAGCCAAAAATGGCTAGACAAAAAAATTCGACAGCTTTATCTTGATCTGATTCAACGTACCTTAAATGGAAGAGATCCCATGGTCTAGTGGTACGCCACACCGGTAGAAGTTTCAACCGTAGCTAAAGATGGCGCTGCGGTATCCGAAAGCCTTCATAAATCGTGTAATCGCCTGTTGATTTTCGACGTAGCCATGTTTAGCTTTGAGGTAAATCATATGTTGGAACCGGATTGGCTGATAATACTTTTATGTAGGCTGTTCACATGTTTTAAGTCTGTAGCGCTTAGTGGATTTAAGCGTAATTTATTGACTTGTGACTTTTATAATTACATAATATATATGACTTTTGTTTTTGGCAAACTCCTAGCAATTAAATTGAGGCTTTTCGGGCGGCGGCTATTAGGAGCCGATACCGCCTACTACAACGCGCATTCAAGCTACCACGTCTGCTTGTGCCAACAGGTTATGAGCCCAAGTGGCCGCGTGTTCTTTTCGAAGTGTTTTCTTATTGAATTCAAGTTTGTAAAAAAGTGTTGTTTTTGTAATATCTCGAGTGGTTTATTTCTCGTGTGGATATAATTCCGGATAGTAGTGGAAGTCCCCTCACATTCGGAGGGCTAGTGGAATTGTTGGCGTTAGTTTTCGCTGGTGTATTTTGATTTATCGCTGCATTTTAAGATGGACGATGAGAAGGAGAGCGGTAGCGACTCCGATTTTGAACCAGGAGTGGTTCTGCGCGCTATCCTTGACGGAATGTCAGATATGAAAACTCGCATTACGTCGATGGAGCAAGCGCAAGCACGCTAATCCGTAGCAAGAATGGTTACCGCGCCGAAAAAGGCCCCCCCGCTTGCTGCCCGGAACAGTGTGTTCCGGGAATCGCTTAAGAACTGTGGGCCATTTGGTAAAGAGATGGCGCTCAATGATCTGTCAGATGATATTGGAATTGAAGTCGGTAGAGCAGCGCGGCCGAACGCGGCCAGGATCCCGACAAATGATCAAGGAAATACACAGTGTTGGCAGAGTGAATGCGCCGGCAATGCAGACGCCTGGGATGCATTTCAGGCAAGCAGCACGCGCGCCTGCCCCGAGCTTGTGCAGGAGATGTGCGCCAGGATCACCAAGCTCGGCATCGAGAAGTTCTCGGGGGTATTCCCCGGACTCGGTGCCGGCTTCAAGCAGTGGGCTTACCTCTTTATTGAGGCCGTCGAGATAGCTGAGATGACCTCAGGTTTTGTATGGACGGAGCGCCTGAAGGTCAACAAGATCGGGGAGTATCTTGAAGGGGTGGCAGCTGATTATTTCCGTGCGAATGTCATCACGTGGTGGAAAGTTCCTCCGGAATTGTTGTCAATCCTGGATTATATGTATATGGAATTTCGTGTAACTTTATCCCCACATCAGGCTGCAGTGTGGTTTGCTTCGGAAAAGAGTCCCAAACGGACTTGGACCGAGCACTACCTGTACCTGGTAGCTATGGCTCGTGAGAGCGGGATGAGCGAAAGGATGTTGGTTGAGAATATCGTTAAATTCGCCGCACCACGCCTTAAAGTTGCGATCATGGCCAGGTACAATCCTATGCGAGAGGATTACCTGTGCCATGCGCAGGAACTCATATCGTGGGCGCAGGAGTTGGACGAGGATATGCTAAGAGCAAATCCGCCCGCCCGACTACACGCGAATCCGGTGACTGAGGCCGTATTCGTAAGAAAATGTTACGGCTGCGGGAAGCCAGGACACATGAAAAGAGAATGTCCGCAAAAAGGAAGAAGGGTGCAAAGGACTGGTAACCCGAAGGATCAAGGAGATTCAAACAATCAGTGGAAACGAAAAGTCGCGTTGTCCACCATTGGAGTGGGACAGGATTGTGCGATAGATGGAATGACTGTTGCAGATGACGTGTCAGGGACGACGTGGATCGTTGATAGTGTCGCCAGCAGGCACCTGGTGGCCGACGAAAACTTGTTGGAGGACGCCGTCACATGTGGCCCGGAAGACGGATTTATGTTGCCTGACGGCGGGAAATTATCGGTCACCAAGGTTGGGAAGATTAGGCTGGTTAAGCCTGGTGTCGATCCTGTTTCGATTGAATTATGTGAAGTGTATTTTGCACCCAAACTTGCCAAGAACCTGCTTTCACTTGGCAAGTTGCATGAAAAAGGGTGCAAAATAGTGGAAAACAGTGAAAAACTATCCATTCAGTGGAACGGAAACACGTTGTTTCGAGTTGAAATATGTGGATCGATTTTTGTGGTTAATTTGATACCAGAAAAGCTGGGCGGAAGCGCGCAGCAGTTCACGCACATGTTGCTGAACGCTGCCGCTGCCGAAACAGATAGTGTTGTGCAGGAAGGAACGATACATCACTTTCATATCCGCTTGGGTCACTTGGCTTACGACACAGTCGAAAGGATAGCCAAGGATCCCAGGTCAGGCATCATGTTAACAGACAGCAGTCGACCGAACTGCCTGACCTGTGCCGAAGGAAAGTCATCCAGAAAAAAACAGTCAAGGATGGATTCAGGCGATCGAGCGTGTCGGCGGTGTGATATGTAGCGACTTGAAGGGTCCAATCACACCGCTCGACAGACGCGGAAATCGATACCTAGTGGTGTTTGTAGACCACTACTCAAGTTACGTACGGGTTTTCGCCACTAGAACTAAAGCCATAGCGGCGAAAATGTTCGAACATTTTCTGACTTGGATCGAAAATGAGTTCAGTGTCGCATCCATGTCCTGCGTACGGATGGAGGCGGTGAGTATAAAACCGTGGAATTGTTCTGTAAAAGGACTGGAGTTCATCGACAAGTTACGGAGGCTGGTAACCCAGCCTCAAATGGAAAATCCGAAAGGATGAACCGGACCATTTTTAACATGGTCCGGTGTATGATTTTTGGGTCGGGGGTACCTTTGATTTACTGGTCTTAGGCGGCGGAATATGCCTCATACATCTTGAATCGTACCCCGACCCGTTCGAATCTTGGAAAACTCTAGCCTTTCGAAACGTTGACGGGTAAAAAACCCTCGTTGAAATAAATTGTGGTGTTTGGCTAGCCGTGCATGGTGTGGAGGGACCCGCGAATAAAGGCCTTCGCGAAACATGCCGAGCGAGCTTTGATTCTTGGTCGCAGTGATGAAAACAAGGT
Source organism: Peronosclerospora sorghi (assembly GCA_026184515.1). Classification (NCBI taxonomy): domain Eukaryota; phylum Oomycota; class Peronosporomycetes; order Peronosporales; family Peronosporaceae; genus Peronosclerospora; species Peronosclerospora sorghi. The sequence continues at coordinate 42,652,866 of CM047587.1, read as the reverse complement.
CTTCAAGGTACTACTGCTCAAGGACAGGGTGGTAACGATCACTCGCCATTTTAGTGCAATTGAGACACTAGACAAGGAGGTGAGTGACCAAATCAAAGGGACTGGACATCGCAGCTGAGGAGGAGCTCAAGAGACGAGCTGCAGGACGCTCAGATGCAGTCTCGGCCCAATGAACCGCTATACCAGGGCAGTTCGAAGAGCAAGACACCAGTGAAATAGCGCGTAAGCATCCCAGGAAGTCTGGACGCATGATTAAGAAGACTCCCAAGGCAGTTGCATTGGAGAAAACAAGTAAGAGGAAGTCCATAGATGACGAATCAAGTGTGATTGAGGCGTCCACCGCTAGAGGACGCGTGATTGATGACGCCGAAGATGAAGCTTCGAGTGATGGTCCGGTATTGAATTGAAAGGACCCGGGAATACCGTTGAAGAAAGCGCGATGTGTGTCTACGCTGTGTGTGAGGCTGTCGATGGCGGAAGTGCGTCCCGGGTTGGAGTCCCCGACCCAAGGTCATTCAAGGAGTCGCATGAAGGCACAAACTCTGACCATGGACGAAGGCAGAGCAGAAAGAGCTAAAATCACTTGAAGATATAGGTACCTGTAAGGTGATCAAGCGTCGACCGGACAAGAAATTGTTGCCCACTAAGTGGGAATACAAAACCAAGTTGCGTGCAGATGGAACAGTCGAGCGTTACAAGGCTCGGCTTGTGGCACGCGTCTATCGTCAGATTTACGGCCAGGATTACTACTTTACGTTCTCGACAGTATGGAAGTCGATAACGTAAAAGTGATCCTGGTCATGTCGCAAATCTGGGGGGTACCGGCACGGCACGGTGATGTGCCGAGCGCCTACCCGAAGGCGAAGACAGAAGAAGATTACGAGATCCATTTGAAGATCCTACAAGGTATGCAGGTACCGAAGGAAGTGTATGAAACGTTTGACGTGGATTCAAGTGACGAAATCTTGCTAAAGTTGGAAAGGAACCTGTATGGCCTAAAGAAGGCCGGAAGATTGTGGCATCAATTACTGTGCCAAACATTGGAGGAGTTGAAGTTCGAACAGTGCGTCACGGATACCTGTGTGTTAGTTAGGCGTGGTGTGGATGGTATTTTCTTGGTTGGGGCGTATGTAGACGACCTATTAGTTACCGGAAACACGCCTGCGGCAGCTGACAAGTTTTTCACTGAAATGGATGTGCTGGAACTCAAGGACCTGGGAATTGTGAGCAAGTTTTGGGGCACTCGCATTGAAGGTAACACACAAGATGGTTACAGACTGGATGGGTCATGAGGATGCTATTGATGAGATCCTGATCACGCATGATTTTGGAAAGATGAATGCAACGCGCACGCCGGTGATGGACGTGGACGGTGTAGAAGACTTCAAGGAATTGTTGCCAGCTAAATCAAGAGAGAAGTATCCAAGTATAAGGAGTTTCCAATCGCTGGTGGGTAGCTTCTTGTGGATATCTCGCTGTACGCGACCGGACATTGCCTTCGCGGTGCACTGCGTAACGCGGCGCACGCATGCACCCACGCTAGGAGATTTCAAGGCTTCAAAGCGCATTGCAAGGTATTTGAAGGGTACCAAGGCAATGAAACTACGATTGAATCACGATGACGAACTGCCATTGCTGATCCGGATTACGTGTTACACGGACGCCGATTTTGCAGGCGACAAAATGGATCGAAAGAGTGTGAGTGCAGTAGTGATGTATCTCAATTGTTGTCTTGTGGAAGTGCAAAAAGCAGACTGGAGTGGCATTGTCCACAGCTGAAGCCGAATTTGTGGCTGCAGCTGAGGGTGGACGTGAAGCATTGGAACTGCGAGAGTTGTTACTGGAAATTGGTATTTTTTCGAGGGCGCCGCTGTTGATGAAAATGAATAATCAGGCTGCAATCAAGCATGTGGAATCCGAAGCGAGTGCTGTCAATACGAAACACATCGACATAAAGATGAAGTTTTTAAAGGACCTGAGTAAGAAGGGAGTGATCAAGGCAACTCACGTGCCAAGTTTGGAGATGGTAGCAGACCTGTTAACGAAGGATTTGAACGCCCATCGAATGCAAGATTTACGCAAGCAAATTGGTTTATATTAAAAGTGTTACAGCGCGCCCCGTTTCAGGAGGAGTGTTGATTTTCGACGTAGCCATGTTTGGCTTTCGAGGTAAATCATATGTTGGAAACGGATTGGCTGATAATACTTGTATGTATGGTGTTCACGGGCTTTAACTCTGTAGCGCTTAGTGGATTTAAGCGTGATTTATTGACTTAAAACTTTTTATTATTACATAATATATATGACTTTTGTTTTTGGCAAACTCCTAGCAATTAAAGTGAGGCACTTCGGGCGGCGGCTATTAGGAGCCGATACCGCCTACTACAACACGCATTCAAGCTACCACTTCTGCCTGTTCCAACATCGCCTTTTACAAGTCGTCAAATAGGTATGCATTAATGACACCATTACCGTTAAATGTTTTTGTATAAATGACATAACATAAAAATAGTAATGCGCGACAAAAAAGTTGGAGGGAGCGTTTTTCCGTGAAAAATAAATATAAAAAAGAAACTACTCTTGACAACGTGGCCTCTTGAAAAACGCTATGGGTTGAATTCATTACATGTTTTGAAAACAACCAAGTTATGTCGGCCCAGGGATTGAACCGAGACCTCCTGGTCTCAAAATGAGCAGTGACCCACTCGACCACGGGATCAGTAATAAAGCGCAGTTTTTGCCGCTTTACAATCAAAACACCAAGTAGGAAGCCCTTATTTAGTGCATGCATAGGAATGAGACAAGGTCCAATGTTATCTTGACGGAAAAAACTTGCGTGGATATGTAATCAGTACATGGACTTCAGTCATCGGTAGCCATTGGAGTAGTACATTAAAAGATAATTGCATTTTTTTGCTCGACACTGCAATGCCAACGAATCATTAATGGTAGCTCAAGAAAGAACAAGTCGGGATGTTTTCCGTATCGAAGTCATTCGCTAAACTCATTTTCATCATACTGTCAAAATACCTTGTGAATCGAATTGAATCAGGAGAGAAACTGACTGTGAGGCAGACACATATCGATTACCACTAGTACAAAGTTTCCTGTTGAAATGTTTCCTTGTCTATTAAGCGTAGATCTGAAGAAACTTGAGTCGTGGATGTCGACTTTAACTGAATTCGTCTTACTTCAATTTCGTCGCAACCAAGTATCCGTTCGTGACGAAAGCAAGACAGCTCGTAGACAGTAGATAAAGATAAAAAAAAGCCAGGGACTTCCTCAATTTAATGTGTATTAAGAAGTGATTATGTTGCCTAACATGTAATATGCATTGGACGATGTGTTGAATTTAATTGCGATACTTATAGCAGTCATGTACAAAAACAACTTATAAGTACCCAATTTTAGCACCTATCAGGTACCAAATTAGCATTGCACAATGAAAATTACCTAGGTAACGTGTGCCAAGAAATCCGGTACAATGTGCATATTTTCACTTACCTTATCTCTTCAGAGCTGATCGTGTTCACGACCGCCTAACCAGCCACATCATCGCAAAGCAATGGGCCATCCTTTTAGATTTGAGAAGACAAATCAATAGCATAGAACATTCTGCCGATATACACGGTCCCGTAAGTGTAGCTTGAATTGTAATATTGTATCTATTCCACTCGTCTTCAACGTATGTCTCCACGTACGTATGCGTAATCTATCTCCAGGTACGTAATCCAAGCTTATCGAGATATTCCACTTGAATGCACTCCACTAACACATAATGCGAAACGAGAACTCCACTGTTATCAAACACAACTACTCCGTGATCAAAAGCGCAAAAGTAGCGTGCGCGAAAGAAACGTCAGTTAAATCGTTAAAGAAGAAAATGTAAAAGCGATTTTATTTGACTAGACTAAATTATAGTCCGTCACAAAATATAAAATTTGTGTACACCTATTTTCTGCACCTTGGAATACTGAAACGCTTCAGCTCGTCTTTGTATTCTAACATCGCTAACTAGGCGATCTTATAAGGAAAGTAACCAAATTCTACACTTATACAAACAGAATCCACCATTTTACCATCTTTATAAGAAGGCCCCGACTAGGGGCACACCCCACTTTTGCTAGGGGCACACCCCGTCGATGCACCCAGCCGGATTTGGTCACAGTGGGGTGTGCCCCTAGTCGGGGCCTAATAAGAAACACTACAAAAGTGATTGAAGATATAAGTTATTTTGATGCCCATGCATGAAAACAAAGGAGCTAATGCACCACATTTTTACGCCGCTCCCGTGTTGGCCTTGGTTGCATTGTCACGCCGCTTTCATATGGCGAAGCCATACTTGCGACGTAATTAATCATTTAGACTGCACGGGCACATAAAAGCTCAAATGTGCTCGAGAAACGCAAAGCGTGCGAGTTGAAGGAACACACGAGCGTCGGGGTCGCAGACTTGTAGACCAGCGGTTCGCAGTTTCTGGTGGTTTCGTGTCATTCATATCACTTACAATGGTTGAAAAAAGTCTAGGCGAAGATCCATTTGTGTTGGATCCTCGACTAGCCTTTGTAAAGGCCATGCAGAGGGACGTGGCGCGTGCCGCGCGTCATGGAGTCTTGGCGTACGTCTTGGGATGCGCACTAAGTCGGATGTTCCCTAGCAGTAATGCGCTAGGTATGAAGATGGATGAAGTCAGTTTTTTATCGTTGCAAGTGTCAACGATGGCGTTCCAGATTACTAGCGGTGTGCTAGAGAATTTCACAATTTTGAGTGCAGCGTCGGTATTTCGTATTCTGCTCATCAGGGCAAACTATCGGGTTGTAAATGGAAAAATTAATGGTGCTATCAGTTTATGGAACTTACTCGCAGCCGCGAAAACGACGGAAGGAGACGTTTTCAGCGTCCTCTTTGAAACTGAAATTGCCCCAGTCCCGCTAAGTAGAACCCCACTAAATGAACAGTATTTGCAGGGCCTGCATAAGCGGATGGAAGAAGCTTCAAAGAATATTGCGGACAAGAAGATGCCGAAGATTTCTGCGGATGCTGAAGACGTGGAAATACTGGATAGTTTATTCAAGTTTGAAAACTTGCTTACTGAATGCAAGTTTAACGCAAATGCGCGCGAGTCACTGTTTGCCTCTTTTAACAAATGGAATGTTTTGGTAGCTCAACAACCGCGGTCATCGATGGATTTACGTTGATGCTGCACGTGCTGAATTCGCTACAAGACAAGAAAAGCTCGTCGTCTACCGGTGCTGATTTAGCACTGGGGCAATCCTTTTCCTCTCTGCTGGGGCTCTTAAAGTGCCATCAAGACGTTCATCCATTGGTTTTGCTCCATCGGTACCCACGTTTGGCAAATCTGACCATCTCGTCTGCTAGTGTGAAGTCACCTATCAAATTCTTCGTCGACTCTAAACTGCAGTTTGCGGTTCGTCATTTCCTAATGAAAGAGGCTCGCCGACGTGTGTTTCAGCATACCAAGGTTGTACGTGCTGCAGAGTCTCTGCTGTGTCACCTTGTCAGTGCGGCGCGTGCTGAAGATAAATAAGGATACGTTCAGGTATGTTCAGGTATCTTGTGTCATTGGGATTCGCATGAACTGAGCAACGTCTGTCGTACATGTAACAGCACACAATACCAGCTGTGTTTGTGTCGCTTACAAATTGTCGAAATGCCTTCTTAGAGACATATATGGAGTCGTGTCTGAAGGGAAGCGAAACGACTGATGTATATGTGCAAGAAGCTTCAGCCTTAGCAACAGGTAAGCAATATTACAAGCAAGTATTCGTCTTGATTTGCTTAAGGAGGTATTTTTCTTGGGTGCTTAGGAATCGATCGTGGTATTTATCGCATCGCACACGTATTTCAAAGCGACCTGGCGATGTCTACGTTCCCTCATAGTGTCAAAACAACACTGGATGAGTATATAAGCTACGAACGACCCTTAGAGAATTTATAACGATGAGGACGGTTGATTCAACGACGTCATTGCTTTTATTTAGAGGATACCTAAACGGCCCCGACTAGGGGCACCCCCCCCCCCCACAGACTTTGACCAAATCCGGTTGGGTGCATCGACGGGGTGTGCCCCTAGCAAAAGTGGGGTGTGCCCTTAGTCGGGGCCTTATAAGAAAGCCTATATTCATACCACTGGTGAAAAAACATTCGAGCTCGACGTTGTTTTAGTTACGTACAAACACTTCATACAGATTACTCCACCAGTAGAAAACTAAAAAGAACAAAGAGAAGAAAAAAGAAAAAAATTGCATTAGCCTCTTATACATATTGTCTACACGTCCTATTCTCCAGCTCAACAGTACGTTTTGTGATAGATTACCACAGCGCCATGTGCCACTAAAAGGACACCTTCCAAAACACATGCAGCCGCTATTTTTCCCCGCGCCCCAGATTCAATTGCTCACCCATTGCTTTCATAATAGCCATCTCCACTAGCTCTTCTTCGCGGAGGCTCTCAGTTTTGGGTTCTTTACGGAGCTTCTCGAGCCATAGCTCGGAGTTGAAAAGGTCGACGCCACGATTCTCACTCTTGCGTACGAGAAGATAGGTGCTTGGCAGAATGGGCACACCACGCGGAGTTTGTTTGTATGTCAGGAATTCACTTCCCATAGCCATGTAGGCGTAGTCCCTCAAGGTGCAGTCCAAATTGTAGCTGAAAGTGACCGTATTTAACAGATACATCTTCTCAAAGACTCGCATAGGTCGATAGTTAAAATTATCCAGTAGTGTTTTCCACGTTTCAAACAGGTCTTTGTCCATTTTCTTACTTATCTCTCTTTGACCAGTCGGGGAGGCGTAGGATTTGTAGGGGCGGTGGAGAGCTTGCGTTTGAAAGCACTCGTTACCAATCGCCATGAGAATGAGCTTGTCATTGTCGAGCATGGAAGTATCTTGATGCTCTCGCAACTTTTGCAGACTCAAACCAACTTCATTCATGTCGATCGGGAACTTATTCATGAAAGTGACGGCCATTGGATAGTTACGAATGAGATCCATTTCCATCTGGAGATGCATACTCGTACTTGCGGCCGGGGGCACGTTGAATGTATGAAGTGCTGTCGACGACGACGCACGTGAGGGATAGCGTTCGATCGGTGGTCCTACTCTTTCCTCATGCGAATCTTCTACTGCCTCATCCTTTACTTGCAGCATTCGGTTGCTTGCGCCGTCTGCTCGACTACTTCCATCTCGACGTGGAGTCGAATACTTTGATCCCTTGCTTACAGCGTAGATGAACAGAGTGGCACTGCTTGTGGAGACTAGCGCTGCAACGATGGCAAGGAAAAGGTGCTTGTACATTGAAAAAATATCTGCGAGAAACGTTGGGTGTTGGGTGCGTTGAAAATCAAAGAATGTCTTGATTTCGAGCCTTGTTTGATAACATACATATCCGTCTGATGATTTAAAGGGTCCAACCAATTTGAGTTGCATTTAGGAACCCAGATCTTAGTGTTGGGTGTGCATCAAGTACTGAAACGTGAAGAATTGTATCGAAGAAAAAAATACTAGACTAGGTCTACTGTATGCGACCATCATGTAGTAGGTTGAGTCAACAAGAAAAAAGTTCGTATCATATCTTGGGATTTGAACGTTGACATACCACCACCGATCCCGTGGCTCGGAGGTTCCGGGCTCTGAATGGTTTGTATATGTATAATGGGATGAAGCCAAACAATGTCTCGAGCCACCCTGGATATATTTTGACCAAATAGTATTCGACGAAATCAACCTCTCATACTTTGTTTTGAAATCCAACAGTCCTGGGAGTGGATCTGGATATTATTGCATACGCCCTTGTTGACGCAGTACAGCAGGAAAAGGAAGAAAATGTACTTTTCAGGGCTTCAGCCGAGGAGGAAGCACACCCACCCGGGGATTCTTCCAGGGTGGAAGACGGGAGGTTACCTGTAACAGGAAATGGAAATATTGTTTCAATAGTTAATCTTATATTAAATGAAATTAACAACAGGTTGTACCTCTATTCCCTATTTTTGGTCATACACAAATAACGACTTGGGATTAAAGGGTACTTAAAGCATTCGGTTTTAGGAAAAGTGGAATAGTTCACTATGACTGCATTGAAACAAAGATTTCATTTTACCAGCTCCACCTCTGCTACCTGAATTATTGCATTCGCGTGATTCGTTTCAAATGTCGCTGCTTTGATGTTCCATAAAAACTGGCTGTCTAAATTGACTTCCTTTGAAGACTCTTTTGGAGCCAAAAGAGCTAATTCTTATGGCTGTGCCTTTTTCAATTACCGGCGGTGTAAAAAGCAAAAAAAGAATGTGTATATACTGGTCTATATGCAAACACCCATTTCACGAAAATATCATTACCTGTAAAAGCTTCCAATTATTCCAGAATTATCCGCCTTAGGCAGGTAAAGGCAGAAAATATTCCAGATATAATTATTTCAGCTGGACGTCGTCGGAAGTTATTAACGAATTAAAGGTCAATAATTCATCTATACGCCTCTGTGCAGTAGATTTACCGCTGTATTAATAGACGTCCGCGAGCCACCTCGGTAACTCCGCTAACAGACCAAGCTGCGTCAAACAGAAAAGAGAGCCGCGGTGCTCATGCTACACTTCCGGATGTTGGAAGCATAGTAGCAAGCTCGGTATAAACAAGCGCAACGAAGACGCAAGTAAACCCTGCAATAGCGTATTTTCTCAATTTTTTGCTAGCTTAACTTATTTAAGCAAATAACTTTTTCTTATATCTTCTGGAAATTTTTCAAATGCGTATTAATAATGTTCACTGCTTATTTTTACTGGGTCTCTTTTCTCGTTAGTTAGCGCCGAGGACCACTGCTAAGGTACGTGCGCTGAACCGCCACATTTTCCTAGGGCTTACTTTTAACCTTGGTTGGTTTATTTATCGATGATGAAAAAATATGTCATACTCTTGTTGAGCTGATAGTTCCTAAACCTGCTTTTACATCCAGGTTTATTATTTTTATTTGTAATAGAATTTGTCTTCACGTCTTACACAGCACCATAAAAGATATAAGGGAAGGACATAGAATGATAGTAGGTGACACGTATTTTGCAATTTTTATAGGGAATTGATCGGGCCACACACCCCAAGTTGATCGGTGTTGGAAGAGTGTGTAGCCACTTTCGGCTTTACACTCTTCCGAAATGGTGGAATCCCATTGGCTGACATGGGTAGTATACATTTTTCATGTTATTGAC
>CM047587.1:42595779-42638648 GCA_026184515.1 Peronosclerospora sorghi | reverse complement strand
TCGCCATCTCGTAAAGTGTTTGCACGAATCCCCGGTTGATTCCAACAATCGGGACACACACACCTCCCTTTTATGTCCAAATGCGTCAAATATGGGTGAGTTTTGGGCTTCAAAAATGAGCCTTTAGATTATCCTAGCTTTTAAGTTAAGTTGACATCCGCAATAATTTTGGCAGTGTTTGAAACCCCTTGGGGGTGTCCCCGACTCGGCACACAAGACAGTCACTGGAATTAAAGATTTCCATGGCGAGGACTTTCCGCTATTTATTCTAGCAAACTGGCGTGGTTTCTCTGGTGGCCATCGTGACATGTTCGATGAGGTGCTCAAGTTTGGAGCTGCGAGTGTGGACGGCCTCGTCAACTACGAGCGGCCTGTGTTCGTGTACATTCCTCCGTTTGCTGAGCTACGTGGTAGAGCGTGGGCCGTGGTTGACCCTACCATTAACGAGGGAATCATGGAGATGTATGCCGAGCCACAAGCTCGAGGCGGCGTGCTGGAGCCGGCTGGGCTTATTGAGATCAAGTACTGCAAAAAGCAGCTACTGGAAACCATGCATCGTCTGGATGACAAGCTCAAGCAGGCTCACTGTTCGTCTCGCGGAGCTGACTCGAGTTGATAAGAATATCGAGGGTGCCAAGATTTTGGCCGAGATTAAGACGAGAGAGGAAATGTTGCTGCCCATCTACGTACAGGTCGCGACGGAGTTTGGGGACCTCCATGACACGCCTGGTCGCATGAAGTCTGTGGGCTGCATCCGGCAATTTATTCCATGGGCGAATTCGCGCAAGTTTTTCTATTGGCGTCTAAAGCGCCAGCTTTCTGAGTTCTCGCTTCGCCGCCAGATCGTAGCTGCCAGTGCTGGTGGTCCGTGTGCCACGACCTGCGTGAGCTCGGAGCAGGTGCTTAAAGGGTTGGTTGACCAAGGAAGTGAACGGTGGTCGTGTGCCGCGTCAGCAGAATGTAAGCTCTGGGCACACTGTGACTTGGATGTACTACTGTGGCTCTCAAGTGACAAGGAATGGATCGCATTTCGTGTGGCGAGTCTGTAGCAAGAGTAGATGGCGTCGCAGGTTGTCGAGATTGGTAGGAAAGATCCGAAGGCCGCCGTGGCTGGTATTTTGGAAGTGCTCAACTTGCTGAGCGACAAGGCCCGCGATGAAGCCGTGGCTGCACTTCCATCTTCCACACAAGTAGATTGATAGGAGTTTAATGGGTAGGTAAACAATGGCCTCATTTATCTGGTACGACCTAAAAACTCACTCCGTCACGTCTCGACAATATACAAGCATCGAAGCATAAGAAGCGCACAGGTCTCTTTGATGATGAATGTACTGCTTGGTTGACTTGGTCTTTCATTCGATGTGCTTGAGATGGAGCGTTCGAGGCCTGCCAAGTCAACCACAGATTTTTCTGATTTTCCCAAAATGCTGAGGTCATGAAACTTTGTGATCGTTGGCACAGAAGACGGCCGTATTCGTCCTCCCTTTTGCCTTCGCGCTACGTCCCGTAGTTCTTTGCTTCAGTGCTATGTTTTTCCCGAGCGGGTGGTGCGGGAGACGTAAGTTGAACCTTAGCCCTCTCGGCTCGTTGCACTGAACGTTGGTGCATGAACTCGCTCCCGTCGAGCTTCTTTGGCTCGGCCAGTTTGCCGTGGTGGGACGAATACTTCTTGACAAACACTCGCACTTTTTCTGCAGTTCAGCACGCTGACGAGGAAGCTCATCTTGCATTGCTTTGTACGTCGGTAAGAAGAGGCGGTAGAACAGAGGACGGACCGTTTTCAGCTCAATCATACCAGCCTCCACGGAGCGAACGCCAAAGAATGAAAAGCATAGGAAGCGACACCAGGAGCAGCACAATGGACGACCAATACCAATTTGTGAAGGTCACTGCCGCAGCAAGATAATTGAGCCACTGCACGGGGACGGCCACGATCGAAAATTGAATCTTGTTGCTTAATACCACGTCCCGAGCCATCCCCTAAACTTTGGAACTTTGAACATAGATGACAAGTATTGAATCGGAGACTTTTCGTTCTTGACATGCCACAGAACAGACGAGATGGCAAGCATGAAATCTCGGACCAGGCCGAGCCGTTTAGCACTTTCTTCTGTTTCAGACGACGCTGCGTTTTCAACACTGCCAAAATGATTGCGGATGTCAACTTAATAAAGCTAGCATCATTTTAAGGTTCATTTTTGAAGCCCAAAACTTACCCATAGTTGACGCATTTGGACATAAAAGGAGGGGGGGGGGTGGCCCGATCAACTTGGGGTGTGTGGCCCGATCAATCCCCTTTTTATATTAACTTTTGCCGAATAATGAAGTCATTATAGGTACTGGCGGCGATGGACTTAACGGCATTAAGGGGACAGTGATTGCCACAAATAGCAAGCATATCAAGAATGCAGCGATCGGTGGCTTAATTAGCGGAATAACCTCATCGGCTAAGGGACAAGACGGTTCTAGCATGAGTACCGTCTTGTACTCATGCTAGAACCGTCTCTTAACGTAATACTTTGCTCTTAAATTCCATATATGATCATCTATTTCTTGTTCATAGTAACTTGATCTTATTTTGTATACTAAAAGCTTTTCTTCTTCTCTGTGGTGTTTACTACTAGTTCATCGAAAATAGCGGCTGGTCCAGAGCACTTACCCGCAAGGTAACTCTTTTTAGCTATAGTTATTCAATTTGAATTTGGTGTTGTCCAACCAAAATTCAAAAGAGCTTGCGCAACTGCGTAATGACAGTACGTGTTGAAAGGACCCGCATTTCGGCCGCGGCATGGGTCGGACGCATTTGGGTAATTGTGACTTTTCAGTAAAGGGGAATTGGGTAACATCCAATTTCATTATGGGTGTTATCCAATTTATTTATACATTTTTTTGATTAAGTTTATACTTAGCTCTAATATAGTCGCTTCAGAATTTCAACTGAGTACACAAGTACACATATTACCTATGTACATTTTTTCTCTTGTTCTCACGGAGTGAAAAAGATTTGTTTTGTGGAGTGCGGAATTGTTCTGGTCACGTTACTCTGTGGAGATTTCGCTTGTGGATATTATTGCATGGAATAAAGTTTATCATTTTTCGTTTTATCGTACACGCATTAGAGTCTACTTTCTCTCACCTTGGGGTCACGCTTGTAGTACGCTTTGCATAGAGGAAATAGCAATTAACGGTGGCCATGGCGGATATGCAGAAATCCGAACTGTACGGACCACGTGACACGTTGGATATGGCAAATTTTGAAGTGTTAATTTTGGTTTTCAAGCAAATTCCTATCGTGGAGACGGATTGGCTATATAGATGGATTTAGGGTGAAAGATTTCAAGCTTATAACGCTAGGTGTACTTAAGTGAATATTATAGGCTTCAATTCTTTACTTTATAATATATTTTTCTCACCTTCGTTTTAACTAACTGGTCGTATCAAGACATCCCAGACGGCGTACCGAGCAGCGGTCCCCTCACGTCTCACGCATTGTTTACTACTGGACTAAAGTTGTCGGGTCAGGTAGTAAACTCTATCCTACGTCAAACGCAGTGATTTACAACAGGATAGACGTGCATAACTTGGAAAATCTGAGTCTTATTTAAAGTACCAATTCTGAGTTTAGAATAAGCCTCTGTTGCAAAAGGTCTGAGCATCAGTCTCTAGCATCTTGTGTCGTCCCGAGAAACAAACGCTTGGGGTACCAAGTATTCGGCACGCTGGACCCGACTGGTACGGATTAAGCGCTTTGCAATCAAGCGCTCCAGAATATAACGCGTATTCCTCTAAAATTAAGACGAGAGGGTGGTGGCGGCGGAAATGCAGTGTCACGCTGACCTTCGAAAGCTATTTCTTCCTTCGATGCCGATTTCGGCTCGATGGATAAGACTTCTTGAGAAGAACCGTGACTTGTTATATCGAAATCTTGCTCTTCAAGAAAAGGTTGACCAGCAGCAGACGGAAGATGAACGTCTGCCGGGTTCTAACCACAAGTTATGGTCGGACTATCATTCACTCTGGAAGATATTGGTTGCCACGATATTTTTCGCGGGGAATCAACTCTCTCTCGCGGTTAGTCAAACTAAAGGCGTAGTAGCTCAACATAGATTGTCGGGTGCAGACGGAATGCCTAAGTGTAGGCACATTTTCTTTTAAAAGGTCCAATGGACTTAGGCAGTTACTCCCGTGTATGAAAGTCACTGTCTAGAAGATTACGGGTATGTAACATCACTAAAAACCCCTGTGAACGTACTTTTTTATTTCTTTCATTCCTGTTAGCGTTCTGCTTCTGCTAATCATAAGCAGATCTTCTACATCGCGTATCTCAACTTATCGATGTAATACGCATTTCTCTCTCTCTCTACTTCTTCATTAGTCCTAGCTGTACCATTTTCTTTTTTCGCTTGTGCAGCAGATGCATACTCAATGTTAATAGGTTTAGCCGACATAGCGGGAGCTTAAATGTGCATTATGATACGGATCTGTTTCTATTTCCATTTCTAGTTTTTATACTTGCTCCTGTCATTATGACAGGAAATGTGGGCGCGTCTACCTCCGAGACAGCAATAAGTGGGTCTATGTTCAATAGTGTCAGCTGGTATACTATTGTTGAAGCGCTCAACATGCCTTCGTTTGCATCGACTCGCTCAAAATTTGAGCGGGTCCCTCCCAGATTTGATTCGGCGTACTGCCAAAAACGCCAAGAAATGCTGGGGTTGCATGGCAATCACGTAAAATGGTGTATGTTTAGTAGAAAAATGCACAAAATTGTTAAGTGCAAACACAGTGAGTTGCAAGAAGTCACTCTGAGCTTTGAGGCATAAGCGTAAGGACCCGCTATGACACCAAGACGAGGTCAACCCGTTCTGTCTGTCCGAATGTTTTGCGATTGACATTTTCAACTGTGTGTCGACCAGCGAGAACTATTTTTACCAGAAGTGACCTGTGAATCTTGAATCCGTATCCTAAACAACTACGCTCTTCTTTGCGAAGATGTTGTGCTAGGAAGTGGCATTAGCCACTTTTGTAGCTTTAGCATATGTGGAACCTCGTGTTATGCAAAAGATGGTGCCTGCGGAACCGTGAGTTCTGAACAAGACGGGCAGCACCATTTGTGATCTCGTAACACATTAAAAAAACTAGTAAAATCCAAGTAATTCTCCCACAACAGCATACTCCGCCCTATTATCGAGTTCAATGGTCGACAAACTGACGAATCCGTCATTCCGCTGAGATTAGACAATCTATCCAATTACGGAACTCCATTTCATATGAACCAATATGTTGAAGTTAAAATATTATTGAACATTTCGTTTCAATAAAGAAGTTGGATTTAAATTCTTAAATTTGTCGAGAAATTGATTCGGTACGTTTAACTAATCCAACAAAGTGTTCAATTTTGCAGTTAAATTAGATCATATTACATTGTTTGATATGTGTTTATACCTATTAAATATAAACCACTCAAATATATTATTTTTACTTAAGAGCCTGGTTCAAGTAAGAAATAGAGGTAAAAGAAATAGAGGTCTCGGAAACTGCGCGGTTCAGACTATAGCTACAAAAATCAATATCGATATTAAAATTCAGTAACTGGTCATGTCTTGTGCAGCTGACAACGAGGGCATTGTTCACGCCGTGTCGGTGGTTCAGCCCGGATTGGTTCCCGCATCATCCGAGGCGCCGGCTGCTGCCAGCAAGAAGCGCGGTCGACCGAAGAAGACTGAAACTGAGGTTGAGCCAGCCCAGTGGTCTCCTGACATGATTCGGGAGCTCCTTGAAGAGAGCCAGGCGCTCCGAGCTGAATTCCTTGACAGCAAGGATAAGATCAGCTTAGCGCGAGGCTGGTCGAAGATCGTTCTGCATCTGCAGACGGTTTGTGGATTCGCAGTATCGACTGTGCAAGTCAAGACCAAGTATCAGGCCTTGCAGAAGCTATACCGTCAGCATAACGCTGCCGACAAGCAAACCGGCAACGCCCCTATTCCCAAGAAGCCAGTATTCTGGGATGAACTGGTGTCACATTTCGGTGGCCGAGCCGGCATGGGCCATGTAGCCGGTGCGTATACGCACGGTGCGACTAGCGCACAGAGGAAGACTCTTCCTTAAAGCGGTATCTACCGCTACTTAGCCGATGCGCCCTTGTAAAGGGCTTAGTAGGAGAGTTCTCCTACTCGGGGCGAAGATTCCCGGGTTGGTTTACTTCTTAGCCTTAACGGCTGTATTCCCTTCACGGGATGTAAGTAAAGGGAGGTCTCCCTCTTGCCTACGACACTCACTGCGCGCGCGACCAGTCGAGGTCGCACGTCCGCAAGATAGAGTGAAATGTAAACTGAATATATTTAATATGTAATTAGCCTAAATTAATTTAAACTAATATAAACTATATGTAATACTAAGTAGAATATTCCTAATTCGTACCTAGCTAAAAATGTAGTGTACACACCTGTGTACTGACACGTGGATGGCTGACACACCACCACACCAAGGGCCCCTGCCCTGATTGGTTACAATAACCGAAAGGTTCAGAACCTTTCAAATCGGTCAATACTGACCTCAACCGTGGTGTACTTATGTACACCAACACTAAATGTAACTCGAATGTAACCCCGTTACAGGCCATGACTGCTTGCTATCCTCCCAACCCTCGATCCATCAGGTAAATGCTTATAACGCTCATATGTTATCGGGATTAATATGTGATGCAGGAAAGTGATGGAGCGTCCATGTCCTCTGAACAGCATCAGTCGCCACGCACGATGATTCCATCATCGGCCAGATCGCGGCGAACTATGTCTCGTCAGGAAGACAAGGTCGTCGCCTACGATGCCCTTGGATCTCGCATTCAGCGAGGACTGGAGGCGATCGGCAAGTCGATGTTGGCACCTGTCGAGAAATCGTCGCAGGATATGCAGGATCTGCGAGAAATCGCGACATCAACCAATCTTCTGCTGCAACAACAGAAAGAGCAAACAGCTGAAATCTTACGAACGCAGCAGTTGATGGTTCAACTGTTGGCTCGGCTTGCTGACAATAAATAAGACCAGACATCAACCATACGTCGATTTTATCATTGCTTTGTTGTGCCATAGGTAATACCGAATGTAATCCCGCTTTTGGAGAGCTGCATTGCGATCTCGATGATAGTTGCCCTATTCATCTGCTGGGTCGTTTTCGTGCTCTGCATTATGGTTTTCCTCTTCAGCGATGATGTCGGTGGGATCCTGAAGATCAATCAAAATTGTATGCAAAACGAGACATGCAGCGATGATTTTGCTCATCTCCTCGGTCTCTGTTCTCCCAGTTTGAAGGGCTCTCTTCTGGTTCAAAGGGACCTTTAGGATACGGAATCGGTTTTTCACCATTCTGTTTGACCGTTCTACAACAATCCGAGTTCGCGAGTGACAGTAGTTGTACCAGGCATCCTCGGGAAACATTTCTTCCTCAACGGGATAAGGAGTCATCATTTGATCGGTGAGCGAGTACGCAGCGTCACCGAGACAGTGCTTTCCTTTCGTAATGATGTTTGCAATGGTCGAACCGAAACGAGAATACTTAAAAACGCATTTGTCACTCGCCGATCCAGGTCGCATGTCAAACGTACGGATTCGCCCCTTAAAGCCGACTACCATCTGTACGTTGATATCTGGGAACCCTTTTCGGCAGTACCAGCCCTCATAGTCGTACGGCCGTTCTATTTCGAACAGACAACCATCGACAGCCAAGACAGCGTTAGGGAATCCACAAACACTTTCGCATCCTGTGGCAAGTCTGTTCCAATCCTCGTTACTTTCGGGCAAGCGAATGATCAGAGGAAAAATTGCGGTAACTAAAAAGTCAACAACCTGATTGACTGATCGTAGGGCTGATGTGTTGCTCATCCCAAAGATAGAGTCAGCTTCGGCTAACTATCCCGGATATGTTAAATAGAACATTGCAACAGCCGTTCTATCCCGATCAAAAAACGCAGCATTTTCGCCGATAGATTCATTCACGGAATGCCAGTGTGCGTCGATTATGTTGCAAATGCTATCGAATGAATCCTTGGAGCAACGGAACTGTTGCGAAACCAGCCTTCATCAAACAGATTGTTGTGATCTGCAACCACAAACAAGGATCGACGCATCGAAAATCATCTGGACCTAGGCCGACGATGAATACGCCCATCCTCATCATCGTCGCTATCAAGCACCACAACAAGGGCATTTGTTATAGCCAGAATTGCTGCTGAAACGACAGCAGCTCCAACGTTTTGACTGCGACTCGTCATCTCTATTATTTTTTTAGTTAGAAATAGACCTCTGGAACCTATATTTAATTAATAGAGGTGACCCTCTGGAGCTGACCAATAGAATTGCAGCGCACTTTTTTGGATCTCTATTTTTCACCTCTATTTCTTACTTGAACCAGGCTCTAAGTGATAATTTTTGCGTTTGACTAAAAATATGAAATATTTTATAGTTATGTTTGTTTAATACAAGATTAACTATTCAAACGAATTTAAATTTTGTTTCCTACCTATATTGTGCACTTTTCTCAATCAGTACAGTGTACACGAGTATAGCTAGCCTGTTACTGCTGGTAACACTTAGTGGTCCGCCGAAACGACCACTACCACGTCCACTATGTGTCTAGCTGAGCGTAAGACGAGAAAAGGATGAGACTACCCCAGCGCCTGTATGGAGTCTATCGCGAGGATTATCCCCATTTCTTAAGGCACCAGTTCCGCACGTTGTACTCATGATTTTGGAGCATAGGCTTTGACATAACAATAAATACTCGAGGATAAAAGCTGAGAGGAGATAGTCATAGACCGATCTTGAAGGTGTTATGCTGCTTCTCTGGTGCAACCGCGCCTCTACATTGCACTTCGAGACGTTTAAAGCCTACGTAGCCCCGTACACCAGAATGGAGCAGCTCTCCCGTGATGACTTCTTGAGATAGACAGAAGCGTAAATCACGTAATATAAGTCTACCCAGCTTACAGATACAGTTTTCCCTTAAGTCTTCGCAAGAAATGGGCATGAAGGCGCAGCCTGGCTAAACTATCTGCGTTGAAACGTTTAAACCTTATAAAAGCGGTTAAAGTTCACCGTTCAGAGGTAACTTCATCCTTAAATCAGCGTCAAGGTAAGCTTGATACATAAGATTACTCGCAAAAAATGAACAATATTTGTTATCAAATAATGTGAATGGGTGGCGGAAAGTGGCTGTGTAGTTGAAGGGACATAACAACGGTCCTATCATATAATATCTCTTCCAACATCAACCGAATAAATTCTTATGTGCTATCTTCCAAAACATCCAGGAAGAATTCATTATACGGGCATCTACCCAGTATACCGGTTGAATTTATCACAAAACACTCTCATGGGATGGCAGTCGGAGAAGGAACGATACTCTTGAGTTTAACTTGCGCCAATAGGTGCTGCACGGTGGTAATCATATGCAAGAGTGTTCAACCTTGGCCTTATAACAACCACGACATTTTAGTGAAGGCAGGGATCCGAAGCCGACTGATATATGGATTGTAGTTTCTTCTATACCGAGACTACAGACAAATAAGAAAGGAACCTTTGCTACAGTACGCGAAAATGATAGTTTTCTTATGCGTTCATACACCGAGTCCGGCACCCACCCAGTCAGCGGACGGGAAATACGCTGATAAGCGTCATCAAATACACTGGCTCAAGAATACGTGAACTTTCAATAGGGGCGAGGCGCCCTACTTAAAGCGTTGTTTCACATGCCAGCAAGGGCATGTGAATACTAAACCCCCAGACGATATCAGGAAGTACAGGGTGATGCGAAAACTGAAGGTTAAGACACATGGGGTCGATTTCACCATGCGTGCATTGTTTGATAGATTTTAGTTGGAAATGTTCTTAAGGAGCCTGGGTGCTGCTATACTGTATAGGTGTTCATCTAACTTGTTGTCTTCAGTCTCTCGGCCGTGCAAAACCTGAGGACAACTAATTCGAAGACTTCAATCCCTTTCGATAAATAAATGTCCTCACCAGATTCAGGTCCGGGATAAATCGCTGCTCCCGTGAATTTACGAATACTCATCATTACGTTTTGGCTTAGATGGAATCGCGAGGAAGTGCGATGAATATGGACAACGATGCGAAAGGAGCGGACGATGAGATCGTGGATGTTAACGAAGAAATATCCATGTTATAAGCACGTGGGATATCGGGAACGAGTCTTTCCCGATGATAAAACTAATGTTAAGCGCCTTGAAGTGAACAACTGGGGGTCTCTTAAAGTGATATCCCCGTTGTGCGGGTGTGCTTTGGAAACATGCTGAACGTATTTCGAAAAGGAATATCAACGAGCTCCTAAAGACAGTTGCCCGACATGGGTTTGACATAGCGCCAAGTACAAAATATGCGTCACGCTGCAATGGTTTTTACTGCGTGACCAGGACAAAGCTATCAACGAGCTCGTTGAATCTCTTCAAAAAGCCGCTCAGCGCGGCAGTCTACCTACCACACTCATTTCATATTATGTGTTCACTGGAGGTCGGTGAGCGTTAAGACCTCACAACAAGATAAGCTACCGGTGCAAACGCCGACACCAAGAAGGGGTGTCATCTTGATGGTATGACCAGGAACATCGTCTTTACTGCTCTTGATCTCAGAGATGGATTGATTCCATACAAAAAATCCGTTAGAAAGATGTCCCTTTAACGGCGTCAAACACTCCAAGCGAGATGACTTGAGAAAGGTTTGCAATGCCACACACGCTCTTGCATCATTTATCAGAACTGTTACGCGTGGTGTAGGAACGCGTACCCAGGTATTTTGATAACGTGCAATTAACTGGACCTGCGGTGCGTTCGAGAGAGCATAACATGGGAAAAAGCGTCATAGAGTTTCATAAAGGGATCTACACCAAGTGTTAGAGCTCTTTTATAAGTATATGTTCTATGAAAAGCTAAATTAATTCACTTTGTTGCATTCAAAATACCACTTGAGTGTTTTGACGGCAAGAGCAGATTTCCCCTGCCACAGGGAAGATCATGGTGTAGTTGAATTGCCTGGGTTGAATTCTCGTAAGCTCCTTGGGCTAGCAACACATCTTCATAAATACTCATGTAGTTATGCAGAAACAATACGTCCTCTTTTGCAATTGCTTAAGGAGAATGTTGAGTGCAACGCAATCACGATGAGCATGATTGTATAATTGTTATCGAAAGCGTCGCTGCGCCAGATTAATCGGTGTGCACTCTCAAAAGTTGGATCAATCTATGGAGATAGACCCCTTGTGGCCGTGAGCCTGTACCACAGCACCACATATTTTCGAGGAATGGCAAGATGATTGCAGAATACAAATTTACGGTGAATATGAACAGGGAAGATTAAACATTGTAGCGTATTCTATATCAAGTTGTCCCGATACTATACGAGACCGCCCGTAAAGAAACGATAGTGCAAAAACAGTCCATTACAGTGTACCTACTTTCCTCTGGTACAAAATGTACAAATGGCATACGATGGAGACGAGAAGGCTCATCTATTCATTGATTATTAAGGAACCAATCACGAATAACGCCCTGAGTTCTTACGCGCAAGTGGATCGCAGATCGCACGATGGTTGCTGCTATATAATAGATACCAAAAAGACGACATTCGCATTGTCTTTCTCTAGCGGATGATCGCAGACACGAAATTATGTTTGGGCATCCCGATACTCCGCTTTCGGGGCATTAAGGTCGGGAGAATACATACGATTTTCTAGAACACGAGTTCTATTCGAGGAACCAGTACAAGTTGGTGTGCAGTACCTATGTGCTTACGGGATTAGCCACTACCTAAAGGCCGCGCAATCTGCGCAGTAACCACTTAAAATTCAGTAGGTAATTAGTCTTCCGTCTGATAAAAATCGAAGACAGGGATATAGGTCTTCGTAGACCGATACAATGAGACTGTACGTGTCGTTAAATATCACTGCCCCGTAAACAGCACGGATATCCGTCGATATGGCATTACGGTTCCACGGAATGACAGGTAGCATACACTCGAAAACGGATAGAAGATTCACAAGTCACTTCTGGTAAAATACGTTTTCGCTGGTGGAAACGCAGTTGAGTATATCAATCGCAAAACATTCGGACAGACAGAACGGGTTGACCTCGTCTTGGTGTCATAGCGGGTCCTTACGCTTATGCCTCAAAGCTCAGAGTGACTTCTTGCAACTCACTGTGTTTGCACTTAACAATTTTGTGAATTTTTCTACTAAACATAAACCATTTTACGTGAATGCCATGCAACCCCAGCATTTCTTGGCGTTTTTTGGCGGTACGCCGAATCAAATCTGGGAGGGACCCGCTCAAATTTTGAGCGAGTCGATGCAAACGAAGGCATGTTGAGCGCTTCACCAATAGTATACTAGCTGACACTATTGAACATAGACCCACTTATTGCTGTCTCGGAGGTAGACGCGCACACATTTCCTGTCATAATGACAGGAGCAAGTATAAAAACTAGAAATGGAAATAGAAACAGATCCTTATCATAATGCACATTTAAGCTCCCGCTGTGTCGGCTAAACCTATTAACATTGAATATGCATCTGCTGCACAAGCGAAAAAAAGAAAATGGTACAGCTAGGCCTAATGAAGAAGTAGAGTGAGAGAGAAATGCGTATTACATCCATAAGTTGAAATACGCGATGTAGAAGATCTGCTTATGATTAGCAGAAGCAGAACGCTAACAGGAATGAAAGAAATAAAAAAGTACGTTCACAAGGGGTTTTAGTGATGTTACATACCCCTAATCTTCTAGACAGTGACTTTCATACACGGGAGTAACTGCCTAAGTTCATTGGACCTTTTAAAAAAAATGTGCCTACACTTAGGCATTCCGTCTGAACCCGATAATCTATGTTGAGCTACTACGCCTTAAGTTTGACTAACCGCTAGAGAGAGTTGATTCCCCGCGAAAAATATCGTGGCAACCAATATCTTCCAGAGTGAATGATAGTCCGACCATAACTTGTGGTGAGAACTCGGCAGACGTTCATCTTCCGTCTGCTGCTGGTCAACCTTTTCTTGAAGAGCAAGATTTCGATATAACAAGTCACGGTTCTTCTCAAGAAGTCTTATCCATCGAACCGAATCGGCATCGAAGGAAGAAATAGCTTTCGAAGGTCAACGTGACACTGCATTTCCGCCGCCACCACCCTCTCGTCTTAATTTTAGAGGAATACGCGTTATATTCTGGAGCGCTTGATTGCAAAGCGCTTAATTCGTACCAGTCGGGTCCAGCGTGCCGAATACTTGGTACCCCAAGCGTTTGTTTCTCGGGACGACACAAGATGCTAGAGACTGATGCTCAGACCTTTTGCAACAGAGGCTTATTCTAAACTCAGAATTGGTACTTTAAATAAGACTCAGATTTTCCAAGTTATGCACGTCTATCCTGTTGTAAATCACTGCGTTTGACGTAGGATAGAGTTTACTACCTGACCCGACAACTTTAGTCCAGTAGTAAACAATGCGTGAGACGTGAGGGGACCGCTGCTCGGTACGCCGTCTGGGATGTCTTGATACGGCTAGTTAGTTAAAACGAAACTGAGAAAATATATTATTCAGTAAAGAATTGAAGCATATAATATTCACTTAAGTCCACCAAGAGTTATAAGCTTGAAATGTGTCACCCTAAATCCATTTATATACCCAATCCGTTTCCACGACTGGAATTTTCTTGAAAACCAAAATGACTACATCCAAATTCTACAATTCCCTGAAACGGTGCGTTCTATAAAATCGTCAATGCAATTCAATCTGCATCCGTAAGTCTTGCATCTGCTGCTCACTTTATTCCTTAGTCGGTAGATCTGCCACCATCTCCAAGCTCGGCATATATATCGTCTTGGACTCGCTCTTTTTAGCGAAATCCGTGAAAAACCTCAACATGAGGTCAACATGGTTAGCACTTCCAGAACTAGCCTCGCCCTTCACATGTTTGATAGACGCTTGATTAACCATTTTCATTAACAACTGTGCTCATTGTAGACATGGAAATTTCCATTAGTAGTTCCCGTACTCCCAATAATTTTTTACCGCCCACAACTGAAGCAACCAATTCTGCTTCAGCTGTGGATAGTGCAACCGTGCTTTGCTTTTTGCACTGCTATGAAATGATAACTCCATTAACGCAAACGTGCTAACACGTTTGCGGTCAATTTTATCGGCGGCAAATTTACATCGGTGTAGCGCATGATGCGAATTGGCAAAGGCAATTCGCTATCGTGCTTCAACCGGATCTACAGCGATTTAGTCCCTTTCGGGTATTTTGCATCTGTTTCACCGCCTTGTAGTCCCCAAGCGTAGGCTATGCGTGTGCCTTCTTGCACAATGTACGGCAAAGACCATGTCCGGCTGCGTGCAACGAGTAATCCACAGTAAACCGCCAACCCTTTGTTTGTCCCTGGAAAAATACTGTCAAAGGTAATACGACAGACGGAATCAAAAACAAAAAAAACTATTTGTAGATGCAATTTACTGTGGATTTATCGAAAGATTGGGAACTCCTTACATTTGGAATTTTTTCTCGTGACTTTACTACTGACAAACATTGCTGGAATTATTTCGCATCTCCACCATCTAGAACAGGTGTACGAGAATGGCTTGCCTTGCTGAGTCCATGGGTGATCAGAAGCCCATCAATATCAGCCTCCTGATCCATCATGAAACCGTCCTTTGGGTTCCCTTCAATCTAGATCCCCAAGAACTTGTCCACAACACCCAAATCCTTAAGCTCTAAAACATCCATCTCGGAAAAGAATTCATTCACCACTTAAACGTTCTTCCAGTCACCAGAAGGTCATCCACATATACGCCATCCAATATAATAATGTTTTCGAGATGCTTAACAAACACACGGTTATCTGTCACACACTGAGAAATATTCATTTTTGTGGTGAAGTGCAGATGAAAAGTTTTGACTGGCATGTACCAGTGTACCATTATTCAAGTTGGAGCGATCGGGTTGGCTGAAAGGGGGGAGTATTTCGGGACAATCGTGTTTCTGGAGTCTTAAGCACGCAGATTTAGGTGATACACACGATTTTGCATGTAGTTTACATATTGCTTTTTAATTGGATATTAGATATAGTATTCGTTTTCTTTGGTTCGCATAAGTCGCCGCTCCTACCGCGGAGTTATTGGGAGCAGAGGGTTATCACGGTCCCCTCTAGCTCAACCTTCCCGACAAGATGCATAAGTCCTCCAGAAGTCCCACGACGGGAAGCGCTCCTCTTCGTTCACTCACCCCTCAAGCACCACACGTTTGGAAAGTGTTCATCATCTTTGTATTGGCTGGGTCCCTACATCGCACCTCGCGATCCGCCCCAAATTATTGGTTGGGTCTACGCATCGCGTCACGCGGTCCGACCCAAATTTCTCATTTGTTGGGTCCCCACACTGCTACGCGCGGTCTGCCCCAGATTATTGGTTGGGTTTCACACCGCCTCGCGGTCTGTCCCAATTTTTCTTTGCATTTGGAATGACGATTGCCGCTCCATTTGCAGATCGGATTGTTTGGTTTATCTTCCGTTTGAATATTGGTACAAATTACCCCAGAAGTGGTACCCTCCATATCGGTACCCATCAAGATTCATAGTGCGCGACGGTCCACCGAGTGTTTTACCACCCATACCAATGGGTACAGAAGGTGAGAACTCAGAAGACAAATCGGACAAGGCGTCCTGTAGTGCGGATCGGTCACCCGATCGGCATGCAGACGAAGGTTCGCGGGGTTTACCCCCTCCCGTAAGTTGGTCGGCTGGGAACGATGGTGGTCGAGTTCAGGACTGTTCGGTGTTCGATTTTGAACTTGACTCCACCACATTTTCACCAAGTTTTACAAACCAGCTGGTGCCAGAGCTTACCAGCCCGCTTCAACCCATACAAATTCTCCAATCTCAATACTTGAAACTGCATCGAAAGTTACCAGAGTATACCCAAAATTTCCATTTCTTGTGGAATCTTCAAATAGATATCATACCCATCTTCATTCATCGCCTTCGGATATGCACTTGGCAAATTCACATGCGGGCCGGCACTCCCCAAATCTGCTACATGGCGGACATTACTTCTATGTTTTCCATAACCGTCGAAAACGTAAAAAAGTAATCCTGCCCGTAAACCTGCAACATCGCGACAAGTCGTTCCTTGTATCGCTATGGTTCCATCCGAACGTAACTTCTTCTTGTACATGCTTTAGTTAACAAAGGGATCTTTTCCTGTCTTTTTTTTTTACTAGTTTCAAAGTTCCGAGATTTTCAAGCGACTTGAGTTCTTATTGCTCTACCTTTTTCCACAAGTCGGCATTTTCGCCTTCATGGGCGTCTCGGTAAGACCTTGGGTCGGGCACGCCAACTCGAGAAACATTTTCATTTTGTGTGTCGCTGCACACCGCGTACACATATAACGTACTTCGAGCAGAACCGTTACTTTCATTGTGATCTTCCATAATTAGACCTTGAAGCTCTTCACTCTATACGTCCTTTGCTTTCACTTCTGCTTGCTTCTTCGATTCTTCGAGAGCAATCGCTTTCGGCGTTTTCTTCCGTACTTGTTCCGACTTCCTGGGACGCTTGTTTTTATCCGGTTTCTTCGAGCTTGATTGTGCCGGTACTTCTTGAGTAACTTCACTGAATTGGTTAGCTTTTCTTCGACTTTCCGCAAGATGTTCAAGCTCCTCCTCATCCTTGGCTTCGAGTCTCTTTGTGATCTCGTCACTCACCCCTTTTTCAAGCGTTTCTATTTCGCTGACATGGCGAGTGACAGTCACCGCTTGATCTCTCATTAGAAGCACCTTTTATCCCTTGGTCTCATCGCTGCGACTCAAAATTACTGCCCGCTCTGCATGCTTTGTGAGGGTCTTCTTTTTTGGAACCCTCCAAATCATGCAAAGCGAGCCGAAAAACACAACTTCCTTTAGCAACAACCGTTTGCCTGTCAACACTTCGTATCGCAACAAGTTACCGGGATTAGCTCTTGTCGGCGTACTGTTGAGTATATAAGACGCTTATGCTGCCACTTCCGACCAATATACCCGAGAAAAATCATACACCGGATCATATTAAAAATGGTCCGATTCATTCCCTCGGGTTTCCTGTTTGAGGCCGAATTCCCAGCCTTCGTAACCTGTCTTTGAACTCCTGTTTGCTTGCAAAACAGACCAACGCTCCTGTACTCGCCCCCTCCATCGGTGCGAAAAACGTGAATTCTAGATCCAAATTCATTTTCAATAAAGAAATGCTCCAAAAATTATTTTCGCTGCTCAATCTTTCGTTCGAGCAGCAAAACGCGAAAATAATTCTTGTGGTGATCCACAAACACCACCAGGTAGCGATTTCCTTGCCTGTCGCGTGTCGTGATCGGAACCTTCAAGTCGCGTTAGATCACGGCGCCAACGTGCTCAATGAGCGAATTCTGCCCATAGTCTTTTTTCGGCTGAGCCTTCCTGGTGACTTTACCCCCCCCCCCCCCGCACAGGTCAAGCAATTCGGTCGACTATTATCCCTCAACCTTATGCCAGACCTGGTGTACTTTGCCAGTTTCTCAACTGTGTCGTACGACAAGTGACCAGTCGGACATGGAAATGATGCACAGTTTTTTCTTGCACATCATTCCAATATCAACAGCAACAGTATTCAGTAACATATTTAAAAACTATTGCGTACATCCTACTTGTTCTCATGCAGTAAATTTGCGACGAAATAGAACCACAAACTTGGATAGGAAGCAACACTTTATTTTTCCATTTAATCGAAAGTACTCCATCACAATCCACTATCTTGCAACCTTTTCCCCTCAACTTACGAAGCGGTAAAATATTTTGGCAAGTTTGGGCGCAAAATAAACTTTAGATAATTGGATCACAATGGGTTCATTCCCCGGTGTACGCAGAGTTATTTTCCAACTTTGGCTACGGATAACCTGCCACCATCTGGAAGGGTGAACCCGTCGGTCGACCTGCATTCGACTGCGTCTTCCAATAAACTTTCGTCGGCAACAGATATCGGCTGGGGACGCTATCAATAATACATGTATTTTCCGACGAAAAGACACCTGGCAACAATCCAGCAGTGGGGTCATCGGAAACCTTTGCGGTTGTCCATGCGACCTTCCGATTCCACGAACCGTAAGAACCACCGGCGTCCTTTCCGGAACC
This sequence comes from Peronosclerospora sorghi, assembly GCA_026184515.1. Classification (NCBI taxonomy): domain Eukaryota; phylum Oomycota; class Peronosporomycetes; order Peronosporales; family Peronosporaceae; genus Peronosclerospora; species Peronosclerospora sorghi. Next base: position 42,620,460 of record CM047587.1, on the reverse strand, counting down.
GCCTTTCTTGGACTTTTTCACTTTTGAGGGCAATTCTACTTGAAGTACCCAGGTTTACCACACCCGTAGCACTTCTTCATATATTCAGCCCCGTTCACCGCGTTCGCGTTGCAACCTCGTATGCTGTTTCCTTTGGGCAAATCGTCTTCGAGTTCCTGCACCCAAGATATCAGTTCTTGCGCATGACCCAAATAATCCATACGAATTGCGTCATACTTGGCCATGATGGTTATCTTCAGGTGGGGCGCAGCGAACTTCGCAATGTTCTCGACCACCATTTCTTCCCTCAGCCTGCTTTCCCGGTACAGAGTTACCAGGTTCAGGTAATGCTCGTCCAAGTCCTCTTGGGACTCTTCTCCGAAGCAAACCATATCGATACCTGGTGGGGGGATATTCACAAGAAAAGCTCCATTCATTTGGTACAGAACAGAATGCAAGAAGGGGGACATCGGTCTTCATGTCCCAATGTACGCACAAAATATTGGGTGGTCGTGCCTTCCAGGTAATCCCCCAACTTGATAACCTTCAAACGTTCTGACCTTGTAAATCCAGACGTTATTTCGGCCATTGCCACACTTTCCATAAACAGGTAAGACCACGGCTTAAACCTGATCCCAAGTATATTTCCACACCCGAGAACTTCGCGATCCCGAGCTTCGGGATCTTGGCGCCACCAGCCTGACCGAAACGCGGGCCATACTTTTTATCCATTGGTGGCGCACCCATGCCTGCCAATTATGGCATTGCAACTTAGGGCTTGGTGGGGTTCTGGCTACATTTCAACGCGGCGCTCCACCCATCTCAATCTTTACGTCTCCGTTCGAAAAGTTAAGGGTCATTTGATGACCGAACGGGCGATAATGTTTCAAACTCTCCCGGGACAAGTCGTCCCGGGAAGCAACCGGGGAGTCTTTCGTCGACCCGGAAGCTGTACTTTCCGACAAACGTCCTTGTATCTCTTTGGCAGACACAAGCCGTACCTGCACCGCTTTCATACTGTCCAGGGTCGCCTGGAAGACAACTGCCTGGTCCACACCTGCATCGTCACTCTGCTGACCGCTATCATCGCTCATCTTTATTCCATATATAAACGATTGATACACCACTAACCCTCCCATAAAAAAGGGACTTCCACCAGCGAGAACATCGCGAGTCCACACAAGAAAAAACTGACTCCACACGAGAAATTACACTCGAATAATTCAAATCACAACTTTTAAAGACACGCCGGACATGCCTACAACCTTGGGCTCATAAACTGTTGTAAAAACACTGCGTTAGTCGTAGGATAGAGTTTACTACGTGACCCGACAACTTTAATCCGGTAGTGAACGATGCGTGAGACGTGACGGGACAGCTGCTCGGCCGCCGTCCGGGATGTCTTGAAAACGGCTTGTTAATTAAAACGAAACTGAGATTTTTTTAATAAAAGTAAAGAATTGAAGTCTATAACATTCGCTTTAGTCCACTAAGCGTTCTAAGCTTGAAATGTTTCATTATAAAGCCATGTAATTATAGCCAATCCGTTTCCACGACAAGAATTTGCTTGAATGCTAAAAATGACTACATCCAAATTCGACATAACCAACGTGCCAGGTGGTCCGTACTGCGTAATGGCAGTACCCGCGCAACGTTTTTGCGCGGTGCTCTGCATGAAAATCTTTGTTTCAATGCAGGCATAGTGAACTATTCCACTTTTCCTAAAACCGAATGCTTTAAGTACCCTTTAATCCGAGTCGTTATTTTGTGTATGACCAAAAATAGGAAATAGAGGTAATTAATTTCATTTAATATAGGATATTTACTAGTGAAACAATATTTCCATTTCCTGGTACAGGTAACCTCCCGTTTCCCGCCCTGGAAGAATCCCCGGTGGGTGTTCTTCCACCTTGGCTGAAGCCCTGAAAAGTACATTTTCTTCCTATTCCTGTCGTACGGCATTAACGAGGGCGTGTGCAATAAATATCCAGATCCACTCCCAGGACTTTGTTGGATTTTAAAACAAAGTATGTGAGTTTGATTTCGTCGTATACTATTTGGTCAAAATATATCCAGGGTGGCTCGAGACATTGTTTGACTTCATCCCATTATACATATACAAACCATTCAGAGCCCGGAACCTCCGAGCCACGGGATCGGTGGTGGTATGTCAACGTTCAAATCCCAAGATATGATACGAACTTTTTTCTTGTTGACTCAACCTACTACATGATGGTCGCATACAGTAGACCTAGTCTAGTATTTTTTTCTTCGATACAATTCTTCACGTTTCAGTACTTGATGCACACCCAACACTAAGATCTGGGTTCCTAAATGCAACTCAAATTGGTTGGACCCTTTAAATCATCAGACGGATATGTATGTTATCAAACTGGGCTCGAAATCAAGACATTCTTTGATTTTCAACGCACCCAACACCCAACGTTTCTCGCAGATATTTTTTCAATGTGCAAGCACCTTTTCCTTGCCATCGTTGCAGCGCTAGTCTCCACAAGCAGTGCCACTCTGTTCATCTACGCTGTAAGCAAGGGATCAAAGTATTCGACTCCACGTCGAGATGGAAGTAGTCGAGCAGACGGCGCAAGCAACCGAATGCTGCAAGTAAAGGATGAGGCAGTAGAAGATTCGCATGAGGAAAGAGTAGGACCACCGATCGAACGCTATCCCTCACGTTCGTCGTCGTCGACAGCACTTCATACATTCAACGTGCCTCATGCCGCAAGTACGAGTATGCATCTCCAGATGGAAATGGATCTCATTCGTGACTATCCAATGGCCGTCACTTTCGTCAATAAGTTCGCGATCGAATTGGTTAAAGTTGGTTTGAGTCTGCAAAAGCTGCGAGAGCATGAACATAACCCCAAACTCGACAATGACAAGCTCATTCTCATGGCTATTGGTAACGAGTACTTTCAAACGCCAGCTCACAGCAGTCTCGACACAGCCTACGCCGCCCCGATTGGTCAAACACAGATACGTAAGTCCATAGGCGAAAAGCTGTTTGAAACTTGGAAAACACTACTGCATCAATTTGACTATCGATCTCAGCGACTCTTTGAGAAGATTCGAATATTGGTAGCAAGGACTGGATACGAAGGCATGGGCTGCACCTACTTGGACTACGCCTACATGGCTATGGGAAGTGAACTCCTGATATACGCACAAACTCCGAGTGGTGTGCCCATTCTGCCAAGCACCTATCTTCTCGTACTCGAGTGTGAGGAACATGGCGCCGACCTTTTCAACTCCGAGCTATGGCTCGAAAAGCTTTCTAAAGAACCCTAAACTGCGCGCCTCACCGATAAAACGCTACTGGAGATGGCTGTTATGAATGCACTGAGTGAGCAATGGAGCCTCAGACGCGGGGAAAAATAGCGGCTGCAATGTGGTTTGGAAGGTGTCGTTTTGGTGCCACATGGCACTGTGATAATCTATCACAAACGTACTCTTGAGCTGCAAATAGGACGTGTAGGCAATTTGTACAAGACACTAATGCAATTTTTCCTTTTTTCTTCTCTTCGTTCTTTTTGAATTCCTACTGGTGGAGTAATCTGGATAAAGTATTCGGGAATTTACAAATAAGGGAGTGATTTTGAAAATTATTACAGATAAGGGAGTGATTCAAAAATATTTACAAATAAGGGAGTGATGTCACTGCACATTTGCGGGGATAACCTATTCGCACATGATGTTTTTCCTAACGGCACATGATAATAAGACCTTGGAGGGTCTTATGATGTAATAATATTATATCTAACAGGATATCAGGTAGAACGACTTTTCACCACCCGACTGACTCAGTCTTCTTCCATAAAACTTACGGCATCGAGTCAAGCGGGCGCTTGATAATCACCGTCTTGTGCTCCAAGTAATTCCGCAGTCCAAGCTCCCCATTCTCGCGATCAATGCCCGAATCTTTAAATCCACCAAACGGCGCATTCGTCTCCACTACGTCGTAGCAATTCGGTTGAGAATCGGACATATTCGCAAGCTGTACTCCAAATCACGCGTTCCAGCACTTTCAGCGTGTACTTGCGTAAATAATTCCAAGCGTAAGAAGATGCGATAGAGGCGATAACGTAAAATAAAGATCTAATCACAACCACAACAAATCCAATCGTAATTGCAATAATATCTCCACGTAATCCGTAACAGGACACGTAACAATTCCACTATTCCACCTGACACAACAAGCGAAAGTTTACAAACGTAAAAAGTCGTACTCCCTTCCTGCTGATCGCAGTACTGAGAACAAGTCAAAATCCAAAGTGATTTATTAGTGTTAAGTTAAGTACTTAAACTAATAATATGCATATATGCAGTTTGCTAGGCTTTTGCTAAAAAGACACAAACTAAATGAAAGTCCTCGGCGACGCTGAGTGCCGGGCGAATTGCGCGCACTTTCAACACTCCTTCATGTCTTTTCCACTGCAAACTCCTAGACCATCTTGTTCGCCTTCAGTCCTAGTCCCTCTTGCATCGCTTGCAACTTCACAGGACCAAATCCCTTTGTCAGACCATCCGCCAACATGCTCTCGGTCGGTTTGTAGCTTGGAGTTATCAGTCCGTCACTCGCCTTGGATATCAAGAACTTCACTCGAACGTCCATGTGTTTAGTCTTAGCTGTTTTTCCATTTCCGTTCATGACTGTAATTGAAGCTTGGTTGTCGCAACGCAAGTCCATCGGCAATTTTACTTCGAAATCAACTTCTTTTGCCATTTCCATTACTCCGATCATCTCGCACTGCACCGTCGATGCAGCGTAAAGCTCCGCTTCCATTGTGGACAATGAAACGCACGTCTGCCTTTTGCAGAACCAGTGCACCAAACATCCTTCCAGCGTTATCACTCCACCACTCGTGGATTTCCTGTCGTCCTTGGCTCCCCACCCCGAAATCCGCTCTCGAGTATCTGGTGACTTTAACTCCATACTTTTCATCGCTCTTCTGATCTTGACGTATCTCCATATTCCATTTTAAACTTCTTGAACCCTTCAGAAAACGTAGAATTCGCTTCGCCGTCGCCCAATCCAATTTCGTTGGCGCATGCGCCCTGCGCGTGGCCTTGTGCACCGCGTATGCGATGTCCGGCCTGCAGCATCGCGACAACCACAGCAAGCTGCCGATCAACGATTGGAAGTTTTTATCGACGGTTCATTTCCGCGCACGTCAATCTTCAACAATTCTTGCTCCTTGAGTGCTTCGTCCTCGTACTCATCCGCTAGAGGTGTTTTCACCACATTCGCATTTTCCAAACCGTAAGTCTTGAGCAAATCCGCGATCATGACTTCTTGATCTAGCAGATACCCATTTCTTCATTATACGAAACACTCATGCCCAAAAACTTTGTGGCATGTCCGAGATTTTTTATTTCCAATTGTTTCAATCCTTAAAAAATCATCAATCTGTTGCTGTGACGTTGCAGTCATCAGCAAATCGTCGACGGAAACACCCACTACCACTGTGTCACCATCAACCCTCTTGTAGTATAAGCAACTGTCAGTAAAACTCTGTGAGAAACCACACTCAGCCAACTCCGCGTGCAGCAGACGATTCCACTGTCTTCCGGCCTGTTTCAGCCCGTAAAGCGACTTTCTTAACTTCAAAACCAATTGCTTTGAGTTTCCGACATTCAATTACTCAATTTATCCGCACCAATTTCCATACCACTTGGCACGTAAAGGTAAATATCGTGTTCATCCTCCAACGCTTTCACATAAGCGTTGGGGATGTCCCCGTGCATGGCCTGCACAATTCTCTTTCTCGACAGCCCGAAAATAAACCTCATCGTAATCCACGCCGTACCGTTTCTCGTTGCCGCAAGCGACGAGTTTTGCCTTGTAGCGCTCCAGCGCACCATTGGCATCAGTTTTAGTCTTATAGACCCACTTCGTATGAAGGGGCCTAACATCGTCCGGATTTTTCATCACAATCCATACTTCATTTGCTTCTAAGGCGAAGATCTCTTCATTTATAGCCTTCATCCACTTGTCGGCATCAGCTCTACCGACCGCATCGCGAAAAAGTTTCGGATCGACGTCTGATATCAGACTCACTTCACCCTTTTCTTTTCCAATTCATCGTTGTCCTCGCTTTTCTTTTCCTTCTGCGCTTCCAACCTTGCGTGTTGACGCGTCAGGTGCCGCTCACGGGTCCAGCGCGACTTTCTTCGGATTTTTCGCATGCACTTGTACTTTCCCGTCGTTATTATCCGTCACTTGCACTGCGCCCGATGCATGTCCGTCGCCTCCCGATTCTTGAACTGCTCCTTCTGACACCCGAGCTGCTCCTTCTGAACCTCGGCTTGTTCTTTGATACTGCAAACCTTCAGTCTCTTGCAACAGATTTTTAAGTTGCTGGTTTTGCGCGTCAGTTAATGTCTCCACGTTCTTCACGTGTTGAGTAACTGTAACCTTCTGCTCCTTTTTCAGGAAAACCTTGTACCCTTTTGTCTCCTCGCTGCAGACCATTATCACCGCAACCTGCGCAAGCGGTGCCAGCGCGTTGGACCCCGGGTTGTGATATACTTTGCATGGTGAGTCGAGCGTAACTATTTCACCCAAATTGGGTTTAACTCCAGTCAATAATTCCAGCGGAGACATATTCCGCGGATTCGCGCTTGTGGGGGTGCGGTTCAGCACATAAGCTGCGTATTCCGCCGCATCCCCCCAGAGCGACAATGGCAAGCCACTTCCAAACAGCATGCACCGGGCCATGTTTATGACCGTTCGGTGCATGCGCTCTGCCTTCCCGTTGCTGGCTTGATTTCCAGCCTCTGTCGCTTGACGCGCAATTCCAGTACTTTTGCAAAAGTAGTCCACATTCTTGAATTCCGCGCCCCCATCAGTCCTTAGCACGTGAATCCTGCAATTGAACTTGCGTTCAAAAAACGCCAGGAAGTGCTCAAATTTTTTGGCGGCGACGTCCTTGGTTTTTGCCAGGAAAATCCGAACGTAATTACTCTTGTAATCGATGTAATTCACAAGGTATCGGTTTCCCAACCGATCCCTTGGCGTGATCGGACCCTTAAGGTCCTAACAGATCACCCCGCCGATCTGATCGATCGGCGCATTCCTGCCGCTGTCTCTCTTGGACTGCGCGTTCTTAGTCTGCTTACCCTGAGCACACGTGACACAGTGGCACCGGGTGTAATCCGTGATCCGGATCCCATAGCGGGGATCCTTCGACAACGAGACTATAGTCTCGAAATTTAAATGTTCCCCGAGAGTGGAAGTGCATCAGACTTCCACTCTGGACATCTTGTGTGGCCTGATAGTCAGCATCACTCGCCGACGCCACAGACATAATCAATTCTTTCCTGGACTTCCTGGGTCTGTCCACATGTCCTTGTACCGTCAATACGTTGTTTTCAACGTCAACTCCGACGATACCAACACCGGAATCACGCTTCACTAGCGTCCTTTTTCCGTTTTTATACGACAGGACCAGTCCATCGAGCTCGAAAAGGCCGTACGAGAAGATATTCTTTGAAATCCCTTCCGCGTAATACACGTTTCTCACTTTAATTCGCGTACTAGTGTTTCCGCAAACAAAGTTAATAAATAGCGTGCCTTTTCGGGTGACTTCCACCCGCTTTCCATCCACTTGGAAACACTCGCAGACGGCACTTTTCACGTCAACCAGACACGTTAGGTCTGACGTTAGATGCATACTCGCACCACTGTCTAGTACCCACGTGTCTTGTACCACATCACCAGCCGAATCGTCAATCATTAATGCAAAATCTTCTTTCGCATTTTTGTTCTTGCGGCAATATCGTTTGATATGCCCTTCCTCGCCACACGAGTAGCACACTCGTTTCTTGACGTACTGTTTGGCTTTTCAGCCACCATATTCACTACCACCGCCCTGAGCGTGCTTCTTCGGTCGTTCACTGTACTCGACCGCTTGTGCAAACTGGCACAACTCCTCTGCATGTGTCAGGTAATCTTCGCGCGCACTGTTATACTTGGAGACGAGGATCTGCATCATCTCCGGCGCCGCGTGAAACACAATGTTGTTTAGGACCAAATTTTCGGTATTTGGTCCCATCGCTTCTGCGACCGCGGTCAGATACAAGAAATGCTCTGGCAACGTTTTGCCAGGCATCTTCCGGCCCATGAATAATTTCATGACTTGTGCAGCCGTTATCTGCACGTTAAACACGGCCAATAATTGATCCATAATGTACCACAATTCCGGCTTTTTACGCCACCACGCGTCGACCTGGCGGTTATAATACGCCTCCGCTGATCCCGCCAAATAGTGGCCCAGCAGGTCGACTTTCACATCCTCGGTCCATCGGAATCCACAAGAGGCTTCGGCAAGGCTAATTTGGCGAAAAACAATTCGCCCCCAAGCCTGAAAGCCGGATCCCAGACCCTTGTACACTTCCTTTCCATCGAAAGGCTTTATCTGCAGTGTTCTCTGCTTAGGGGAGGGTGTTCGCACCACCCCGTACCCCTGGAACGGCGCCTGATCGTGCCAACCATTTCCTTGTGGTAGATTCACGTTATGAACGCCTGCCTGCGGTACCCCTGCGCCCGCGGCGCCAACCGGTGTAAACGCGTACCTTCCGCTACTTATCCTCAGGAAACTCATTTTTCCTTGTCGCCCGGTAGTGTATTCTTTCTTCTCTTCGTCGCTATCATCGAGGGAGGCAATGCTCATCCTTCTGTCCCCCCCGACTTAGGAGGCGACGACACTTGCTGCTGAGGCGCGCTGTTCGCTACCTCAAGCTTTTCCAAGCGCGTCATAAGCGTTCCAAACATCTGCATGACTTCTGAAACCTTGACTTCTTCTTCTGATTTGTTACGGCCCCCTTTTGGGATCATAACATGTTGAAAATCGGACATATTCGCACGCTGTACTCCAAATCACGCGTTCCAGCACTGACAGCGTGTACTTTCGTAAATAATTCCAAGCGTAAGAAGATGCGATAGAGGCGATAACGTAAAATAAAGATCTAATCACAACCACAACAAATCCAATCGTAATTTCAATAATATCTCCACGTAATCCGTAACAGGGCACGTAACAATTCCACTATTCCACCTGACACAACAAGCAAAAGTTTCCAAACGTAATCAGTCGTACTCCCTTCCTGCTGATCGCAGTACTGAGAACAAGTCAAAATCCAAAGTGATTTATTAGTGTTAAGTTAAGTACTTAACTAATAATATGCATACATGCAGTTTGCTAGGTTTTTGCTAAAAGACACAAACTAAATGAAAGTCCTCGGCGACTCTGAGTGCCGCGCGAATAGCGCGCACTTTCAACAAATTCGCGTACACCGTGCCCGCGCGAATGCCGTTCGAAATCTTGATAGCGTTGTCAATGTTCGTCGTCACGACACGTGCGCCCAAACGCATAGACGGTTTCATTGGCACGCTTAATGACCTCATCGATGGTCTTCAATTTAAGATAGTCATGACGGGACCAAAAATCTCTTCTCGAGCAATGGCCATGTCGTCTTGAACGTCCGCAAACACAGTGGGCTCGATAACCAGCCTTTGGTACCATGACGCTTGCCGCCAGTTAGGAGACGACCACCCTCTTTCACATCCTTATCAATATAGTGCAGAATCATGTTAAATTGGGTCTCATCGATCTGTGCTCCCTGCTCCGTGGCAGAGCTGAACGGGTCACCAACAACGCGGGAGCTAGAAGCCTCGACGGAGCTGCGCACAAACTCATCGTAGATACCCTCTTGTATGTACGTACGCGAGCCATCAATGCAACACTGGCCCTGGTTCAGAAATAGAGCTAGCTGCGACTGCTGAATGGCAAGGTCAATGTCGTCGTCATCCAGGATGACATTTGCTGAGTTGCCCCCGAACTCAAGCGTGACACGCTGAATATTGCTCACGTGAGAATTGCGCGTTATTTCGTAGCCAACTTCGGTGGACCCAATGAAGGCGACCTTGTCTACGTTCGGGTGCTGCGCGAGGATCCGGCCAGTCTTGGTACCTGCACCGGAAACAATGTTGATCACTCCCTCTGGAAATCCAGCTTCCACAATGAGTTCACCAACACGCAGAGCAGATAGCGGTGTTTGCTCAGACGGTTTCAGCACAACCGTGTTGCCAGCTGCAAGAGCAGGGCCGAGCTTCCACGCCATCAAGACCAGTGGGAAATTCCACGGGATGATCTGCGCGCACACGCCGACAGGTTCGGGCTTGGTGTGGCATAGAAAAGGACCCGAGATGGGACTAAAGGAGCCGTGAATTTTGTCCGACCAGCCAGCATAATAGCGGTAAGTCTTCACCACCAGTCCCAAATCTACCGCTCTGGTCTCAGCAAAGGGCTTGCCATTATCAAGCGCTTCAAGAGCAGCAATTTCATCCATGTTCTTTTCAATCAAGTTGACAAGCTTGTGAAGGAGCATTCCGCGCTCCCGAAGCGGGCATGGGGCGCCACGGGCCCTCAAGGCAGCGCGGGCAGCAGCAACAGCCGTGTCAATATCGGCAGAGTCAGCCTCCGCGACGTCTGCACGTTTTTCCAGTGTTGCTGGATTATACGTTTCGAAGGTTTTACCAGTGCTCGACGGCACGAAGTGACCATTAATGAGCATGTTGGTCTGTCTTATGTGGACGTTCTCCGATATGTGGCGCGAAAGCACAAGTGGTGAGACTTTTGTGGTTGCTTTTACAGTTAACGCGCTCGCTCGAGCGTAGCAAGCATGGCGTAGGATTTGGTGGTGCATGGTTAAAGGTGCAAGGTCAAATGTGCAGAGTGAAGAGTGGGTAGAGATACACCATTGCCAAGTGAATTCATAACGTGGCCGAACGAACTGAAGTGGAAGGTGGTACTACTGCAATCATCTACCAGTGTAGTAAGTATTACCTGATCGTACGTAGTTGCTTCTACCTGATATCCTGTTAGATGTAATATTATTACATCATACGAACCTCCAAGGTCTTATTATCATGTGCCGTTAGGAAAAACATCATGTGCGAATAGATTATCCCCGCAAATTTGCAGTGACATCACTCCCTTATTTGTAAATATTTTTTTAATCACTCCCCTATCTGTATAATTTTCAAAATCACTCCCTTATTTGTAATTTTTTTAAATCACTCCCCTATCTGTAATTATTTTCAAAATCACTCCCTTATTGGTAAATTCACGTAAAGTATTTGTATGTAACGAAAACAATGTCGAGCTCGAATGTTTTTTCACCAGTGGTATGAATATATGCTTTCTTATAAAAATGGTAAAATGGTCGATTCTGTTTGTATGAGTTTAGAATTTGGTTATTTTCCTTATCTGATCGCTTAGTTAGCCACATTTAAGGGACCGTGTATATCGGCGGAATGTTCTATGTGTTGGAAGTGTTTCGAATCCATACTTGCGCCTGTAGACGAAAACTTGAGTCGTAGATGTTCGATAATATATCCAATATCACGAAAATTCACTTAAATCGAAATCTCCAGTCAATCACACGTTAACAGCAAAAAATATACTAGAAGACAGCTCGTAAAGAGAAGAAGAAATAGCCAAATCAGGGACTAAATCAACGGAATGTATATTGAGAAGTGGTTAGCTCGTCTTACATAAAATATGTACCAGATGTTGAAGTTATGGTAAACTTCCATCTGTTGTATGATATACATTTCTTATGCGTAACAAAAAAAAGGGTGTACTCAGAACCGAGTACTAATTAGCAGTTTCTTACCGGTAACATACTGGCTGTTGATGTTGGTGTCTACCACACTATATGAATACGGTGTAAACCCTTTGGACCAGGGCTATGGAAGGACAGGTCGTGGAACTAACGGAAGCCGAGCAGGCTCAGCACCAGCTTCAAATGGAGCAGCAGCTCAAGTCTTTTTGGGCCAAGCAGTTGCTAGAGATGGAACAGCTCGAAGTCGGTAGTGAACAAGGTGTTGTGTGGATTCGAACGAGCGCGATGCACTCGACCTTGACGTACTTCAGCTGATACGTTTTGTGTGTGTGTGCGTACTTTGATGCAGATTTTAAGAACCACAACGACTTGCCGCTCGCGCGCATCAAGCGTATCATGAAGTCGGACGAGGATGTCCGTATGATAAGCGCCGAAGCGCCCGTACTGTTTGCCAAGGCGTGTGAGATGTTTATTCTGGAGCTCACGCTGCGTTCGTGGGGCTATTCGGAGAAGAACAAGCGGCGGACACTGCAGAAAGAAGATATCCAAACGGCCATTCGGAACACCGACATTTTTGACTTTTTAGTGGATGTGATTAACTAGACTGCGAGAGAGAGAGAGAGAGAGAGAGACGACGACGAAGGTCGGAGGACATAAAAAACAAGAGAAAATATACGTTGGCAAATTGAAAAGTACGACCAGAGTGGCTCGCGACTGGCTACCGGTCGACATTGTACCAAGTTATGGGCACGCTCATGTCCTCTTCCTACTACAGTATGCTCCAATCTTCTCTCCTCGAACGTACGTGCGTGACACTAGACTTGTCGTGTGATGCAGCATGTGCTTGGATGCCGAAGTGCGGATTCGTATTTAGTCGAAGTCATTCAACTTGAAGTTTTTATGTGCGAGGAGCACAGCTACGCAACTTGCGCGTCACTTCCTCTTTTGTCCAGTAGCCATCGCGTCTCTCTCTCTCTCTCTATGCAGCGCGCGCCACTCGTCGCTCTTCGGACGTTCAATCGTCGCCTATCGTCACAATATCGTGCGTTCGCCACGGCTTCAGCCACGAATCAGGTTGGCATCATTGGATTGGGTCAAATGGGTAGCCGCATGGCCGAGAATCTGCGCCAACACGGCCATCAACTCGTAGTGTGTGACCCCGTGGCGACGAGTGTCCAGCAACAGGTCGAACGGGGCGCCATCGCTGCGACGACGGCGCGGGAAGTCGCGGAACAATGTGATACGATCCTCACGATGCTGCCCTCCACGGCCACGGTCGAGCACGTGTATTTGGGGAAAGATGGGGTGCATGAAGCGCTGCGACGGGACCATTTGCTGCTCGACTCGAGCACGATCGATCCCATCTTTACCAAGAAACTGAGCAACGAGTTGCACGCGCGTGGCGCAACGTTTGTGGACGCGCCCGTGTCGGGCGGCGTCGCGGGGGCTCAGAATGGCACGTTGACGTTTATGGTCGGTGGCGACCCGGACGCGTTTGAACGTGTCAAGCCTTTCTTGCAAGCGATGGGGAAAAATATCGTCCATTGTGGTGGCAGCTGTACGTGCGGTTTTCTTTTTTGTTTCTGGTGGGTGGGACGATCAAGTGGAAATGGGTTCTGACGTTTTTTCACATGGTGATGCAGCTACGGGTCAAATTGCCAAATTGTGCAACAATCTCGCGCTCGCCATTCAAATGGCGTCGATTGCCGAAGCTTTTAACCTCGGGACGACGTTGGGGATCGATGCCAAGATCCTGAAAAACATTATGGATACATCCACCGCTTCGTGTTGGTCGACTCTTGTGTAAGTATCCAAAGCCGGTTCCACTGAGACGCCCCTCCCCCCTAACGGTACCAACACTCTGTGGCTCGCTAGCAATCATCCATATCCAGGCGTCATGGAGAATGTCCCCTCGTCCAACAACTACGAAGGCGGGTTTGCCGTCGCACTGCACCGAAAAGATCTCGGCCTGGCCATGGACTGCGCGAAACAGGCAGAAGTCTCGATTCCGCTCACTTGCCACGTCCACCAACTCTTTAACATGATGGTAGCGGGTGGGTATGGCAAAAAGGATTTTAGCTACCTCCTTCCGTATCTAAAGAATGGCAAGTAAAAACGCCATGGTGACAGTTAAACGATAGAGATGAAAGATACACCTTGAGAGCTTCCACCATCGATCCCTGCGACCTACGGGATCCGTTTCCTCCCATTTCGTCGTGCGTCTCCTGCCTCAGCTTCTCGGCGATGGGGGGGGGGACCCGTCCACAAGACGTCGCGTCCCTCGCGGCTCTTGACTAACTGCTTGGACAGGTCGAGAGGTTCAACGCGAGCCACAGCTCCTCTCGAACGTGTCCGAGACAGTTTCAAAGCTTCTCACTGTGTTGGAACTCGTGTCCGTTCACGCCGTAGCTTTTTCATGCTTGAGAACCCCAGTGCGTAATTCATACCTTCGTGCGACACAGTTAGAGAGACGTGCGTATGTACCCATCTAACGTCGCGCACTGCCGTTTCGCCCATAAAGTATCCACTCTTACGCTCGGACGACCCGATGCGCGATCGTCCTCTGCTCACGCGCTTTCCATTGCGCGTGCCCTTGCTCGACTACATTAACGTGAAACGCCGTGCGTTCAAAGTGGCAGATAAGGCTCTGCATGCGCTTGTCCAGTTCGGCCAAAAGGGGCAGCACGGACGCAATCGGCGCGTCAATTTTTCGACACAGTAGCTCGAGCACGTGCTCCGTGGCGGCGTGGAGGCCACTACGATACGCACAGAGGAAGAGGCGCGGGTAGAAAAAGGCAGTGGACGAATGTTCACTCGTGTCGGCCGCTTGTGCTGCTGCTGAGCTCGTGGCTCGAGCGCGCAGCCGCTCGAGACGTTGCTCAATCGCTTGGTCCGTTTCCGCGAGCACGCCATCCACGTGCAGAGCGGGGTACGCATACACAACATTCTGCTTGAGCGCGTTCCGACGAGACGCTCGATCCATGGCGTCTTCGATCCGAGCCAGCTCGTCCACGTGCTCGTGGAGAGCGTCCGGCACGCCGCACCGGTCGGGGTTCACAAGCACTTGGCGGGCAAATGCAGTATATGCATCGAGATCACGGCGCGTGAGACGATCTGACGTGTGCACTGCAGCAGCAGGAGGTGCCGTCCGTTGCCTCTTGTGATCGTTCCGCTTGCTCTCGTCGTCGGCATGCTCCTCGTCCTCCTCGTCCTCGACGGGCTCTCTGCGTTCATAAATCCACTCGTGCCAATTCGCACACATTTTAATTGCCACGACCACGTGCGCGACGATGCCCACCTCGGACTCGAGAATGCCATCCACTCGGGCCTTATCTTCCTCGGTCGGGGGCGAGAAGCGAGGGCAACCATCCCGCTCGGCCTGCAGCAGGAGGGGTGGCTCGGGCACATCGCCCGTAACATTCATGTACCCAGCGATCCACTGGAAATTCCGAAACACTTGATTTGGAAAGCCCATGGTCGCACACAGTCGATGCACTGCGAGTGGGACATTCAATGGAGGCAAACGAAGGCCCATGTGGTACATTAAATGCGTCGCAGCGTACGCAATCTGGACCGTACGTGCTCGATGTCGCTTCATAGCGGCTTGGAAGAACTGAGCAACGAATTTCACCGACTCTTTCACGGCTGGCTCGTGAGCACACGTGGTCGCCAATGCATTATGATAGGGAATAACGCCCGTTGCGACCCACTCGGCGAAATCACTGGGCACGAGCCCGAGATTCAGCACCCGAGAAGCAAGCATTAAGAGTCCAATTAAATCGACCATGGAAAACTTGTTGAGTGTACCTGGCTGTCGAACATTCGTCTTGACGTACTTGTCTTTTCTTCGCGGGGTCGCGTCACCGGCACGAGGCGTGCGCTCGTCGTCGCTCTCGTCGTCCTCCTCTTCTTCTTCTTCTTCTTCTTCTCCTCCTTCTTCTCGTCCACTCGTGTCGTCTTGTGCACGCTCTTGCAGCTGCGCACGCTCGTTTTGGTTCCTTTCCCACTCGGCATTCCATTGCTCCAATAAGTTCATCGTCACGGCCGGATCCATGCTCTCTTCTTTCTCTTCTTCTCTCGTGTAGTACAGGAAAAACTCGTTATAACAGTGCAACAAGGGTTTCGTGCCTTTCACGCCCCACGTCTCGAGAAATTTAAACCACAAGGATCGCACGACGTTCGGATACGCTTGGGCTGGAAACGTATCGGGCCCAATGCGTGCTACGAGCGTTCGGGCCATGGCATCCAGCACCATTTGAGTCGCAAGCACACAGTCGCGGAGTGGTGGCAACGTGGGCCGCACTTTCAGTCGCGGCCCCGTCGTCGTGCTGCGTTGCTGCGTTTGCTCCATGGCACCATCCTCCGCTTCCATCTTTCGTTTTGGCTTGCGCTCTCGTCGCTGCTTGAGCGTCTTGGACACCGTCGCGACATCCATCCCCATGTCTTCGGCATCTTGCGTCTCGTTCCGAGCTTCGAGGAAACTTTGCGTACCGCATAATTCACACACCATGTCACCAAAATCGTTGGCACTAAAGAACGCGTCGCCCGTAGCGCCACATGTCTGGCATTCCAGCATGATACGTGGGCGACCTTCCACTAAACGAGTAACTTTTAGAGAAATGGACACTTTTTCTTGGCAGTATAGGACACATTTTCACAAAGACGGTCCACCGTCCCTAAAAAATGAGTGATTACAGGGGAATGGAGATTCCGAGAAGGTATATCGCACTTAGTAGTAGAACCTGCCCTGAGTACATATGTTTTTCGGGCACTTAATAAGTAGTGTGGACCACACAACCGATGAGAAATTTACCAAAACTTCCACATCTGGGACATATTTCATGGTCGGCAAGCTAAACGCTTCTCAATGAACACCCCTTTAGGGGGGGGGGGGTTCACACCTAGCGTTTTAAGGTCAAAATACGATAACGTTACCAGCATGCTGATTTCGTTAAAATCTTGCTGATTTGACTCGTAATTATAATCGTAAATCATGCTGTTCACACCCTGAGGTACCCTGCTGCTTTCAATCGGGAAATCCTGCTGATTTGACGCAAAACAAATATACCCTCGTATCCTGTGAACCGGACGCGGACACCGGTACGTCGGGTAACCTTTTTTTTACTACACAGTACGATAATGCTAATGTTTGATTTCATCATAGATCGTCGGCGGTGAAGAGTTTAAAGGAGCTGGCGGTGTCCGTGAATGAGCATGGCAAATCTGTATGCATTTCTCCTGAAGGCATGCGATCGAAAGATGGTATGGTGAGTAACAGATCCGATTACATGAGTTGTTTCATTAGTACGTTACTCCTAATTGCTTGGCCCGACGACGACAGTCTTGGCTCGGCCGAGTACTTTGTCCTGGGCAAGAGTCTGGAATTGTGCACCGCGCTCTACGGTCTCGCGCACGTGACGGTCATTCTCAAGTGGGAAACGATGAACGCGCGGTTGACGCTCGCGGGCACGACCGTGGACGACTAGGTCGTGATTCTATGGACATTGGGGCCTCTGGTCCAGGCCACGACGGCGCACGACGACACGGCGTTTGTCGACAAGGTGACGGCGTGGGTCCTCGCGTTCCTCTCGATGGAACCAGCATCATCGAGCGACGACAGCGTCTTGTCCCTGCAAAACGCAAGTACCAGCGTGTGTAGCCGGTGCGTAAACGCACGGTGCGGCTAGCGCACAGAGGAAGACTTTCCTTAAGCGGCGATACGCCGCTACTTAGCCGATAAGCCCTGATGAAAGGGCTTAGCGCGAGACCACTCTCTCGATCGGGGCCAAGATTACCCCCGTTTCCTTTAGCGTACGCTAAAGCTTTAGCTTTACGCTTCCGTAAATAGGAAGTAGCTAGGGGAGGTACTCCCTTGCTACGACACTCACAGCACGCTCGACCTTTCCCGGTCGAACGTCTAGCTGGATTCAGTGTAAAATGGAAACTGATTTATATTAAATATGTAATTAGTCTAACTTAATAAACTAATGTAAACTATATGTAATACTATGTAGAACTTACTTAATCCGTACCTAGCCAAAATGTAATGTACACCACCTGTGTACCAACACGTGGCAAGCTGCCACGCCTTCACCAAGGGCTCCCGCCCTGATTGGCTAAAACAACCAATAGGTCCGAACCTTTCGGACTGGTCAATACTTGACCTTAACCGTGTGTATTTAAGTACACCAACGTAACTAAATGTAACCCCGTTACATCCTCCCCCATCAAGACTATTGCCACGCAATAATTAATTATAGTTGGAGACCCCAACTGCCAGAACTCTGGCCTCAAATGAGCACCTATAGAGGTGGTGATGATTCTCCCCGAGAAGGGGATGATGTCAGCTACTCTGACTCCGGTATTTCGGAGGAGGGGGCCCTTGGGGATAGCTCCCCTAAGGATGACCACGCTGACAACGCCTAACGGCGATGTCGCCAGCCTAATCCTTTCCGCACACGTGGGGAAAATGCGCTATTTCGCGCACCACCATTGCCAACCTCGGATGGCAAATCCGGGTCGCCGAAGGCGACCATTACCAATGAATTGGACGCGGCTCAGGAATCTCAGCTTGCCGAACAGGCACTAGAGGCTGCATTATGCGCCCCCAAACGCCCTTCCCGGGCGGAAATATCGCTTTGCGGGTGCTCGTGACCTTCAAAAGTGGTCTAAGAACGAGGTAAAGAAGGGTTTAGCCTTCTATACCCCTGACCCTGCGGCTGTACAGCCGCGTCAAATTCCATGCCAAAAACGATTCCGGGAAAAACTGCTCGCGCAGAAGCAGTCTACTGCCACCTCGTACCGAGAGCGCCTCGGGAAACAGGAACAGGGTGCCATTGTTGAGAACCTCCGCGAGGTTCCCTTCGTTCTCCTACAAGGAAAGGATGCCGAAGAGGCAGAACAAAAGTTCCGCGCTTGGGCCGAAGGGGAGAAACATCTCCCTCACTTTTTAAAGCTGCACAACAGCTATTCCGAACGTGACGTTTGTCTGGAGAGGGAATTGCACTTGGCGTTCGCCAAAGCCAAAGCGATGGGGAAATTACCTGCCCCTTATTGCACGCGCTATGCTAGCTCCCGTGCCCTCGATGTGGTGCCGGAGAGCAATGCAAGCTCTGCATCTGCCTTCGGCTAACTACCAACTACTGGGAGTGAAGGGGATTCTACCGCCCCTTTGGTCGTCGACTCGCAGCGGGATTCTCCCGCTCTAAAGCGTCAACGTCGTCACCGCAATTCTGCTGCAGGGGAGTCTCCGACTCCCACGAACTCTGTAAGTGTGGATAACCCTTCCACTTCACCAGATACTGGGTTTGACCCCGATGATGGCGTCGCGCCATCAGACGCTCCACATGGTAATGTGGAACTCCCTCCGAATAGAGAACTGGAGGAGGTGGTCGCGAAATTGCGACGTGAGGCTCATGAGCGCTGTGATCGACACAGCCGTCGCGCCCAGGAAGTCCAGGAGGGACTCCATGACGCCATGGACGCGATTGACCGCGTCGAGAGGCGGATTGACTCGCTCGAGTCTGCCTTTGACGGATCTCGCCGTCTTGAGGGAAGATTTGAAGCTTCCGTTGCGGATCTTCATGGTCGTATTTTGACCCTGTCGGAGTTACTCCGCCCTGCCGCGCCTTACGGCTATCCGCCTTCTCAACAATCTCCAAGAGGGGACCCACCTCCGGGTCATAGTATGGCTTAAGCATACCCACATAGAAGGTTGGATGCGTACGCATCGCCTTCGGAATATCCAAGGTGTACGCCAAGACATTTTGGGCTAGCACCTTGAAAGGCCCCACAAACATGGGGCGCAGTTTGTTCCGTAACACGTTGGAAACTGCATGTGTAGGAAGGTTTTTATCGTTTAATAAATCACTTTCTCCTACTTTGTACGCCCTTTCGTTACTCCGACCCTTGAGGTCGGCCTGTTCCTTTTGCTTGTCTTGGATTTCCGCCATGACATCGCTGCGCTCTCGAGCGCCGTCATTGTCGTCCCTGAGATCTCCTCGCTTTCCGCAACGAGCGAAGTCTCTAGCCAGTGGTTGACGTCTTGGTCCATGACCGACCTCTACCACCAAACGGACTAGGTTACGAGAAGTCGGTGTGAGCACCTGAGCGGATGCTCGAGTTTCCATCGAGATGTTGGCTGCTCTGTCCGCCATCTTGTTGTACTTGCGGTAATGATGGGCCCAGCTAGCTACCTAGACGTCGTCTGCGAGTGCTCTCGCCTCGCGATAGAGTGCTGCAAGCTGGGTATTGATAGGGGAGCGGTGAATCCGGATCTGCGAGATCACCATCGTACTGTCTCCCATGGCAGGGAGACGCTAACCTTCGCTTGTCGGAGGTCATGGAAAAGTCCGCAATACTCTGCAAAGTTGTTCGTTGTCGACTTGGCGCTGTATGCCGTGCTCGCGATCAACGTGATCGCCGCTGCGTGCGTTGGGACGTGTACTCGGAGAATCACCGATCCGGATCAGCCTGGTCCCGGGTTGCCGCGAGATCCTCCGTCGGAAAAGAGTAGGTAGAGAACGTCTGGTTGCCCGCCTGATGGCAAGGCATGCAGTGGAGCGGGTTCGACGTGTCGTAGGAGATCATTCGCGAGAGCTGATCTCATGATATCCTTCACCCGTCTGTCATTGCCGCCACCGGGTTGGTAAGTCGAGCTGCGAAAGCGCGCAAGCGTACACCGCAAACTAGTCTGTGCGAGGGATCGATGCGCTGCAGTCGACAAGGTAGGGTCTTCCATGCGTCGGAGCTGCTCGGTACAGATCGCGTGAGCCGTTGTTTCTACCGCAAAGCGCCAGAGCTCTTTCGAGGCCGCGAAGATCGCCGCTCGTGCCTCTTGGGTCTTCTCACTCTCTGCGACCGTCGTTTGCGCCGCCTCCCACGCGTTGCTCGGTCGTTCTGGCAGCTCGAAAGCGAAGACCCAAAAGTGTATGTCAGCATCGTCGACGGCGCCAAAGCGACCCCATAGCGAAAAGAGATGCTGCCAATGTCGTTGCGCTGCAGGGCAGATCCGGAGAACATGGCTGGCGGGTGCGTAGATGCCATGAGGGCACTCGGGATTCGGGCACGATCTGTCCTGCGCTACCCAGTCCCAGAGAGGGAAGCTGTTGCTCTTGAGCCGATACAGCGTCCGTGTGACCTTCGGGAACGATGATCATATTTGCCGTAACTACATCCAACCGATCATGTCTTCGCCGCGTGAGATGACGCGATGGCCTTTCGCTGCCACGCGCTTGTCACGCTACTGTTCACCTTTTCGTTGTTGTCGTCAGACAATAATCTTCTCCAAGGCTCCACGGCGTGGCTGCCATCGATTCTTCCCTGCCCAGAGCTGCACGATGCGCGTGAGAGCTGGGTGTGCTCCAAAACAGACAGCAGTACCGCAAGAGTGGGTTGCCGCCCGGTCGCACGCCACCGTGGAGTGCACTCCGGTCGTTTTCCACGTTTGGCTTGCGTCGTCGTGCGATAGCGTCGTGACACTGCAATCCACTGTCCAGTCATGATGATGGTGGACTTCAGTCTGATCCGAGATGAGGGTGCCGCCCCCGGCCGGCGCAAGAGAAACGGGAAATTGTACGCCAACGCGAGGCAGAAACGACCGAAATGCCGTCGCTTCGTCATGGGCATCGTTTCCATGATGTCTGTGGATGTAACCGCCACTTTGCCGTATTCGATCCAGGTCCATGAGAGGGTGTCGCCAAGTGTTGCCTTACTGCGGGCAAAACTTGCGTTGTTGAGATTGTACCTGAATCCTTGTTGGTCAAGTAGCCACGACATGTTTGCCATTGACGCGTGCTCGAGCCACCTCGTGTCGAAACGACCGTTACGAATGGTGTCCACGGCCATCTCGTTGCGAGTTGTGCCGTCCATTTCCAATCGCGCGTCGACCGTGATGCTCCCGTCGACGTTGTGTTTGACCTTTTCCTTCGCTACGAAAAGCTCCACCCTCTACTTCACCGTTGCCAAGGCACTTCCTCCAGCGTGTTCTGCAGTCGCCACCACGACCGCATCAGCCCCGGTCTCCCAGAGTGAATCGAGGATTTGTAGTTCCGCGTCAGTCTCCCAGAGCGGAGTGATGTAGCGCGGGTTTGTGTCTCCACCTCCCCACATCATGTCGCCGATGAGGAGGTCTCAGTTGGTAGTGGACGACGCCCACTTGCCGACTGTAGAGGCTGCAAGTCTCGTCAGTTCGGTCCGGATGCACGGGATGGACATGCCTCCTCGCCGGATGGGCAGTGCTGCTTGCACCACTTGCACCCACGGGCGGTACCGCCTTCCGTTACGCTTACCCCACACGAAGTCCTTGATCAGGTCGTGGAGCTTGGCGATAGTGGCTGTCGGGGGCCAGCAGTGCCGCGCGACGTAGAGGATCTTGGGAACGGCGATGGCTCGTGCGAGATGCGCTCTCTGTTAGACCGTGTGAGTCTTCTCACGGGCTATAGCGAGACGGGACCAGATCACCTGGAGACATCGGTCCCAGTTCGATGCCGTCGTGTTTCCTTGTCCAACTTGCACCCCAAGGTATCTGCACTGCTCATTAGGCCCGGGAAAATTCAAGCCCATGCGATTCGACTGTTCGGTCTGGGTCGTGTGGGCCGAGCACAGCCACAATGGACTTGGAGTGGTGATGGCCTTGGGCGAAAACGTCCAGGATCTCTAGCACCCGCGGGATGTCACCACTCTCGCGTAGGTACACTGCCGTATTGTCCGCATAGCCAGACACGGTGATCTTCTCCGAGCTACCGCCGGCACCGAGCACGATCCCGTCGATGTCATTGCGTTCATTTATCACCTTGTACAGGATGGCGAGCGCTAGGATGAACAGAAGCGGAGCCATCGGGCACCCTTGTCGCATCCCGCACAACACGTTACGCCCCGTGACAGGAAACCGTTCACGATGAACCGACAGGTCATGTTCTCGTGGAGCAAGGCGACCATGTTCACAAACTTCCACGCGAATCCCATCCACTTGAGAACAGCGAGTAGCAACGGTCTTTGGAAGGAGTTGTAAGCCTTCGCGAAGTCAAGGAGAAGCGCTAGCGATCCACGCATCGTCTCTTCAATCGTTGCTGCGATCTTGGCTGCTGCTTAGATGTGGAGTGCCGTTTCGATCGCACGACCAGGTACAAAGCCAACTTGCGCGCTGTCGATTGTCCCAGGTAGTAGCTTACGGAGCCTTGAAGTGAGGATCTTCTTGACCAGCTTGTAATCGCTGTTCAGAAAAAATGGGACTGTGGTCCAGCGTGAGGGCCGCGGCAGCTGACTTCTTGAGGCACTGGATGTTGGCTTCTCCAAAAGACGCCAGCACTACGCCGCATTCAAACCACCGCGTGAACAGCGGCGCAAAGATCGGTGCGAGCGGCAATGAATTGTTGCGATAGAAGATGTTTCCGTGTTCATCAGGTCCGGCGGAATTGCCACGCTTCAGCTTCTTCAGCGCGGCGGCAACGACGTCCGGACGGATTGGATCGATAACTACCGTGTCGTCCAGACCGCGCCGTATCGGTTCTCCGCTCAGGATGGCAGCCGTCTCGTCGGTAGTGTAACAGGGTTACATTCTGGTTACATTTAGTTATGTTGTGTCCGTAAGTACACTACGGTTGGGGTCAGTATTGACGGTCCGAAAGGTTTGGACCTATTTGTTATTTTAACCAATCAGGGCAGGAGCCCTTGGTGGTGGCGTGGCAGCCTTCCACGTGTAATTACACAGGTGGTGTACATTACATTTTGGCTAGGTACGAATTTAGTAAGTTCTACTTAGTATTACATATAGTTTACATTAGTTTAAATTAATTTAGGCTAATTACGTATTAAATATACATTAAGTTTACAAAACACGCCAATCCAGCTAGACGCACGACCTCGACCGGTCGCGCGTGTTGTGAGTGTTTGTAGCCATAATGAATACCTCCTTTAGCTACTACATTTCTAAGGGAAGCCTAGTTTCAAGGCGTTAGTTAACTCTTACTGGTAAACCAAGGGAAATCTTGGCCCCGAGTAATAGAGAACTCTCTTACTAAGCCCTTTTATAAGGGAGTATCGGCTAAGTAGCAGCACATCGCCGCTTAAGGAAAGTCTTTCTCTGTGCGCTAGCCGCACCGTGCGTGTACGAACTGGCTACATCTGGTAGCACTTGTAGTCAATCCAACACCTGTGTTGGTAGGCTACGGCATCCTCTGCAAAGGATGAATCAGGAAGATTGGGAAAGGTTAA
Source organism: Peronosclerospora sorghi (assembly GCA_026184515.1). Classification (NCBI taxonomy): domain Eukaryota; phylum Oomycota; class Peronosporomycetes; order Peronosporales; family Peronosporaceae; genus Peronosclerospora; species Peronosclerospora sorghi. The sequence goes on along the minus strand of CM047587.1, from coordinate 42,596,622 downwards.
CCCTCGTCCAGCAGGAAGCCCTTAACAGACTGTTATCCTTACTGGGTGACGAAGGCATATACCTCCTAGTGGAGCAGGGTCTTGAGGCCGTAAAGGCGAGGGTCAATGCCCTCATCGCTCATGAGGCGAGTTGTAGTGGAAGGCATTGCACGTCCACGGGGGTGCGTCCCCCCGTTGTCCTTTAAGACAAAGGATTCACCGGGGAAAAAGGTGATAACCTTTATGTGTGGCTTCGAGAGGTCAAAAAGGACTTCGCCACAGCGAATGTGATCGCTGATCACTTGCGAGTGGGACTTGCATTGACCCATATTACGGGAAAGGCCCGTACATGGGCGTTTACGTGTCCGGATTCGGTCACGAGCGTGTTCCCAACCTGGTAGTTCCTTAAGCAGAAGCTTATGGACATGTACGCCACGCCTGATCTGGTTTTACAAAATCAGCTGGCGTTTCTGAGGTGCCGTAAGGGCACTAGGGACTTGAAACATATATCCAAGAACTGAAAACCCTGTTGGCACGCGAAAGCGTACTCGGACGATGTGTCCATTCCCGTGTCCATGGGAGGCCTGAGAGAAGGGCCAGCACGTTCGGAGCTCTTCCGATGCCGACCCCAATCCCTGGGAGAAGGCGTTTAAGATGGCGTTCAACGCCAAGAGGAACTTTCGTTCCTCTAAGGTGGGTCCCGAACCCATGGACCTTAGTCAGGTAGAAGCGGAGGAGAAACCTCCCGCTAAGAGTCACGCTGACTCTACTTCACTAGGTTCTGAAGCGGAGATCCTGGCAGTGCTGCAGCGGAATGGGCTGCTGAGATGCTTCCTGTGTGGAAGCACGGATCATCTGCGGAAG
>CM047587.1:42525081-42595769 GCA_026184515.1 Peronosclerospora sorghi | reverse complement strand
CGCACCCGCGATCGGGTGTAGCATTGGCGAGTCATGAACCCACCTTTTCTCGATCGCAAAAGCGATTCTGGCGTGAGATGCCAGAGATTGGGATGTCTGAAATGATCATTACCAATGGCGTTAAGGAAGAGTTCCTTAGAGAGGGGGATTCAGCGGTTAATCCCCACGCCGTGAACGGCGAGACTGGTGAGTTACCTGTGGTAACTCCAGTGGTAGGGGTAGAGACCCCTGTGGTTAAGCGCGAGGCGCTTCCACGCAAAGAGACCCGTAGTTCGTCTCTTTTGCAAGTCGGAAATGATTCCGACCACGCCGTTATAGGCGAGACTGGTGAGTTACCTGTGGTAACTCCAGTGGTAGGGGTAGAGACCCCTGTGGTTAAGCGCGAGGCGCTTCCAAGCGAAGAGACCCGAAGTTTGTCTCTTTCGCACGTCGGAAATGATTCCTACTACGCCGTTATAGGTGAGACCGGCGAGTCACCGGTGGTAGAGGTAGAGACCTCTGTGGATAGGCGCGATGCGCTTCCAAAAGATGGGGCAATTGACTCCCCCCATCTGGTTGTCGGGATGAGTCCCGAGGCCAGTAGTCAGCAGTCCTATCGGATGCTGAATATTGTGACAGGTATTGTCACATAAGGCGTAAGCCTTGAACGGTTGCCTGGGGTAGGCGAACTGTTGTCGTTGGAGGATATGTCCTTCAACGAGTTTGAGACTGCTGTAAAAGCAGATGAAATCGACGAGGTTGTCGTATTGCGTCATGAAGAGAAGTTGAACCCCTCATCCACGATGGACGAGTCAGTTTTGGTGAAAATCAAACAATGAACCAGCGATTTTTAATCGCTTGGTGACCCAACTCTTCCGCCCTCATAGAAAGTACGCTCAGACGTACTTCGACGATATATTCGTTCATAGTCGTGCGGAAGGCGACTTGTCTGATATTCAGACGCACCTGATACATCTTCGAGCGGCGCTCGAATGTATGCGAGAGCATCAGTTTTATGCAAACGCATCCAAATGTATCTTTGGTGCTGAGGAAATTCCTTTCCTCGGATGCTTCATCGGTAAGGATGGAGTGCGGGTGGATCCCTCGAAGGTGAAAGCCATTGCGGAGTGGCCTTCGCCTGTAAATCTTAGAGATTTACGGAAGTGGCTTGGATTAGCCAATTATCTCCACAAATACAGCGACAACTACGCTGAAATGGCGAAGCCATTGACGGGCCTTCTTAATAAGGATGTTGACTGGTGTTGGGAAACCAAACACCAAAACGCTTTCGAAGCGGTAAAGGGGAGCTTGTTGAAAGCTCCCGTTCTTGCTCTTCCAAATTCTGGGAAACCATTTAGTGTCGTCTGCGACGCCTCCGATTTCGCAATCGGATGTGCTTTGTTACAATCAGACGATGCGGGAAGGGAACGCGTGATCGAGTTTGAGTCGAGGCAGCTTAAAGCTGCGGAATGGAATTATCCCGTTCATGATAACGAGCTACTTGTTATTGTGGTGAAGCGGACTAAAAATTTCAGTCACTTTATGTCAGCGGCACGCCGATCGGCTTATCGGCGATCGGATTGGTGGAAATCAAGGAGGCTTTTAAGACTATCGTGTGCGAGAGGTGTCAAGAACACGGATTTAGGTAAGTCACATGATATTGCGTGTACTTACATATTTTCATGTTTGTACATATTGGGAACCATAGGGAGATAGTTTAGGTTTTGCTTGGTTTTGGTTTTACCTAGTCGTTGTTGTTTTGGCCTTTAACTCATCAAGAAGTCGTTACATCTTTAAGTACGCTAGTCGCCTCTGCACACCGCAGAGTGTTTGGGAGCAGAGGGTCGAGTAATCCCCTCTAGCTCATTATACCCGGCCGGGACGCGTTACAGACGCACTTGGCCCGCCGGAAGTCCCTCGACGGGAGTACGCATTGTTCGGCTTGTCAATCCCAAGTCACAGACGTTTGGAATGTTTAATCAAGTGTTGGATTGTTACGTGGAGATATCGTTCGTGGAGTTTGTCACGTTCTCGTTTGGATCTCTATATTGGAGTATTGGACTTTTATTCTCGTATTGGTTGGGCTCTACGATCGGTTGAGCGATCTTCCCTTTGGAGTATACTTACTCCGAGTATAATTGGTATTCCCGTACCCAGGATGAAGAGTTTCGCCCAGGGTACACCACCCAGCACGGTCTCACGTTTTTAGACCCCACATCTATTCCCAGCGACGATCCCCCAAGTGTGTAACCAGCCCATTTCATCGGGTACACAAGGTGAGATGAAGAAAGAATCGTACCAGGCGTCCCATGATGATGATCGGTCGTCTGCTAGCAGCGGACAATCAGATCGGATCGTAGGCGAAGATTCGCGGGGTACCCCCCCCGTCAGTTGGAAGGCTGGGCACGATGGTGGTCAGGTTCTCGACACTATGGTGTTCGATTTTGAACTTGACTCCTCCACAATGGTGCGCTTGCCCGGATCACTTGGTGATCGTGGATATCACCGAGATGATATCTGGCGAATAATTGATTATAACGAATTAAATGTGGAATCTTTCTGAAGAGGACATAAGGAACGGCTATCGCCTTATGTTCTCGTTGTCGATAAGGATGTCGATGTCCGATCTGGCCGGGTGGAGGACCAGATCGGGATTAATAAGTTTTTTTACTCCCCATAAGGCTCTCACCGGAGCCGATCGGGACTATAGCAAGTCTTGCTATAGTTCCGGAAAGGATCAGAACTTTTTTCCTGATCCTATGCATTTGAATGAATGTTTTGATGAAAAAGTAAAAGATGAAAACGACTTGGTGATCGGAACGATCCGATCCACTTTCCCAAGGTCCCCCAAGGAGAGGCTCAGAATGCCATCCGATGAAGACGACTTGGAAGAAAAGTCGCAGGTCGGGGATGGGGTTATCAAGGAAGAAGACCTGACCAGGATGTATTACATCCACGAGTTAAAGCGATTTACTCGTGAAGACCAGGTCATGCGGATTTTAAACCTCCAGATCCCCGATCGCCTTCTCGGACCCACCACCGATCCGATCCAAAGCGATCGTCCGTTGCTATTGGTGGAGAACCTGCTGGCGATGTTGGCTGAGGTCGGCATAAAGTGCAAAACCTCGCCAACTTGCAGAAACTGTTTGATCTGAACACTTGGAAGCTGGAGATGTCGATTTCGACCATCCATGATCATTTGGTGCCGTTGGTGGGGGCGGTTCGCCGCCCAACTCCCACCGTGGCATTGAAGGCCGCTGGGGCCACGGCAGCATACAATGATGTGTGCTCCGATGATAAGCCGCTGTATCAGTCTCCACCTGCCTCTAATAGCTCATCGGAGTTGGAGGTCGGTGTTGAGCGGATGACCATGGGGGCGGATCGTACCCCCATGGGAGCATAAAAAACGTGCGGCAGCAAGGGGCTGCATGCCGGTCGGGGCTCCAGGAGCCCCCACAGGTTTCAGTACCTCCAAAGGAGGATGCCAACACGCTGCACATGGGCCAAGCTAACGTCCAAGCCATGTTTGAGGCAATGATGGAGCGTTTCATGGGAGACCGATGCCGATCGCCTCCGCGCCCGCATGCTCAGGACCGATCTGCACAGCAAAATGTCAATACTTGCCGGGATGTTGATATGGAGTCAGTGGCATCAACGGATAAGGCTACCCGAGGTGGCAAACCAGTTGGCAGAGGAAGACGCAAGCCGCAGCCAGCCCGACCGCGCCTATCAAGCAAAAACAGCGATTTCGACATGGAGTCGATCGGTGATCCGGATGACCACTATGGGTCAGACGGTGCAGAGTCGGTCAGAACGCGCAGGGATAACCTATCCTCTACGACCGCCTTTGATTTTGGATCTACTGCTATCCCACGCATTCGCATGGCTGCGACCACGGATCTCAAGGATTTCACTGGCAAGGACGACGACGAGGAGCAAGCCAGATCGTGGTTTGGTCGGGTCAAGTATGCTTTCTTGCGGGATCAGACACCAAAAAAGGAACGGTGTTTGATCTTCAGAGATCTGCTGAAAGGACCGGATGCGAACTGGATCCAACAGTTGGGTCGGGATGTCCGATCTGACTGGGATCTGCTATGTTCAGAATTTAAGGGGAAGTACTGCAACTCCGGATTCTCTACCGCCCGCAAATACCATCATATGCAGAAGCGGAGCGACTAGACGCCAATTGAGTACTTGCACCGCTTGAACGTAGCTGCAATTCGCGCCGGGATAGTGATCAAGGAAGGTAACCCGCCGACCGGTGCCGCTATGTAGCACGTGGGTCACTATATGAGTACCCTTGATGACCAAGAGCTGGCAGATCAGCTCACTCTGCTGCGCCTCAAAGATGTGGGGGAAGTGGAGCAGACGTTGCGGACGTTGCAAAACTCACGCAGCATGAGGGCGAAGGTCTCCGTTGGATCGGGTCGCTACATATCGAAGACCCAGAACGATCCGGTGAAGAGGCCCCTGACCAGATCGGCCCGTGCTGTTAAGGCGATCGTGACTAAAGACAGCATTGGATCGGAAGAGGAAAGTAGCGGCCAGTACAGTATGGAGTCAGACGAAGACCAATATCGTCACATATTCGTCACGGAACCTGCCCCAAGAACCAGATCGACGCCTAACCAGGCAGATCGGAAGGGCAGGAGTGGGAACAAGTCCGATCCGGACCGACCTCGCAAGTAGTGTTCTCACTGCGGGTCAAGCAAGAATGATGGTGGGGACTGCTCGAAGAAGCTGATATGCAAGAAGTGCAAAAGACGCGGTCACCCCACCGATCACTGCAAGTCATGTGGAGAGATCCACGAGGCCGGCCAGTGCAAGATCGAAGAATTATTCAACCTGATGTGCAAGTGGTATGTGCCGGGCAAACACGCGGGGATGCTTCCACCTGACGTGGAAAAGATGTTAAACTAGAACGATCGCCAGGTTGGAATCTGGATCGAGCCGAACGGTCTACGTTTGGCATCTATGCATACGTCGGCAAGGCAAGGAGAATAAAACCGACAATACATGTTGTGTTCTCAATTGCATCGATCGGGATCATCCGGTCTACAATCTCACGACCGATGAATATTCCCGATCGAAGGTGGTCATGCAGCTAGATCTGCTGCCTGGAGAGTCTCGCGGATACTGGAAGTATCATGCGCCCGACAAATGGTTCAAGCAGGCGAAAGCCTGTGGTAAGATTAACAACCAGAAGGCAACGATGTTGTTTGACTCTGGAGCCGAAGTCTCGATTATCGACTCCGCCTTTGCTCGTAAGGTCGGATGTCGTATAGACGACACCCAGAGACAAGAATGCGTCGGAATCGGTGAAAGTTCTTACATGACCGAAGGAAGTACGCGCTTGAAGATCACCCTATCGGGTTCGTTGGTCTACTTCTTCAGCGCTTGGGTTGGCAAGCTGGTCGGTCAAAATTCCCTGTTAGAAATATATTTCATGGTGCCGGCAGGTATTCGCCTTGATCTGTCTCATGGAGTGCTTACACTCCCGGATGAGGTCCAGATCCAGTTAGCTGGTCGGCGGCCCCTATACGGATCTCACACCGATCTAGTCAGGTGGGACCAAGATGTCACCATTCCAGTCGGCCAATCCGCTGATACCCCGTTCGACAAAGGTTTTCGATCAAGTAAGTTATGGGTGACCAGGGGCGATCGGTGGGTGCCGACCTTTGTGAAGAGCGCCGGCCGATATGATTATGTTCGAGTCACTAATATCGGTGACAAGCCGCTTACGCTCGACAATCATACTATTATTGGCATGTGGCTGGTGGAAGGGAAGGTGCCAAGAAAGATGGGGTTCGTCTCGATCGGATCGAGACGGTATGTTGAGTGGCAGAACTTGGCATACCTATCGACCAACGATCTGATCAGCGATGATGTGCCGGTGTAAGAAGATACCTCACCTATGGTGGAACGACTCGGCTATGTAACCCCAAAGAAGATGTTAGTTCGAAAAAAGGCACCGCAGTCGCCGGACACGGTGGACCATCAAGTAGATGAGCTAAGGTTCGTCAACGTGGTGGCGTCACAAGAACAGGCGACAGCGGTAACGGGAATAGAAAAAGGGGAGCATGGCATTGCTGGGGCGGAACACTATGGCGCGACTAAGCAGGTCGATATCGTTGAAAGGCAGCCCGCCGATCGGGAACAGCAGTGTACAACCGATCAGGACGGTTTGGGTGATATTGCCCCGGAAGACGATCAAGTTTGTATACATTAGGGCGGGGATCAATATATTCAGGAGTTGGAGAGCCAGATGTAAGTCCTCCCTAAAGTGTCTGCTGATCCACCCGAAGTCACCTTGGACGATCTGCAAGTGGGTGATCGGGATGTCAACAGTCCCGACCAGATCGATCATCTAAAGAAGATCATATGGAAGAAGAAACATCTGCTGATCGGGAAAGGCAACGCCTTACCCCCTGCTGCTCGCGGAGCGATCTGTGACATCGACGTGGGTGATGCCAAGCCGATCGCCCAGCGATGCTGACGTGAGGCGCCACAGTACCGCGAAATTGTCTGATCTTATTAAAGGACTGTTGGCCTCCAAGATCATTAAGCCGTCGACCTCGCCGTGGGCCTCACCGATCGTGATTGTGATCAAGAAGAACGGTGTCTACATCAGGTTGTGTATCGATTATCGGTTAGTAAATCGGTTGACCAAGCTTATGGTGTACCCGATGCCGCTGATTAGCGATCTGCTAGAAGATCTCGACAATACACTGTGGTACTGCTCACTGGATATGGCAAGTGGATTTTGGGTGGTTTCGATGACCGATCGGGCTCTCGAGATCTCCGCACTTGTTACGCAGTTCGGTCTGTTCGAGTGGAACCTTATGCCGTTCGGTTTGAAGAACGAGCCCCAGATCTACAAGAGGCTGATCGACAACGCATTAAATGGACACTTCAAGATCAGTACCAATCGGGACCCCACCGAAAACCATGATGTATTTACAGAGGGTGAACCCGATCGGGAAAGGAGACCGTCCGTTCTGGGGAGGAGATCGTATATCGACGACATTCTGATCCCTGCTTCGTCATGCAGTGATCTGTGCGAGAAGGTCGAACGGCTGTTGGAGACATGCGATCGCTGGAACCTGTCGATCAGTGCTGTGAAGAGTTTTGGGGGCATGTCCAAGGTCGCCTATTTGGGTCATATGGTGTCGATCAGTGGGCTGGAGGCCAATCCCAAGGATCTGGAGTCACTGAGCAACCTCCCGTTTCCCAGATCATTGAAGGCAATGCAGTTCTTCTTAGGGAGCTTAAATTATTACAGCCGATTCATTGAAGACTTCGCTATTTACGCGGCCGTGCTGTACGAGATCCGGAAAGTCGACTACCATATGTTGCGCGAAGGAGATCGGGCAACTTTACGGGAGGGCTGCGACTCTGATCTCCCCGCAGATTTTCCGCAGGTGGAGGCAGAGGACCACATGAAGCGTGCAAAGGTTGCTTTCGGTATGCTGAAGGGCAAGATGGCGACGGCACCGATTCTCAGACACTTCGATCCGGAAAAATACCGATCGTCATTGTGTACGCTGGTAAGTGGGCCTTTTCTGCCACTCTAGTGTAACAACATGATGGAGTATACCACCCGGTCACTTTTACGAGCCGGACGTTGAAGCTGAACGAAGTTAACTATGAGATTGTCGAAAAGGAAGTTATGGCTTTACTACGGATTTTGGATGTGTGCTACAACCTACTGGTCGGCTGATCTGTAAAGGTTCTTTCGAGAAAGTCGACATTGGCCTGGATATTATCGGCCAATGGGATGGACGGTCGGCTCGGCAGATGGTCAGCGATCTTGTCACAGTGGTCCCTCGAGGTTGTCAAGTGCACCAAGGGAGAGGAGCAGATATTGGGTACATTGGCTGCCAGTATCACCCCTCGGTCTGAAGTGGATGAAGCTCTGATGGCGGTTGCCCCAAGAAAAAAACCTCGACAGTCAATCTCACAGCCGCCACCGATCGTCGATCGGGATGAGAAACTTCTGGTCTTGAGTTTCGACGGATCGGCTAGCGTGAAGAAGAAGGTCGGCTCCTATAGTGCCATACTGTGGAAGTTACCACATGGTCTATAGTAGCAGCCGCCGCTGATTTCACGCCTGACATAACGGTCAACGAGGCGGAATATCGGGGGCTCCTTCTATGTCTTGATCTGCAGTCATCACAAAAGAAAGGGCGGATCATCATATGTGGTGACTCCAACCTAGTGTTAAGGCAGATGAACGGGGAGATCGACTGTAAGGCACCACGGTTGAAGTTGCTGAATGATCGGGTGATGAAGGCACTAAAAGACTTTCCCAACCATGAGCTATTGCACGTGAAACGTGATTGGAACAGAAGCGCCGATCACCTCGCGACCCAAGCTATGCGGGACCAGATCGGGGCGACGATCACCGAGGAGGCCGTTCTACATGAACTTATGGACATAAACAGGCTCCCGGAGCTGATCAATCCCAAGGACAGCCCTGATCCGGTGCATGTGATGGAGGCAACTAGATCGCGAAGTCAGAAGTCTCGCCGATCGTTCCCAAAGCAAAGGCTGAGCGAGTACGCTGTACAACAGCTAAGGGCGGAACGGATCCTCAAGGCGCAGGACGAAGAAGAGTGGATTGTCAACTTGAAGTCCTATTTGCGCGGTGAACTGTCCAAGTTAACGAATGATCAAGCGAAAGATTGTACCAAGATCGCGGACAGTTACTATTTGGATGACAATGGATTGCTGTATTACTGCCGTGACGTTGATCAAGACAGTGCCGACGAGATCGACTAGCGAAATTGGTGATCCCTGAGTTGCTACAGCCGGATGTCCTTCATCACTCCCATGTGAGTCTAGAAGGAGGACATCAAGGCATAGGCAGGACATACCACAAGATCAGGGCCCACTTTCACTGGAGAGGACTTTTTCGGAGCGTGCAGAAATATGGGGGCTGTTTCACAGATTGTGATACCGGAAAGGGCAGACCGATAATCAAGGGGTGATCGCCCGGAAATATCGAGGCTACCTACCCTTTCCAGGTGATAGCAATGGATCACATACCGTCGCTGCCCAGATCGACACGCGGCAACACTGGGCTGCTGATATGGATCGACCTATTCACTGGTCTGGTGATCGCAAAGGCTAATGCATCCCGATCTGCGGAGCAGATCGCCCAGAGTTACGAGGAATGCGTGTTCAGAAGGTTCAGCGCCAGCGAAGTTATTAGACACGATCGGGAACCCGGTTTTACGGCTGAGGTGTTCCGATCGTTCAATAACATGCTAGGCCAGAAGCAGAGCGCGACTATGGCATATCGTCCGCAAGCGAACAGATCGGCTGAACGCATGGTGCAGACAATAAAAAGGGCGATTAAGATGTATGTGGCCGATCTGGACCAACGTGACTGGGATGAGTATGCAGATAGACTGTTATTCGCACTCAACTCTTCAACCGATCGGGTCCGAGGAGAAACGCCTTTCTATCTGGCGTATGGATGGGACCCTCGATCGACACTTGAAGCGGCGATACCGATCGGCTGCACTCGGACCCGCGATCGCGATGCCCGTCGTTGGCGTATGCAGGTCCAGAAGCATTATCAGCATGCGAAGGAAGTCTTCAATGAAAAATTGTGTCAGGACACGCAAGATCGAGCAGATCGGAATAACGATCAGGTCCGCCCTCATGGTATTGAACCAGGGGCGAGGGTATGGTTATACCTCGATCGGGTCAAGGAAGGCTATGCAAAGAAGTTGGCTCATATGTGGCACGGTCCTTTCCGTGTAGCAGAGCTGATCTGTGAGCATGCTGCCGTCTGATCACGATCGGCACGGATTATAAAGTTTTTCCGATCGTGCATGTGTCCAAACTGAAGCTGGTCAGAGAGTTCCCCGATCGGCCTAAAATGACCTGTCTGGTGGACGAAGCGGAGAGATTCGATTTTGATGAATCTCTGCTTCCGGAAGACAGTTGGGAAAGGTCATTGGAAGAGGACGAATTCGAGGTGGAAAAGGTGCTAGATGTCCGATCGGTCAAGAAGACACGTTTCGGTCGCACCCACCGAGAATATCTGGTCCGCTGGAAGGATCATGACGAAGCAACTTGGATCGACGAACTCGATCTAAATTGTGGAGCACTGCTACGAGAGTTCGAGCGAGAACGAGTCAGTCGGAATCGTTTCGCAGTGATGCAGACTCATGAAGATGAAGATCAAGACACACAGTAGCACCGATCAGTATATCGATCGGTGTGAATATGTGTAAGGTCTGAATTATTGTGAATTAGTATGATGAACTGTTATGAACTGGAGTGACGAACGTGGTGATAATTTTCGAGATGTGGATGAAAACTGTGTGTGATAACGTGTTGGTGCAAGTTTGGAGAAAGTGATGAAATTTGGTCAAGTGATTGGATTTGGAAAGAATGATGGCATGTATTATGGATTATCTGGTCAGCTAACTGCTGCATCAAGATTCGCAGTCACCCCACAGACGGCCGTGTGGTGAAGTGTACCACAAATTTGGTCACTTTTGGTCAAGGTAGTTGGTCGAGTTTCCGATTGGTCTAAGAAAGGGGGGTTTTTAGCCTATCAGATTCAAGGAGTATCAAGAACGCAGGTCTTGGGTGAGACACCTGACATAGGGTATTTTACATAATTTTGTGTGGGTACATTAGGGACCATAGGGAGGTAGTATTATTGGTTAGTTGTGGTTTTCTTTTGGTTACGGATTTTTCCAGGTAAAGGTTTTTGGTCTAGGAATAAGTGGCAAAAACATCTTCTCGTCTTGGTCTACACCGCAGCAAGGGGTCACCGTTATTCTTATCACGTACACTAGTCGCCTCCGCCCGACGCGGAGTGTTTGGGGGCAGAGGGTTGAATTATCCCCTCTTGCTTATTATACCCGGTCTGGACGCGCCGCACGCGCACTTTGGCCACCGGAAGTCCCTCGACGGGAGTACGATTTGGCAATCTCGACACTTTAAGTCAAGTACGTTTGGAACGTGCTATTCACTGGATTGGTCTTTACGTGGAGATATCGTTTGTGGAGTTTCACGGGCATATTGGGTCTTCACGTGGACATATTGGCTCATTGTAACATTGGTTGGAGTTTAAACCGGTTTCGGTCTTCTCTCATATTGGTCAGGGGCTAGACCGGTTGATTGGTCTACCCTCTATTATTTCGTATTGGTCAGGTCTAGATCGTTAGGACGATCGACCTATTGGAATTTATCTTTTGGAAGTGTTTCTGGTCTGTACGTACCTGGGGTGAAGAGTTCCGCCCTAGGTACACCTAGCCAGCACGGTTTCATATTCAAGACCGAATAAGATCGATCTGCGATCCCGATCCACCGAGTGTGTAACTAGCTCATTCCATCGGGTACACAAGGTGAGATGAACTTAAGTGAATCGGACCAAGTGTCTTTGGATGATGACCGGTCGTCTGCCAGCAGCGGACGATCGGACCAGATTTCGAGTGTAGGTCCGCGGGGTACCCCCCCCAGTAAGTTGGAAGGCTGGGAACGATGGTGGTGGTCAGGTTGTCGATACAAATGTATTAGATTTCGAACTTGACTCCACCACATCCGATAGTCAACGCCGGATGGTCTTCGATCTGGTTCTGGTGCTGATTGCGCCAGGGCTCCTTCCGATCGATCTGGATCAAGGCGTCCTTCAGGTCTGCGATCGGCTCGTCACAGTGAAGACCGGGATACCAGACGCCGTCGTCATCTAATACCCCGGATTTCTCAACCCGACCCTTGGCCATATGGAGAACCATAAGATATAAAAGATGTCTATGTCGCACTCGTGGGCCAGCATCCCTTCCAGTATAAATTAGCATAGGGTCTGCGAGTCCTCGCCCGCCCGACTCCGGCGCTTCTTCCGGTTTTTCTTGAATGAGATCAGACATTGATCATGTTGAGCTCGATCAGGAGAAAGCACTAGATAGTGTGTAGACTCCCAGATCGCTTGGCTGTAGGCTTCATTGAAGGCCTTTACTCGACCTAAGAACGAGTCTATCCACGCAGTCGACGCAAACATGGACCCCGGCTTGGGGCGGATGAACACTTTCCATGGCTGATCTGCATACAGACGGGCGATTGTGGTGCTGTGACCAGGTCCGCCCGCCCTGCAGAAGCGGCAGGAGCCTATGAAGATGGAGGGAAAATCCAGGAGTCTTGACGCGATAGAGACCGGGCTAGTATCTTCTTGGTCAGGGCTGATCGGTGCAAGATACCGATCTGCCCCGGTGACCATGGCAAAGTGGCATCTGTAGTCAGCGATGGAAGAGGTCGATCTCCGATCGACAACCCTTTCAATCGGGCGTGATTGCGCAGCCCAGATGTGCCGAGCTGGAACGAAGGCACCGATCCGGTTGACTCACGCGTCCGTGCAACACCATCACCCTGGGAGCTGATCACCTTATCAGCCCCTGATGCAGGCTTCGCGGGAACAGGACCTCGGCGCTGATCGGATCGGGACTTGGACAAAGCAGTGAAAAAGAACTCAGAATCTCCCGATCCGTCCCCCGAGTCCTCTCCGGGGGAGATCTCTATACGCTTGGTTTGAGCAGCGCGGGGGCGTAAGGGCGCATGCGATTTGATGGTGATGGACGTGTCACCTGCGTCCGATCTTGGGCTTCGAAGATGCGCCAGCGTCTTGGCTTTCTTTTGAGGCACCGCTCGCTTCTCCTCGAGTTCGGAGTCGCGCGCTATGCCCCGCGCCCTTGATCGCTTCGACGCTTCCTTACGCTTCTTGGAAACTTTTGGAATTTTGGAGTGCTTACTTTTAGCCAATGAGTGGCGTCGTGTCCGATCTTGGTGAAGATCGATTAGAGCGGCCGATGCATATCGGCCAACGCTAGAGGCTGCACCCGGACGCCGGAGCAACAAGTCGCTCAACTGTTGGTGGCACTGATCTACGGCCGCCCAAAGACGGTTTGACTCCTGGGTCCAGGCGTCCGATCGGCTCTGGAAGGACTCGACCTTCTCGATCTGGTCCTTGACCACGACCTGACACTCGCCTATCTGCCTCTCCAGGTCACCATGTTGGGTGAGGAGTAAAGTCCGATCGGACTGATCCTCCAACCTCTGCCGGTTGACCACCGCGAGCTGTTCTCGGAGGTGTGACCTTTAGGCCTCCAAACGAGACAGATCATGCCGTGCGCCGATCAGCCAGTCCAAGATCGGTCGGAGCTGATCGCAGTGATCATGTGACTGCCTATCAGCCGCGAATAAAGCGTCAAACGTTTTGGAGATGTCGGTGGGCAACCGATCTGCACGCAAAGGAGGGTTATAGCAGACCCAAGACGAAAAGCAGACCTATCGGCTTACCGCGCGTTGTTTGTTGGGAGATCTGGGTCCGGAGATGCGCGTTTTCAGCGATCACCTCCTGCAACTTCGTGGACATGGGGATCAACGTATCCACCTCCTTCCGCAGTTGCAGGAGTGAAGAATTCTTGACGTCCAACTGCGACTGGAGCTCCCGGACTGTTTTACGGAGCTGATCGACCCCGATCTGATGCCCATCCGGTTTGTCGGACTTTGGAGTGTTGCAAGAGCTGTCAGATAGGGCCGATCTGGTAGGCGAATCGATATGGGGCGATGACGAACACAGGGCACCTGCAGCAACGAACGTCAAGAGAGGTTACAAGAGGATCAGGTGCACAAGGCAAGTACCTGGCGAAGACGGATTCGAAGATCTGTCCATCGGTGAAGTCCGCTTCTGCGAAGATCTAGGATGTCGTGAGATCGGGTCGTTATCGTTGCGCGGCTACGACCAGACTCAGGGGCAGCTGTGGTGAAGCGTGTCAAGAACACGGATTTAGGTAAGTCACATGATATTGCGTGTACTTACATATTTTCATGTTTGTACATATTGGGGACCATAGGGAGATAGTTTAGGTTTTTGTTTGGTTTTGGTTTTACCGAGTCGTTGTTTTTTAGCCTTTAACTCAACAAGAAGTCGTTACATCTTTAAGTATGCTAGTCGCCTCTGCACGCCGCAGAGTGTTTGGGAGCAGAGGGTCGAGTAATCCCCTCTAGCTCATTATACCCGGCCGGGACGCGTTACAGACGCACTTGGCCCGCCGGAAGTCCCTCGACGGGAGTACGCATTGGTCGGCTTCTCAAGACCAAGTCACACACGTTTGGAATGTTTAATCAAGTGTTGGATTGTTACGTGGAGATATCGTTCGTGGAGTTTGTCACGTTCTCGTTTGGATCTCTATATTGGAGTATTAGACTTTTATTCTCGTATTGGTTGGGCTCTACGATCGGTTGAGCGATCTGCCCTTTGGAGTATACTTACTCCGAGTATAATTGGTATTCCCGTACCCAGGGTGAAGAGTTTCGCCCAGGGTACACCACCCAGCACGGTCTCACGTTTTTAGACCCCACATCTATTCCCAGCGACGATCCCCAAGTGTGTAACCAGCCTATTCCATCGGGTACACAAGGTGAGATGACGAAAGAATCGGACCAGGAGTCCTATGCTGATGATCGGTCGTCTGCTAGACGCGGACAATCAGATCGAATCGTAGGAGAAGGTTCGCGGGGTACCCCCACGTCAGTTGGAAGGCTGGGCACGATGGTGGTCAGGTTCTCGACACTACGGTGTTCGATTTTGAACTTGACTCCACCACACTATGAAGTATGCCCTTGTCAAATTTAGGGTTCACCTACACGGCTCAAAGCCGTTCGTGGCTTATACTGACTACGCGTCCTTACGGACATCGACGAAGTTGCCTCATATCTCCCAACGGATGGCCTGTTGGCTCTCCTTCTTTGCGGAGTATAACTTTGAGGTTCAGTACAAACCTGGTAAATAATGTACTTGCAGACGCGTTGTCGCGTCGTCACGATTACGAGCTCGCTCACGCGACATTCATCACCTCGTCTGTGGTGGATCTCATACGCCAGGCGTATGAGAAAGACCCACAATGTACTGAGTTTATCAGCGCATTGGGTGACAAGGGTCTTGGCTCGTCTGAGCCTACCCTATCAAGTCGAGCTTGAGCTCGGTTACACCGTTACAGTTATTGTGACGGTTTGTATATTATAGCACGAGCGCGGAGGACACTCCGCGGGTGGTTGTTCCTCATGATGAGGAACTGAAGTATAGAGTCCTCTTTGTGGAACATGACGCCCCTACCGGGGTTCATTTAGGTCGGGATAAGACCTACAGCGCTTTAAGCGCTTTGTATTGGTGGCACAAAATGTATAAGTGGGTCGGTGCGTATATTCGCACCTGTGAGACGTTTCAGAGGGTTAAACCCTCTGAAAGTTCAGCTGCGCCTTTGGCGAGCTTATCCGTTCCTACGGAGTGTTGGAAATCCATCAGTATGGATTTTATCTTCGGTTTTCCGAAGGACAAGGCCGGTAAAACCGGCATATTGGTCTTTGTAGACCGTTTGAGCAAGATGGCTCACCTGGCGGCGGTTCCAGAGTCCATTGATGGACAAGGAACAGCGAAAGTGTTCCTAGACCGTGTCTTTCGACAGCATGGTCTACCCGATTCCGGATAACACTTAATATATATCATCGTTCTTTTTCACATGTGTGTATCGGATCGGGATCCCCGTTTTACGGTACAGTTTGTGGGGGCGCTGTTTAAGGTGCTAGACACCAAGCTCCTTATGTCCACTGCGGATCATCCGCAGACGGACGGACAAACGGAACGCGTTAATCGCGTTGTAAAAGATATTCTCCGGAGTTTATGTCCGGATTCTCCAAAGAGTTGGAGTGAGATGCTTCCTATGGCCGAATTTGCAATAAACAATTCGGTCCATGCATCTACGGGGTTTACCCCGTTTTTTTTACGTGAACGGATTAGTGAATCCGAGGGTTCCGTTGACGCCACGAGTGTGTGGCCCAGGGATTGAGGCTGTATATGTGCGAAAGCACATCGATAAGTTTTTATCGACGCGCCTTAGTGTCTTACGACACGTTTGCGATGCCATGGCGGAAAGCCAAGACAAGAAAAAGGAACAGGCCGACCACAAGGGCCGGCGTAACAAAAAGGCGTATAAATTAGGAGAAAATGGTTTATTAAATGCTAAAAACCTTCCTACACATGCAGTTTCTAATGTGTTAAGAAACAAACTGCGTCCCAGATTTGTGGGGTCTTTCAAGGTGCTAACCCGAAAGGGCTTGGCGTACTCATTGGATATTTTCGAAGGCGATTTGTACGCATCCAACCTTCTATGTAGGTATGCTTAAGCCATACCAGAACCCGGAGGCGGGTCCCCTCTTGGAGGGGGTTGGAAAGGCGGGTAGCCATAAGAGCCGTAAGACACGGCAGGGCGGAGTAAGTCCGACAGGGCAAAAATGCGATCACGAAGCTCCGCAACGGTCGACTCGAGAGATTCAAGCCGCTTCTCGATGCGGTCAATCGCATCCCCCTCATCGCGGATTCCTTTCTGGACGTCCTGGATGCGATGGCTGTGTCGATCACAGCGCTCGAGAAAATAGCGTCGCAATTGCGCTACCTCCTCCTCCAGTTCTCGATATGGAGGGTATTCCACATTACCATGTGGAGCGTCTGTTGGCGCGACGCCATCATCGGGGTGAAACCCCATATCTGGTGAAGTGGAAGGGTTATCCACACTCACAGAGTTCGGGGGAGTCCAACACTCCCCTGCGGCAGGATTGCCGTGACGTCGTTGACGCTTTCGAGCGGGAGAATCCCGCTGCGAATTGATGAACAAAGGGGCGGGAGAATCCCCTTCACTCCCAGTAGTTGGGAGTTCTCCGGAGGCAGATGTGGCGATCAAACTGTTCTCTGGCACCGCATTGGGGGAAGGAGCGCTGGCATAGCGCTTGCGCTAAGGATCACGTAATAGCCCCATCGCTTTGGCTCTGGCGAACGTCAAGCGCAACGCCCTCTCCACCCGAACGTCACGGTGGGAATAGCTGTTGTGCAGCTGAGTAAAGCTAGGGAGAAGTTTCTCCTCTTCCTCCCAAGCGCGGAATTTTTGTTCTGCCTCTTCATCATTCTCTACTGGAAGGAGAACGATAGGAACCTCGCGGAGGTTCTCAACAGGGGCACCCTGTGCCTTTCTATCGAGGCGCTATAAGACGCCAGTGAACTGCTTCTGAACGAGCAGTTTTTCCCGGAGTTTCTCCCGTTGTTCGTATTGATACGGCTGTTCAGCCGCAGGGACAGGGATATAGAATGCTAAAACATTCTTTACCATAGTCCTAGCCCACGTTTGGGTGTCACGAGGACCCTCAAAATTATATGCCGCCCGGGGCGGGCGTTTGGGGGCGCGTAACGCAGCCTTTCGTGCCTGTGCGGCAAGTTGATCTTCCTGAGATGCATCCAACTCATTGGTGATGATCACCTTCGGCGATCCGGATGTATCATCCGACATTGGTAGGGGTGGAGCACTAGCTAGCGAATTTTCCCCATGTGTGGGGAACGGATTAGGCTCCAACATCACCGTTCGGCGTTGTCGGAGCAGTCAGCCTTTGGGGAGATATCCCCAAGGGCATCCTCCTCCGAGTTATCGGAATAGTCTACATCCTCTTCCCGAGGAGAATCCTCAGCACCACTAAAGGTGCTCATGGTAAGCCAGAGTTCTGGCAGTTGGAGTTCTCCAACTATAATTGATTATTGCGTAGCAATAGTCTTGATGGGGAGGATGTAACAGGGTTACATTTGGCTACGTTGGTGTACGTAAGCACACAACGGTTGAGGTCAAGTATTGACCGGTCCGAAAGGTTTGGACTTATTGGTTGTTTTAACCCAATCCGAGCGAGTACACAGGTGGTGTACATTAAATTTCGGCTAGGTAAGAATTGAGTAAGTTCTACTTAGTATTACATATAGTTTACATTAGTTTAATTAATTTAGGCTAATTACATATTAAATATAAATCATTTTACAAAATACTCTAATACTGCTAGGCGCACGACCTCGACCGGTCGCGCGCGCAGTGAGTGTTGTAGTCAAATGGAGTACCTCCCTTAGCTACCCCCTTCTAAGGGAAGCCTTGTATCAAGGCGTTAGTCTCTACTAACAGTAAACCAAGGGAATATCGACCCCGAGTAAGAGATCGATCTCTTACTAAGCCCTTATATAAGGGCATATCGGCTAAGTAGCGGCGTAACGCCACTTAAGGAAAGTCTTCCTCTGTGCGCTAGCCGCACCGTGCGTGTACGCACCTGCTACAGAAGCGCACAAGCATCTTGCGAAGGCTAGAAATACATCCTCAAGTTCAAGAAGAGCTTCTCGACGCTTCCTCCTCTCCCTCTCTGTCGTGAAGGAACGTAAGTAGAGCTTCTCGACGCTTCCTCCTCTCCCTCTCTGTCGTGAAGGAACGTAAAATTTTAGTGTTTCCACTCAAATTGCAACACAAGAAGGCAATAAATTGGTCCTTCTTGCTTAACTTCCCAGGTTCTTAATACTAACGTCCGAACCAAAAAAATAACCAAACACGTTATGGACACACTTCTCACAGAGTCTCAGACTGCCCCCAACTCTAGTGTCCCCAGAACTGTTGTTTCTCCCACCTAGCTGCTCACTTAAAGACCTTCTTGGATTAAACTCGTTTTTTGTATAGGAACACTGAAGACGGATTGTTGGAAGGTTTCAAGAGACTTGTGCTACAAGGGAAATTCGAATCTATTAAGTATTACCAAATCCTATATATCTAAGTCAAAAACTTCTTTTACTTACTACTTCTTGGTTACTTCAGCGCTAACTCCAATACTTGACAGTTACTTCTAAGACCCTCCGTAATCCGATTGGTCGCGAGACGGCTGCCCAGGGTCGATTCTTATTGGTTGAAAATCTTCATCCAAAAACTCCAAGTTCGCACCAATCATAATTCAATCAGTCGCGAGACGGCCGCCCAGGGTCGCCTCTGATTGGTCGAAAATGTTCAATCACAATTCCAATAATTAACAATTTGAGATCAAAATGCTACTTCACCTTATCTCCCTTTTCTTGATAGTCGTGGAAATACCCGCTATAAACTTGTGCGCTTGAATACAAAACACTCAAGCCGAACCGGCCGCTAACAGCGTACCGAGAAAATAATACACTGGCTTGGTATACCCAATGGTTTGCCTCTGGGAGCCACTCGAGTACTGAGTCAGTACTTTGAACGAAATTGAGCGACATACTAATGCTTAGCTTCAGAACTGCTTCCAGTATTTCAGCGCTAAGCACGTCAATCCAGCGTGCTACGAGGCCTTTGAAATGGCTGATTTATATCTTTAACGCCAGATATGGCCTGCTCCGGTTCGTCATTATCTGAGAGAATAGAGACGTGCGGCAGCGACTTCAACATTTGTCGTTTTTTCATGAATTTGAACATTGGAAGTAAACAAAATGTCATGCTGGACAGCAAAGCAAGAGATCAACTGAGATACTTCACTGATGAAATATACATCCCTATATGATGAGCAGTTACATTAAAAAATTATTCAACGTGCACAATTGCAACTAGTGCTGTTCTAGCTTATATTCCGAAACAATGATGACTTGTAACCATTCGATTCCAAACAAGAACTTTCCTTCTTTAACCTACTAACTACTTTCTGAATATGGTACTGCGCCCGGTCTTCAATGCATATGCAATGTAATAGTCTGAGCAATAGAAAACGAAACGAATCGGCACAGAATAATCTGGCCCACCTGATAATGTCCGTGGAGCGAATCGCTTCAGATATACCAATATTATTAGGCGTGTACGTTCGGGGCAATAATGCGGCGTGATGTCTGTAAAAAAAGTGCGCGACGGTAGAGCTCGGGAGGACGTTCTGGCACTCTGACTGATAACGGCTTTTCAGAAATTGTGTATTATCCAAAATGAATTGGGTACCACACAAATATATATGTATATATATAGGGTATTGGGTTTTCCACACCAGTTTTCAAGTACATCATGCACCGTTCCAATTAACAAATGACCTTCTATTATGGGGGCGTGCAAATAGCAATTTTGGGGCGTGCAAATAGTAATTCCCTTGCTATAAATGAGAATAATCTTATACCTGGTTTTTGGTACAAACCGGTATAATGCATATTTCCAACGTATGGTGTTTGAGATCTATCATTTTGTATCGCACAAAACAAGCCATTTCCCGTGGATCTCTCTCTCTCTATCATGTCCAAGCCCGTTCTCCTTGCTCTCGTAGCTGCGCTTGGCTCCGCTAGCAGTTCCACACATTCCTTTTCCACTGTAAGAAACGTTTCCGCGTCTGCGCCTCGTGCACTAGAAGAGTCGCATGATGAAAGAGGTACACCCCCGATCATGCCCAAACTCTTGGATTTGTTTCCATCGACACCAGTTTTCAACCGCAATGGTCCACTTGACCGTTATCCTCGTAAGTTAGGGATCGAGAGGGATAAAATTCAACATAGTTTGGATCAGCTGCGCGAGCGTCTAGATTTCTCTAAATTTGACCATGACAAGCTCATTCTCATGACTATTGGGAACGAGTACTTCGGACATGAACCTATTGTGAGCGCGCATTGGCGTGTTGAAGCAATGCATAACCTCTTGGGTGAAGATCTGTTTCTCGCATGGAGAGATTGCCTCGACGACGCTGGTTATCGTTACATAGGCCGAACCTTTACTAAGATGCATGAATTAATAGCGAAACTTCATGGAGACAGGATCGAAATCGAAGATTGCGCCTACATGGCTATGGGAAGCGAGTTCTTTACGTCAGAAAAACGCCCAAAGGATGTACCCACTCTGCCAAGCATCAAAACCAAAGAAGAGCTCGAGCGGGAAGCTGAGCTGAAGGAGACGGGCAAGCGTTTGACTCTTGGACGAGATGATTAATTTCGGCGCTTGCAATTTGATGGAGGCTGTAGTTTGGCAGAAGAGGTACCTTGATCACGACGAGCAGAGTCTGCAACTCAAGGAGCAGATTCTGAGTAGTGGTGGACTGAATACTATTGAGCGATCTGAAGCGTTTGCCACTCAGGTACTGTTGTAACCCGAGGACGTTTAGGCAATATATGTACATGACGCTAATTCAATTTTCCTTGCTTACTAGAAACACTAGTTCCTTTTTGCTTACTTCAACTTTGTTGGTTCTAACGTGAAGATTACACTAAAGATCATCCTGTCCAAACTGATTCCTGAGAACGGCGGGACATCCTGGTCTCAAAGTGAACAGCCTGCCACTCGACCATCGAACGATCTATTGGCATATTTAATGCGAAGTTGGCAATTTGTAGGGATATTACCTGACACTGCCAAAGACTATATATACCTGATAGCGCATCAATACCTTTAACCATGTCGTAAAAGCTCGTGGTCGATGTCTGAGTCGTTTTCTCTTCTCGTATACGATGATATATTTGGTCGCGCATTCGAGATTGTAGCTTGTGAAGGCCTTTCAGCAGTCTATCACTCAGGTCAGGATGCTCTGGTAGCATCAATACCCGTTCGAAATTGCATCCACTTCCTCTTTATCGTTTTTCTTCAGTACGTACTCACTGCCTTCGACGTCGGTGGGATCGCTTTGTGCTAAATCATCACCTGCAGTGTCACCAAAAGTGAGGTATAAAAGTGAGGTTGCAGTCGTCACGTAACAGCTCTTCTTTCAGCAGAACTTCATTATGAGTATCCAGCGCGGCAGGGTTGCATACAAAAGCGTCTATATTCATCGGATATCAGACGCGCAGGTGAGTCGTAAACTCAATAATCTCCCATTGAGTACTTTGTCAGTTAGATTTTTGTTTGAGCGGTGAGATAGCCCCTGGTAGAATTTGAGTGTGTCTAGAGCAGTTTGAAGAAGGTTCTGGATAAGCTCGTGTCGAGATTCCTCAGCCCACCGAATCGAAAGGAGTTAGTCAACATCATAAATGTCACGGGTAGGTATGTACCTCTTGTTGGAAGGGCGCGCAAATCCTGCAGCACCTCGCGTCGCGTGATATGTTTTTTCGCGACTTTTCGATGAAATCGTGTTGTGTTGTACATAATTAAGTTAAGTACAGCAACTTACATATATGCATATTATTAGTTTGGGCGCGGCTATTTCCACACTCGCTTTTGCTATTTCCACACACACACACACACAATTGCTATTTCCACACGCACCCCCCCCCCCGGCACCCCCCATAGCTTTCATCCCCTCACTTCCCAGGACAATCTTGACAAGTCAAACTCGATCACAAGCGTAAGTTTGAGTCTTACAAGCAAGACTCGAGCACTCTGGCAGATTTTCTTGTATTACGAACGCGGCGACGTACGAAGCCTCGCAGACCCGTATCTTCTTGCACGGGCGCACGGAAACCACGCGTAGTTGCTCCGCGGCGAGTATCAAATTTACCGATGTCATGACCGACGCCTCCGGTGCCGTCACCATGGAAGAAAAGAGGAACTACTTGTTGGCCGCCATGAATCGGCATGTCGCGTACATGCGCAAGGCTGGTGCGGGTCGCGGCGTAGACCGGCATCTCTTGGGTCTCAAGTTGCTCGTGGCGCCTGGCAAGCGCGTGCCCTTCTTGGAGGATCCCGTGATGGCCACGTCCGGTCGCTGGCTCGTGTCCACGATTCACTTGAGTCACGAACTCTTTGATGGCTGGGGATGGGGCGAAGTCGTGCCCGACGGTCTCGGGATTGCCTACAGCGTCAAAGACAAGTGCATGCAGTTTAACATTGCGTGTCGCCAGCAGGGCAACTGGAGTGCTCGCATGGGTCACCTGCTGGAAGAAAGCCTCGTGGAGATGCACCAGCTCTTTGCTCCACCACGTCAACTCGGTGCCAAACTATAGAGCAAGCGCTTGCGTTAGAGACGCAAGAAACGCGTAGAAACGTTTCGTAGGTTTCTAAACTCGACATTAACCTTTTGGGCGCGGTTATTTCCACACAAAGCGTGTGTGGAAATAGCCGCGCCCTATTAGTTTAAGTCTAAATCTTAACACTAATAGGGGGGGCAAACTTAAAGTTTAGCCCAAACGAATTAAACGTTTATATCAATCAAATATCAGGTTTATATCAAGGGTCTCCCCACACCACCCCTCCACGCTAGGGGCACCCGCCACGTGACTTTCGACCAATAGAGATGAATATTGCTACTAATAGTATATATTGGTTAAAATAGCGCTTTACATCTATCTACCTTTATAGAGATAACGTCTGATATGCGCCTGTTTTGGCCCAAAGATTCTAAAATACCCCTCTTTCTCAAAAAATCCTAAAATGCCCCTGTTTTCGCATTCACGGATTCGGTCAAGCAGGCGCTGAATCCTTTTTAGGTACATTTCCAGCTGAAGCTGCGACTGGATGGGGAGCTGTCTTTGGTGGAGCACGACCGAAATTACGTACTGGTGGACCTGGACCCCAGAAATTCTGGTCGGGCTTTATGAGCGGTCAGCTGACAATTTGGGCCGCGGAAATTGGGACAAGACGTTCTTTATTGCAGCTATTTTGAGTATGAAAAAAACCGTATCGTGGTTTTTTGCGGGTACTATTATGCCTTAATTGTGATGACGGTACTATCGGTGGTCATGGGTATCGTGGATACAAAATTCGTGCCGCCTAGTTTGACGCATCATATGGGTGCAATGCTTGTAAGTGGTAGAAAAGTATCTTGCGGCTCCTGATAATACTGACTACAGAATTAAATTGTGTCACGTTTCAGTTTGTGGTCTCAGGAATCAAGATGTTATTAGATGCGAGGGATATGAATGCAGCGTAAGCAGATGACGAGGCAAACAAATGATGGGAAGAGTGGAGGCTTGCGCTAACGTTGGCTTTTGTGGTTACTGCTATGATTTGATTTAAAGAGGCCCGTCGGAGGAATTGATAGAGATGAAAGAAGAACTTATGGGGAAGAAGGATGAAGACGCGATCCAGGACGAGTACGGAGGCTTTTTTGCAGCCGGTGCGTACACGCACGGTGAGGCTAGCGCACAGAGGAAGAATTTCCTAAAGCGGCGATGTGCCGCTACTTAGCCGATACGCCCTTATAAAAGGGCTTAGTAAGAGAGTACTCTCTTACTCGGGGACAAGATTCCACTTTGGTTTACCAGTTAGCACAAGCTAACGCCTTAACACAAGAGCCTCTTAATAAGGGGGTAGCTAAGGGAAGAACTTACCTTACGCTACTACACTCACTGCGCGGGCGACCGGTCGTGCGTCCTGCAGTCTTTTGAGTGAAATGTAAACTGAATGTATATTTAATATGTAATTACCTAATTACTTTAAACTAATGTAAACTATATGTAATACTAAGTAGAACTTACTAAATTCGTACCTAGCCAAAATGTAGGGTATACCACCTGTGTACTAACACGTGACTGGCTGCCACGCCTTTACCAAGGGCACCTGCCCTGATTGGTTAAAATAACCAATAGGTCCACACCTTTCGGACCGGTCAATACTGACCCCAACTGTAGTGTACTCACGTACACCAAATAACTGAATGTAACCAGAATGTAACCCTGTTACATCCTCCCCCATCAAGACTATTGCTTACGCAATAAACCAATTTCGATGGAGAACTCTAACTGCCAGAACCTCTGGCTAACCATGAGCACCATTAGTGGTGCTGTGGATTCTACTCAAGAATAGGAGGTAGACTATTCCGAGAACTCGGAGGTGGATGCCCTTGGGGATATCTCCCCAAAGGCTGACCGCTCCGACAACGCCGAACGGCGATGTCGGCAGCCTAATCCGTTCCCCACACGTGGGGAAAATGGACTAACTAGTGCGCCACCCCTGCCAATGTCGGATGATATATCCGGATCGCCGAAGGCGATCATCGCCAATGAGCTGGACGCAGCTCAAGAAACCCAACTTGCCGCGCAGACACGAAAGGCTGCGTTACGCGGCCCCAAACGCCCACCACGGGCGGCATATAATTTTGAAGGTTCTCGTGACCTCCCAAAGTGGGCCAGGACTATTGTAAGGAATAGTTTGGCATTCTACATCCCTGGACCTGCGGCTGAACAGATGTATCAATGCGAACGCCGGGAGAAACTCCGGCAACAACTGCTCACGCAAAAGCAGTTCACTAGCGTCTCGTACCGAGAGCGCCTCGACAGGCGGGCACAGGTTGCCCCTGTTGAGAACCTCCGCGAGGTTCCTATCATTCTCTCTCCGGGAGAAAATGCCGAAGATGCAGAAAAGAAATTCCGCGCTTGGGCGGAAGGGGAGAAGCTCCTCCCCAGATTTAATAAGTTGCCAACAGCTATTCCCTCGTGACGTTTGGGTGGAGAGGGCGTTGCGCATGACTTTCGCCAGAGCCAAAGCGATGGATCTATTACGTGCCCCTTATAGTACGCGCTACGCCAGCGCCCCTGCCCTTACCGCGGTGCCAGAGGACAGTGTGAGCACCACATCTGCCTCCGGCGAACTCCCAACTACTGGGAGTGAAGGGGCTTCTCCCGCCCCTTTGTTCGTCGATTGGCAGCGGGATTCTCCCGTTCGAAAGCGTCAACGACGTCACGGCAATCCTGCCGCAGGGGAGTGTTGGACTCCCCCGAACTCTGTGAGTGTGGATAACCCTTCCACTTCACCAGATATGGGGTTTCACCCCGATGATGGCGTCGCGCCAACAGACGCTCCACATGGAAATGTGGAATACCCTCCATATCGAGAACTGGAGGAGGAGGTAGCGCAATTGCGACGCGAGCGCTGTGATCGACACAGCCGTCACATCCATGATGTCCACGAGGTACTCCGCGAGGAGTGGGATGCCACTGAACGCTTCGAGAAGCGGCTTGCCTCTCTCGAGACAACCGTTGCGCAACTTCGTGGTCACATTTTAGCCCTGTCGGGCTTCCTCTGCCCTTCCGTGTCTTACGGCTCTTATGGCTATTCGCCTTAACAACCCCTCCAAGAGGAGACCCTCCTCCCGGTTCTGGTATGGATTAAGCATACCCACATAAAAGGTTGGATGCGTACGCATCGCCTTCGGGATATCCAAGGTATACGACAAGCCCTTTCGGGCTAGTACCTTAAAAGGCCCCACAAACCTGGGGCGCACTTTATTCCGCAACACGTGGAAACTGCATGTGTAGGAAGATTCTTAGCGTCTAATAAAACACTTTGTCCTACTTTGTACACCTTTTCGTTACGCCTCCCCTTGCGGTCAGCCTGCTCCTTCTGCTTGTCTTGGCTTTCCGCCATGGCATAGCAGACGTGTCGTAAGACACTAAGGCGCGTCGATAAGAACATATCGATGTGCTTTCGCACAGATACAGGGCTGAAATCAGTGAATCCTTCCCCTTTTAATCCCTGGACCACACACACGTGGCGTCAACGGAACCCTCTAATTCACTAATCCGTTCACAAAAAACGGGGTAAACCCCGTAGATGCATGGACCGAATTGTTTATAGCAAATTCAACCATCGGAAGCATCTCACTCCAACTCTTTTGAGAATACGGACATAAACTCCGGAGAATATCCTCAACAACGCGGTTAACGCGTTCCGTTTGACCGTCCGTCTGCGGATGATCCGCAGTGGGAATGAAGAGCTTGGTGCCCAGCACCTTAAACAACGCTCCCCAAAACTGTCCCGTAAAACGGGGGTCCCGATCCGACACAACGGAATCGGATAGACCATGCTGTCGAAAGACACGGTCTAGGAACACTTTTGCTGTTCCTTGTCCATCAATGGACTCTGGCACCGCCGCCAGGTGAGCCATCTTGTTCAAACGGTCTACAAAGACCAATATGCCGGTGTTCCCGACCTTATCCTTCTGAAAACCGAAGATAAAATCCATAATAATGGATTTCCAACACCCCGTTGGAACGGACAAGCTCGCCAAAGGCGCAGCTGAACTTTCAGAGGGTTTAACCCTCTGAAACGTCTCACAGGTGAGTATATACGCACCGAACCACTTATATATGTAGGTCCACCAATACAAAGCGCTTAAAGCGCTGTAGGTCTTATCCCGACCTAAATGACTCCCAGTAGGGGCGTCATGTGCCTCAAAGAGGACTCTGTACTTTAGTTCCTCATCATGAGGAACAACCACCCGCGGAGTGTCCTCCGCGCTCGTGCTATAATATAGCAAACCGTCACATTACCTGTAACGGTGTAAACGAGCTTTAGCTCGACTTGACAGGGTTGGCTCAGACGAGCCAAGTCCCTTATCACCGATCGCGCTGATAAGCGCCGTACATTGTGGGTCTTTCTCATACGCCTGGCTTATGATATCCACCACAGACGAGGTGACGAATGTCGCGTGAGAGAGCTCGTAATCGGGACGACGCGATAACGCGTCTGCAAGCAAGTTCTGCTTTCCAGGTTTATACTTAACCTCAAAGTTGTACCCCGCAAAGAAGGAGGGCAACGGGCCATCCGTTGCGAGAAGTGAGGCGACTTTGTCGCTGTCCGTAAGGACGCGTGGTCAGTATAAACCACGAACGGCTTTGAGCCGAGTAGGTGAACCCTAAATTTGACAAGGGAATACTTCATAGAAAGTAGCTCCTTATCATGAACGGGATAATTCCGTTCCTCAGCTTTTAGCTGCTTCGACTCAAACGCGATCACACGTTCCCTTCCCGCATCGTCTGATTGTAACAAAACACATCCGATTGCGAAATCGGAGGCGTCGCAGACGACACTAAATGGTTTCCCAGAATTTGGAAGAGCAAGAACGGGAGCTTTCAACAAGATCCCCTTTACCGCTTCAAAAGCGTTTTGGTGTTTGGTTTCCCAACACCAGTCAACATCCTTATTAAGAAGGCCCGTCAATGGCTTCGCCATTTCAGCGTAGTTGTCGCTGTATTTGTGGAGATAATTGGCTAATCCAAGCCACTTCCGTAAATCTCTAAGATTTACAGGCAAAGACCACTCCACAATGGCTTTCACCTTCGCGGGATCCGCCCGCACTCCATCCTTACCAATGAAGCATCCGAGGAAAGGAGTTTCCTCAGCACCGAAAATACATTTGGATACGTTTGCATATAGGTTTTGCTCTCGCATACATTCGAGCACCGCTCGAAGGTGTATTAGGTACGTCTGAACATCAGACGAGTCGCCTTCCGCGCGACTATGAACGAATATATCGTCGAAGTACGTCTGAGCGTACTTTCTATGAAGGCGGAAGAGTTGAGTCACCAAGCGATTAAAAAAAGTCGCTGGTGCATTCGAAAGCCCCTGTGGCATAACAAGCCACTCCCACAGCATGCCACTAGGCTTGCTGACCGCTGTAAGCGGAATATAGGATGCTCGCATGAGCACCTGATAATACCCGTCCACCAGATCTAAGGCACTGTACACAGTACATCCCGCCATATTGTTCTGGAGGACATCCTTCCGAGTAATCGTAGTTTGCATGGGTACAGTAGCTGCATTCAGCTTGTTGTACGCATGCACAATGCGCCACTTTCCGTTCGGTTTACGAACACAAAAAGTGGGAGATGAATGGGGATACTTGCCTTCCCGTACCATCCCTGCTTCTTCTTTCCCCTTGAAGAATGCGTCGATGACGTCGCATTGCTCCTTGGGAAGAGGCCACTACCTAGTGACGCAGTATTTGGTTCCAGGAACTAAGTCAATTTCATGTAGGGCTCCCCGATCCGGTGGTAACCCCATCGGTGGGTTGTCACTAATGACATCTACGAATTCCTTCAATAAGGAATGGTAAGGGTCCTCAGGATCCGCAAGGATCAAGAGGCCGCTTCGGGAATTCAATGCCTGTTTAATTTGCACCAAAACTGATAACTGACTCGTCCATCGTGGACGAGGAGTTCAACTCCTCTTCCGGACGTAATACGACAACCTCGTCGATTTCATCTGCTTTCAAAGCAGTCTCAAACTCGTTGAAGGACATCTCCTCCAACGACAACAGTTCGCCTACCCCAGGAAACCGTTCAAGGCTTACGCCTTCTGTGACAACACCTGTCATACTATTCAGCATCCGATAGGACTGCTGACTACTGGCCTCAGGACTCATCCCGGGACCCAGATGGGGGGAGTAAAATGCCCCATCTATTGGAAGCGCCTCGCGCCTATCCACAGAGGTCTCTACCTCTACCACCGGTGACTCGCCGGTCTCACCTACAACGGCGTGGTCGGAATCATTTCCGACGTGCGAAAGAGACGAACTACGGGCCTCTTCGCTTGGAAGCGCCTCGCTCTTAACCACAGGGGTCTCTACCCCTACCACTGGAGTCGCAACTTGTTCGCCGAACACGTCGTGGTCGGAATCAGTTCCGACCTGCAGAAGAGACGAACTTCGGGTCTCTTCTCTAAGCGCCTCGCCCTTAACCTCAGAGGAATCCACCTCTACCACTGGAGACTCACCAGTCTCACCTATATCGGCGCGGGGATTAACCGCCGAATCCCCCTCGTTAAGGAACTCTTCCTTAACGCCATTGGGAATGATCATTTCAGACATCCCAATCTCTGGCATCTCACGCCAGAATCGCTTTTGCGATCGATCAAAGGTGGGTTCATGACTCGCCAATGCTTCAACCAATCGCGGGTGCGTTGAGACAATGGAATTAGACTTCCAGTCTATCCATGGCTCGTGGCGTTCCAGCCACTTCATGCCCAGAATGAGGTCATACCTCGAGTCCAAATCCAGGACTAGGCAACGTTCTGAGCTATCGAAGTCTGCAAACTTCAGCTTAAGGTCAATTGAGACCTTGGGTACAGAAACCGGGACGCCCGTCTCTAGACGGACCGTGACAACGTCACCAGAATGTGCCTCTAGGGCCTCGGAATACAGCCGACTCTTCACAACCGAAGCCCTTATGACACAATTGTCAGCCTCTCCAGAGTCTATCAAGACTCTCCAAGGCTTATCAAAGCCTTTCACGTCCGAATGGACCACCAGCAAACCTGGCTGGTACACCAACTCGGTTCTAGAAAGCACCGTTTCCCTCGGGGCTTTTTGCTGTCGACCCCTACCTTGGGGCTTAACAGCACTGAGGGATCCCCCAGTAGGGCGCCCCGCACCTACTGGGAGCCGTCGTTTCCCGACGGCTTGGGCAAGGGCTTTTTACCCGCCCTCGGCCCATTATAGCGAGTGTCTCTCTGGGGATTTTTCGGACATCTGTTCCGCAGATTATCCGTGCTTCCACACAGGAAGCATCTCAGCGGCCCATGACACTGCATCGAAGCCCTGCGGAAAGGAGTCAGAGTGACTCTGAGCGGAAGGTTTCTCCTCCGCTTCGACCTGACTCAGGGCATTGGGTTCGGGGCCCACCTTAGAGGAACGAAAGTTCCTTTCGGCGTTGAACGCCATCTTAAACGCCTCTCTCAGGGATTGGGGTCGGCATCGGAAGAGCTCCGAACGTGTTGGCCCTTCCTTCAGGCCTCCTATGAACACGGGAATGGACACATCGTCCGAATACGCTTTCGCATACATCCCTGCCAACAGGGTCTTATGTTCTTGGATATATGTCTCCAAGTCCCTAGTGCCCTGACGGCACCTCAAAAACTCAAGCTGATTCTGGAAAACCAGATCAGGCGTGGCATACATGTCCATAAGCTTTTGCTTAAGGACTCCCCATGTCGGGAACACGTTCGTGACGGATTCCGGACACGTAAACGCCCATGCACTGGCTTTACCCGTAAGATGGGTCAGTGCAAATCCCACTTGCAAGTGATCCTCGATCACATTTGCTGTGGCGAAGGCCGTTTTGACCTTGCAAAGCCACACATAAAGGTTAGCACCTTTTTAACCGGTGAATTCGTTTATCTTAAAGGACAACGGAGGGCGCACCCCCCTAGACGTGGAGTGACCTCCACGAAAATTCGCCTCATGGGCGATGAGGGCGTTAACCCTCTCACGCACGGCCTCAAGGCCCTGCTTCACTAGGATCTGCATACCGTAATCACCCAAGATGGACAACAGCCTTTTGAAGGCTTCTTGTTGGACGGGGGTTAGCTTACCCCAATTGTCCTGGCTCATCCTTTGCAGAGGATGTTGTCTACCAACACAGGTGTTGGATTGACAACAAGTGCTACCAGATGTAGCAGGTGCGTACACGCACGGTTCGGCTAGCGCACAGAGAAAGACTTTCCTTAAGCGGCGATGTGCTGCTACTTAGCCGATACGCCCTTATAAAAGGGCTTAGTAAGAGAGTTCTCTATTACTCGGGGCCAAGATTCCCTTGGTTTACTGTTAGTAGAGACTAACGCCTTGATACAAGGCTTCCTTTATAAAGGTAGGTAGCGTAAGGGAGAACTCCCATACGCTACAAAACTCACTGCGCGCGCGACCGGTCGAGGTCGTGCGCCTAGCAGTATTAGAGTATTTTGTAAACTGATTTATATTTAATATGTAATTAGCCTAATTAATTAAACTAATGTAAACTATATGTAATACTAAGTAGAACTTACTCCATTCGTACCTAGCCGAAATGTAGTGTACACCCCCTGTGTACCAACACGTGGCAGGCTGCCACGCCTTCACTAAGGGCTCTCGCCCTGATTGGTTAAAACAACCAATAGGTCCAAACCTTTCGGACAGTCAATACTTGACCTCAACGGTTGTGTACTTACGTACACCAACGTAACCAAATGTAACCCTGTTACAGCTTCGGTTTGATGAAAAATCCCTTTGTTCTCTCCTTGATGAAACCCGATATTTTTGTTGAAGGCAGTTCTTCCCTTCAACAAAATTTGATCGGTAGCAAACACAACATGAACGTCTGATGAGTTCTCACGACAAGTTAAAGTTGAATTATTTGTCACTTCTGTCTTGCGACAACATTTGTCGCCGCCATCGCCGTGAGCCGAAGTGGAAGATTTAAGGTAACCAATAAAAAATGAAAAGTGCTGGCACATTGATGCGGGAATGTCTATAATAAAGCATCCCGTTTATCCAAGTAAAGACATGATAAGCTTGGGCAACAACTTCCTACTCAGAAGTTGCTGATTGGATGTGCAGGTATAGTAGAGCTAGCGAACATTACTAATGAAGATCATTTTGATTTTGCTTATCAAAAGCGAAAGAAAGTGCATACATATTACAGCGTCAAGATGTAGTATAAATTCATCTACTGTTTTATTAGGAGTAGATGCACCGTTTACATCATCTGTCGCTTCCCCAGCAGACGCGTATTTCCGTGCTAATAATTTCGGCAGAAAGAGCCGAAACTAATTTTTAGGTCATTATAGAAACACCTTCTGAGTTCCGTGACAATTTCTTTTTCTAACCCTGTGAATATGACGGGATCTTTGGACATATCTACTGCTATATGCCCCATGAATAGGTGGATAGGTTTAACCTACGTCTACTGCTATGCTAATAGTAGACACGTTCAACATACCTTCGCAAGTTGCCACTGGAACTTTGGTTTTGTTTGCATTAACTCGCTCAACATTCTAGTCGGTTCCTCTCATGGTGCAACCGCCAAGTAAAGGTTGGGTGCGTAGATGTCATATGACATGTACGTAGAACGAGCAAACTCAGTGAGTGGTAAACGTCAATCGTCCGTTCGAAGGCATGCGCATAAGAACGAAGATGTCGCCCAGAGCGGGTTCTAAGGATTCTATTTGCCCATCTGTATTGGAGCGTGATCAAGAACGAGATGGCTTTTTTGCCAGAAACTTTCTGTAAATCTCGATTCTCCAACAGAGACAGGTTTTACTGGTATTCCGCGCAAAAAAATGCCGTGTCAAACAATTCGCGCTCTTTGCGCGCAATGATATTTTTCGACGCTGCCGAAGAATGGTCCACCTTACCGATGCGATTCACGATGACGAACGTCCCTGTCTTCAGAATTTTAGTACGCGAATAAAAACAAAGTCCACGCAAATGGACTTCTAACACTTTGGTGGGACCGAAAGAGACTTGAAGAGAAATTGCGCAAAATGCAGAGACTCAATGCGTTGGCGGTTATCGCAAGCACGTACATATTTGCATACCCACTTGTAATTGTTCCTTCAGTAAAAGCTGCGTCCGAGAGAAACATATGTCTTCTTCAGACCTTGATGCCCCAAAATCGGGCATCCTTACACTCAAACATAATTTTATGTTTGAGAGCATCATTGTTGCTCCCAACCATGCGACTATGTTATCAACGTAAGCAAGGATGATCACAACAATCGTCTCGACTTGTGTCTGAAATACAGACGCTGTTCTGCCGAGCTCCTATGTACTCCTATTGAGCTTCCACGCGTTAAGCTCGTCGTACAGTTTTTGCCGCTCTGACGGAGACCATACAGTGCCTTCTTGACGGCGTACACAAGACCGTCACCTCTAGAAGATAATCCGTCTCTATTTTTTTATCCACATACTGTGGGATCATTATCTTCGCGTTTAAGTACGCATTATTTATATCACCACCAAAAACCCGTCAGACGCAAAAGAGAGGCGAGACAGAGCGTCATCCTGAAGGAAGACATGCGAGCCACAGGTGAGAAGGTCTCCACAAAATCGATCCCTGGTCGTTGGCCA
Source organism: Peronosclerospora sorghi (assembly GCA_026184515.1). Lineage (NCBI taxonomy): Eukaryota > Oomycota > Peronosporomycetes > Peronosporales > Peronosporaceae > Peronosclerospora > Peronosclerospora sorghi. The sequence goes on along the minus strand of CM047587.1, from coordinate 42,562,466 downwards.
CTGCCAACCGCAACGAGCCTTTTCTTCACGCGAATAACAGTGCCTTGATGATTGCCTTTTACCACACCCACATCGTCCTCATTGCTTGCGCATCGTCTGGCATGTTCGCTGCATCAATTTCCTCAAGTACTTGCTTCACCTTCAATGCTGCGAGGTCCTCCAGCTTCGCCTTGTGCCATAGATTGGCATATCTCGAGTGCATTGCTTCTCGATTGTTACGTGGGATGCGAACCTGTGAGGGCAAGGCAGGTTTGTTGGTCTTGTCGAGAAACCGCGCGCTCGCCGTCAACATGACGTCGTCGTCAAATCAACTTCGACGACGGCGCTCATTCCCCTATCGCAACGCAGCTCGACGTTGTATTTCATCACTCGACACGTCCAAGTCATCCGAAGGTGCCTTGTTGAATTCCCTGCGCTTTTGCTGATCCACGTTGCTCTGCTGGCGTTCTACTTGATCGACGCTGTGCTCGGTCTCGTGCAGCATCGCGTGCTTTCCCCGTCATCGACACACGATCCACATTCAAAGCCCCCATCCGCCCATCCCGCTAACTAACTCTGATCCGTAGCACGATGCGTACGCATCGTACGATGCGATCAATTGTTCATCTCTGTTATAAACAGGATATATTAAGTATCCGTTACAACAATGCCGATGTATATTCCAGGGCGCTGGAATTTTCACGAGGTAAAGGGGCGTTTCTCTCTGGGGCTCGTAGAAGATAGAGGTAGGGCCAATTGCATTGAGTTTTCTCATTTACCACGTGTGGTTAAGATCTTAGTAAGACTAAGCATCTTCACCCTACGTGATCGCACTGACATCATCTGGTTCCCATTGCTCTTGTTCACCGCGTCTCCTGATCTGGCCATCACTCGCCCATATCGACGCTTGTGGCGAGTTGAGATCGTGCTCTGGCTTCGCCACTAACAGAAGCAATAAACTCCGCATCATCGACCGTCATCATGGAGTCTGCATCGTTGATCGTTTCGAGACTCACAATATACTTTTCATCACCGATGATGTCGGTGTTTGAGCGCGTGTCAAAACACCACTACTTCTCCATGTTTCCACCGTCACCGAGATCCTTGGTCGGATCTTGCTCACCAAAAGCTGGAGAGTTAGTTGTCTTCTTCGGAGCCTTTCCTGACACACGAGCATCAAAATTGTCAGCGTTGGGGTTAGGCGATTCCCTCAATCCCAATCAGAGTTTCGAATTCTGGTCTTGCCTGGATCGTTTGCCTATATGTGGCCAAACTTGCCACAGCCGTAGCATTTTCTTGAGTCTCCCACATCATCACCACGCTTGGCATCTGATTGGCGGGAGTCCTTGTCTGAACTTGATCTCTTTTTGGTTTCCCTCGTGCTTCTGGATCCGAGAAAGTGCTTGGATCGCCGCCAACGATCTCATGCGCTTGGTTACGTCCTTTGGCTTGAACAGAGTCCCCCCGCTTGCCCATTGCACGACATTTTTCATGTTCAAGAACTCTCGATTGTTTGGGACGCTGTCCAGCATGTATTTTGTGATATGAAACTCGTGCAGCTTGTTGTAGAGGTCTTCTAACAAGGCGATCTTCTCTTCCATGGTAGCGATATGCACGTCAATGTCACCGCCTGGCGTGAAACGCATGTACCTAGCTCCTTCAACAACTGGTTGATACGATGGGCACGCATGACCCTCTTTTCCAGTTCCACTTACCACCTAAATCAGGTCGTTTTCCCAAAACACGGCATGCATGGGTATCTTGTACTCGTTTCAGCTCTTTCCCTCACAGTCCTAGGGGAGTCTTTCGTTGATGAACTTGTGGTGGGGTCCAGTTCAAAATCGAACACCGAAGTGTCCGGAACTAAACCACCATCGCGCCCAGCCGACCAACTAATGGAGGGTGTAATGGGGTGCCATTACATAATAGATATTCAAGTTAGAATATCACAGTTTAATTTCAGACGCGTTGTCTGAAATTTAAATAAGAGATTATAAGTTATTATAATCTAAGCAGGAAAAGTCGATTCGGTATAAATACCGAATCTTGCAGTTTAACTAATAGTACAGTTAGTTAAAGACTTGATATTATTATATTAATTAGTTAGTTACTATACTATTAGCCTCTAAACCACCCATTAAATAAACACTCTTAATTTTGCGTTCTAGATAACAAGTGAATATTAATATATTTACTTTAATTATAGGATTAGTTGTTACCAACTAATCCTACCCTAATTGTATTACGCGCTTCCTCGCACAAATACAGTGTGGGCCAGTAACAGGATCAGTCCTGTTACAGAGGGGGTACTCCGCGAACCTTCGCCTGGGTGCCGATCGGGTGACCGATCGGCATTACAGGACGCCGAGTCTGACTCGTCTCGTGTCTCACCTTGTGTACCCATTGGTATGGGTGGATACACACTCGGTGGACCGTTGCTTAGTAGAGACTTCAGTGGGTGTCAATACGGATGTACCACTTCTGGGGTACTGATTCAAAATTCCAACGAAAGATAATTCAATATTGCCGATGGGCAAACGAGGCGGAAATCTTCACTCCGAATGCAATTAAACCTGGCACTTGACTGCACGTAGCATTGAGTAATCCACCCAATGGGGTTTCTAGCACTTGATTGAAAAAGCAATGAGTAATCCAGCCAAAAGTATTTTCTGGCACTTGATCGCAGATCGCGATGAGTAATCCAGCCAATTCCTCGGACTTGATCGCAGATCGCGATGAGTAACCCAGCGAAAATAACACGTCTCCTTAACGTGGCCAAACTTGAAGAGGTGAGTGAACGTAGTGAGCGCCTCCCGTCGTGGGACTTCCGGTGGAGCTCTGTCCTGGACTGGCTTAATGAGCGAGAGGGGGCCCTGTTAGACCTCTGCTCCCAATGACTCCGATCAGAGCGGCGACTTTAGCAACCTAATGTAATTCGAACACTGTATTTAATAAACCAATTAAAATCCAATATGTAAACTACATGTAAAACCGTGTGCCTTACCTCAAATCTTCGTACAAAACACTCCAAGCACACGATTGGCTTAAAATAATACTTCCTTTTAGCCAACCCGATCAATATTCCTTGACAACTGGTACACTGGTACAAACTGGTCGATAATTTTCACTTGCACTTCACCACTAACTTCATGTTGGAAGTGCACTAGCGGTGCGTAGCACTTCAAGGTATAGACGCCAGAGTAGTAGCCCACGGTAGGGCATATCGAGTGTTCTAGAAGGAATAGTTAGTACAATAGCTGGTAGGAGAGACAGGTGCAGGGAGTTCTCACTTTGAGATTGGTAGAGAGCCACTGAGAAGGCCCCCGGCGGGGGGGCGAAACGCGTCTGGCACGCGTTCAGTCAAAAAGTCGTTGCATGTGTTCACTTTCGTTTTTCAACACTTTATCTTCCCAGAGAATGCGCGGTTTTGGGATCATAACCCTTTACACACGCACAGAGAGATGTCAGCTTCACTTGGTCTATGAAAACTAATTATAATCTCAGCTATAGCTGCACTATCCCCACAAACGTGACACGTGGCCATCCCACCACTCAAAATAGTGGGAAAGGACCACAAAAATGGTTCACAACAATCATCGCAGTTGTAAAGCTCTAATACCACCAGCGACTGCTTCAGCTAACACCTGACATAAAAGAAGGGAGGTACTTACTTATCGTGACACATATGATGTTGACTAACTGCTTTCAATTCGGTGGATTAAGGCATGTTGACAGCGAGCGTACCCAAACCTCCTCGAAACTGCTATATACACACAAAAATTGTACCAGGACTACCCTCATATCGCCTATCAAACAAACTATAGCTGAGAAACTACTGAACGGGGAGAACATAGAGTTATGAATCGCCTTCGCGTTCGAGATCCGATGAATATCAACGGTGTTGTACGCAACCTGCCGAGCGAAATACTAATATTGAAGCTCAGCCAAAACAAGAGCTTAAGTGACGACATAGACCTCACTTTTATACCTCAATCTTTAATGCCACTGTAGATAATGATTTAGCAGAAAGCGATCCAACCGACGTCGAAGGTCCTCATTGTCAAAGGCAGTGAGACGCACCGGAGAAAACGACAAAGGAGGAAGTGGATGCAATTCAGAACGTGATATTCATCTACCAGAGCATCCTGAGCTGTGTGATAGACAGCTAATAACATGCCTCTGAAAGCTACAATCTGGAATGCGCGACCAAATCTATCGTAAACGAGAAGAGAAAACAACTCAGACATGACCACGACCTTTTGTGTCCTTGTTAAAGGTACCAATGCGCTATCAGGTATAGTATTTGGCAGTATCAGGTATTCTCCCTACAAATTGCCCATTTCGTATCAAATATACCAATAGATCGTTCGATGGTCGAGTGGTAGGCTTTCACGTTGGGACCGGGATTCCCCGGCGTTCTCAGGAATCAGTTAGTACGGGATGATCTTTAGTGCAACCTTAACGTTAGAACCAACGAAGTTGAAGTAAGCAAAAACGAACTAGTGTTTTTAGTAAAAAGAAAAATTGAATTAGCGTCGTGTACATATCTATATTTATAATAGAATTCCGTCTGTCCGGGTGAAAAAAAAAATGACTGACTTACGTAGAATAGCATCCAGCCTGACTTACGTAGAATCGGATATTGATCTCAGTCCATTGGTCAGGAAGGATTAAATGACGGCGGTGTATAAAGTGACTTACGTTTAATAGCATCCATCCTGACTTACGTATAATAGCATCCTGCCTGACTTACGTATGACTTTACACATGACAAATAACACAGAAACTGTACGTGAGCGGAGAGCTCGCCTTGCAAGAGAGCGAAGGCATCGTCGGACACCAGCGGAGCGGGAGGCAGAAGCGCACGTCTGAAGCTGCGTGCAGAAGAACGGCGCGCGGCCAGAGAACCGGCAGAGCGGGAGGCAGCAAACGCGCGGCGACGCCAGGTGTATGTCAATCGGCAGGAGAGCATGGATCCTGCGGAGCAAGCAACCATCCGTGAACATGAACGACAACGTCAGGCAAACCGTCGGGAACGATGACCAATGCTCAGCGGGATGCCAAGCGGGAGGAAGATTAGCACAGGCATGCAGCGCGGCGTGCAGCTATCCCAGAGGTTCCACGAGCTCGAGAGGACTTCGATTGCAGGAGCGAGCAATTACGGCACTCTCTAGGACGTCTGAGTGTGCAGTGTGTGCATTGTGAGGCATTATACTGGATAGAAGAACAGCACAGTAGGATCATCGCGCAGAAACCCACATTTTACCAACATAAAAAAGTGCTATTACCTGTTGCGAACAGAGCTGGCGTACACGTCATGCGAAACGTTGTATATAAAGAGGCGCTCAATTCGCTAAACTATAGAATATAGTGTCTATCGATTTGCCGTGACTTCGCATTTTTCTCAGGTCAACCTCAATTTACATTCTGCAGTGTTACGAATAGTAAATTTATTACCCCGTTCGTACGACGGGGCACTACGCTAGTACATAGATAACTAGATAGTGATAGATGGCGCTTGTCAGCCCGGTTGGGGACACATGCTCACTAGCGTGACAACAGTCCAATCCCATCGCCACGACCTTCTCGCTCCAGCATCTCATGCAGCTCGGTTCGAGAACTTGCATGTACACTGAATAAAGACGGCGTAGGACCTTGTACGCACTCGAGCATGCTTTTAGGTAGCATCGGTCGGGGCAAACACGTGACTCCACCTTGAGCGGCGCAATCAAACTCGTCAAGGTCTCGCCGACTGCAGGGAGCACGGAGTCCTGCGAGCTTATGAGCACCTGATCTGCCGCTCCAGCATCATACATATGTGACACGTGCCACGATGGTGGTGATCGACAGACAAGTAACGAGCTCCTCCATGCTGCAATCCACAGACTTGGTACGTGTCGAGACCGACGTCACGTCCTTTTGGGAGGTCCTTGCAGCGTTGCAAGTCGAATGGGGCAACGTAACTCGGTCCTTTGTGTCGCAGCAGCAGGCAACAACCAGTTGGCATCCGAGAGAGAGGCTTCATCATGCTGCAGAGCGGTAGGTAGGAGATCCAGTCGTTGCTGGAGCGTATCAAGAATCCGAGAGCGACGGATGATGGAAATTCCGACTGGAACGTCCACTTCCAGGCCCTCTCTGTTTCCTGCAGGACTTGCTCCAACGGACCTAGTGTGTTTGGGTCATTTAGTCGGACGTCACGAGTCCGGCAAGCTCCATCCAATGCCTTGTCTGAGTTGCCACTGGTCATGTGGAAAACGCGACGGGTTCGGGTCGACTCGTGCCACGTACGACACGTCAGCTCCCGCAGGTTGAAAGAAAGCTTCGAGATGGTCCGGCATGGCGTGATGATAGTGGAGACAACTGCTCCATTCACTCTCCTTGTTGGGCGTTGCAAGGGTGTGCAACCCTTTCTTGATGATTTCGTGGTATGGCACCGGTGCGTCCCATCCAAAAGTCGGAAAAGCTACCAACAAAGCGGATCCGTGATTCTTGCTCGGAGGCCTCGCCCCGCATTCGTTGCGCTTGAACCAGATCGCGACCAACGTGAACGATGTACTTTGTACGCGCTGGGGCGGATGGGAAGGTCCATGCCTACCTTGAAACAAGTCTTGGAGCGTGGTCATGCTGCTGTCCAACGCTGTGCGATAGCGATCGCATGTTGTGGTGGTGGGCACGACAGTGGACAGCAAGCCAGCTAGACGGAGCAAACGACGTTGATACGATGCAACGCGTGCCTTGAAGGATGCACTTGCCCCTACAAGCGGACAACATGATGAACCTTGCGATCTGCTTCCATCATGACGCCTTGAATCCGTTAAGAGCGGCGCAATCCAACTCACCAGCCTCTTGCCTCTTTCTTTCCCCTGTTCCTCGTCCGTCCCCTCCTCGTCTCCATGTGCTGAAGCCGCGTGAATCAAGTGTCCACAAGAACAGGCACGAAAATGCACCTCGAATGTCGCATCCAAACCGATGTCTTATGTGCTGCTCCTGCGTGCGTGCGTTGAATCCATAGGACCCAAGAGACACTGCCCACGCTTCTGTGTGCGACTACTCATTAGGAGTCGTAGAATGTTTGTCACTGGGCGCCACGCACCTTCTTGAATGCATAACCTGTAGAAATGAATCGGTAGAGGGTCGGGAGGGGAGACATGTCGAGCGGTCGGTGACTCTAAGCGTTTGTCTTTCTACATTCCAGGATGGATTTGCACTGAAGTTAGAGGCGATAGATACACTTCAGTTGATGATGAAATCCTCGGATTTCGTCACGTCAGAGGGTGGTGAAAAAAAAGAGCGAGAGGGGCTGGTCGTCCCTAGGAATCTATACACCGTATTGAAGGTTGCTGCCAATCGTCACAACGCGAACACGCGACGATACGATGCGTGTAGAGTGTTGGTGATTAGATGCACCAAATGATTGGATGCATGTTGCATGTTTGTATATTGCCTAGTTGTAACTGACGTCATAGACTAGCTAGCTAAATTATTCATAAATAAATCACTTTCGAATTTTCATTCATCTGATCAAGTGCCGTTCACTTCGTCTCCTCAAGACCTCACACTCTTCCGCCTCCGGTCGCTTTCAGTTCGTATCAGGTTATGAGCCCAACAACCATGTCCACTGCCCAAGATGTCTCCTCCAAGGTTAATATCGACAAGTTCAACGGTGACAATTACACGACGTGGAACCGCTACATGCGTGGCGTGTTCCTCACCAAGTCAGTGTGGCACGTCGTGAACCGAGAAACGACCCCAACATTCGCCGACCCAAGAGCCAAGGAAGACTACGAGAAATCAAGCAACATCGCGTTTGGCTTAATGCTACTGCATATGAATGCCGACTACCATCATGTGCTTGACAACTGTGAAGAAGCGTGGAAGGCATGGATGCGGCTGAAGACGTTGTACGGTGGATCCCAGAAGGCTGGACGCATCTACCTCAAGCGACAGCTCTTCAGTATGGAAATGGCGGAAGGCGGCAATGTGTTACAACATTGTAATGAAGTTCTCAACATCAAGGCCAAGCTCAGAAACATTGGGGCGAAGATGGAGGACGAAGATGTAGCATCAGCAATGCGAGCTGCGAACCCAGGACGTCGTGAAGGTGCTAACGAATGAGCATATCAAGAGACAAGGCGAGAAGACGGCAACGATGAAGACGTAGAACGCAGTCAAGGCGTTCAACACCGACCGAGAGCCTCGTCAATGTGCGTACTGCGGGAAATTGGAGCACACGGCGGACAAGTGCTGGACCAAACAGAAGGACGAGAATCGTGGCCCAAAACGCGGCGGCAACGGCCGTGGACGCGGGGCCAACAACATCCAATGGCGAAACAATAATGACGACTTTGACTACGACTACGATCGAGTGGCGTTTGCAGTTTCCCTGGAATGTGGCATTTCGACATGTAAGGATACGCTTAGGATGTGGGCGATCGACAGTGGAGCGACGCACCATATCTGCAACGACAAGGCCAAGTTCGCTAATCTGATTGAGAGCAACGAAGGCGAACTTTCGGTGGCCAACGGAAACAAGGCGGCCATCATGGGTGTCGGGACTATTGTGGAAAAAGTGGTCCTACCCAACGGAAATGAGCGCGAAATAGAGATCAAGAACGTGCTTTTTGTACCGAAAATGAGCAAGAATCTGCTCTCGGTTCCACAAATCAACAAAACTGGAAAGTTTCAAGTCGTGTTTGATGTCCATGAAATGCAAGTTTCGCGCAAAGACTCGAATCAAGTCGTGGCAACGGCGGATCTTGTGGACGGACTTTACTGGCTTCGCACACCTCAACGATCGGCAAACATGGTGGCGAGTAGAAGAACGATCGACCTACATGCGCGCATGGGTCACGCTCCAGTTGAGGTGCTTCGTAAGATGATTGATAACAACTTGATTAAAGACGCGAAAGCACCTTCCAAGGCAAGCGGACCAAGTCTATGTCGCGGTATTCAACAAGGAAAAATGGTCCAAAAACCATTCCCAAGCAACCATGACAAGCGTCATTACGACGCGTTCGAGTTGCTCCACTTTGACATTTGCGGCCCTATGGAGAAAAACTCACTTTGTGGAAGCAGGTTTCTTCTGCTAATCGTGGACGAAGGCAGCGGATCTATGAAGGGTTTCTGCTTGCGCGCCAGGTCGGAAAGTGAAAACTGCATCAAGACATACATCGTGAAAGTGAAGAAGCAATTCGGCAAAAAGGTCAAGTTTGTGCGACATGACGGAGCTCGTAAATTCATGAAAAACTCACTTAAGGATTTCTACGAGGACGAAGGCATCGAGCAACAAACAACGGTCCCGTATGCGCACCAAACCAACGGCACGGCAGAACGGGCTATCCGGACTATCGTCACGATCGGCCGCAGCATGCTTCATCACGACAAGCTGGACAAGTGTTTCTGGGCTGAGGCCGCCATGACGGCCATCTATATCAAGAACCGACTGCCGTCACCCAAGATCGAACGCAAAACCCCGTTCGAGATTCTGTATAAGTCCAAGCCCAGTGTGAAGCACATGCGTGTATTTGGCTGTCGGACGTACATTCTAACTCCGAAGGAGAAACGACAAAAATGGGATCCCAAGGCTCGGAAAGGACTGTTTTTAGGTTACGAAGAAGTATCAAAGGCGTATCGAGTTTTTGACATCGAGGCGGGGCAGGTGGTGATCAGTCGCGATGTCAACTTTGATGAATCGGTCTTTGGATTCTCACCGCCAATTTCTGATGAAGAGGCCGACGACCTGGACTTCGACATTCTCGACATCAACGAAGACAATGGCAGCCCAAGTCAAACGGAATACAAACAGACAGGTAAACGCAAGAACTGTCCAAGAGAAGAAGATGAAACATCCAGAAAACAACCAGCTGTGCGTCAACGACCTGGATTGAAAGAAGCAAGTGCGCCAAATCACTTCTCTTCAAATCAAGCAGAGGCCGAAGAAAAAGAGTTTAACAGAGAGTTGACTTCCTCCGTTTTCTGGCGCGCCAGTGCCAACTCAATCGAAGAAGCGGTGGATCTATCGGAGCCGTTGTCAAATCAAGAAGCAGTGAATGGTCCGCATCAAGTACACTGGAGCAAGGCGATTCGCGCGGAACTCGAGTCGATGCACATTCGTGGTGTATTCCGTGCTGCCAAGTTGCCCAGCGGACATCGTGCCATTGGTACCAATTGGGTGTTCAAGATCAAGCGTAAAGAAGACGGATCAATCGAGAAATACAAGGCACGTCTTGTTGTCAAGGGATTCAAGCAAAAGTATGGCATTGACTATACGGATACATTCGCGCCAGTGATCAAGTATGTGACGCTTCGCATGGCGATTGCACTGAGCAAGTACTATGGATGGCTTCTCGACCAACTCGATGTGGTGACCGCTTTCCTGTACGGAACAATGAAAGAACTGGTCTTCTGTGAAATCCCCGAAGGTGTTGATCTCGACGGTGACTTCAATTGCCTGGAATTGGTAAAAGCAATCTACGGTCTCAAGCAAGCGTCGCGCGTATGGAACGAGACCTTTGACGAATTTGTGTGCTCGATCGGTTTTCAAGTTTCAGCCTTCGACCCATGTCTCTATCTGAAAGTCACTGATGGTCACTGCGTGCTCGTATTGGTTTACGTGGATGATGTACTGATTACCGGAAGTTCACCCGAACTGATCACACGCACGAAGAATGATCTGAAGACATGCTTCGAAATGACTGACAGCGGCAAGTGCGCGTTTATTCTTGGAATTGAACTTGTCGAAGGGGCGGACGGGTGTGTGACAATGTGCCAGCGGCGATATGTGGACGACATTCTCAAGCGCTTTGGCATGAACGACTGCAAGGCCGTAGGAAGCCCCATCTACATAAGTACCCGACTGATTCCAAGCGATGCTATGACCAAGGTGAACGCTCCGTTTCGCGAAGCGGTTGGTGCTCTTATGCATCTAATGACTGCTACTCGCCCGGATATTGCCTACGCGGTTGGCTACGTCTCGCGCTTCATGGAGAACCCTCAAGAAGAACACTGGACTGCAGTCAAACGTATCTTTCGCTACCTACAAGGCACTAAGACACACGGAATTTGCTTTAAGCCCGGGGACACCATCGACTTTCGCAGATACTCGGACGCAGACTGGGCTGGTGATCACGAGGACCGCAAGTCGACTTCCGGGTACACATTCATGCTAATGAGTGCTCCTGTGTGCTGGGGTAGCAAGAAGCAGTCAAGCGTATCACTGTCTACAAGTGAAGCGGAATACATTGCGCTTAGCTTGGCAATTCAAGAAGGCAAGTGGATTCATCGCTTACTGTGTGAAATTTTAGCGGCCACAGACATGACGGGACCCGAGCTCAAGATCTATGAAGACAACCAGTCATGTATCAAGATGACAAAGAACCCAGTTAATCACGGACGCGCAAAGCACATTGACATCAAGTATCATCACATCCGCGACGAAGTCAAGCGTGGTGAAGTAAAAGTCGAGTATTGCGAGACTTCTGTGATGCTGGAGGATATCATGACGAAGGCGCTCCCAGGACCTCGCCACACGAACTTGACAACTGCGCTTGGGATTCACGCGTGTTCGCATTGAGGGGGTCTATTGAAGGTTGCTGCCAATCGTCACAACGCGAACACGCGACGATACGATGCGTGTAGAGTGTTGGTGATTAGATGCACCAAATGATTGGATGCATGTTGCATGTTTGTATATTACCTTGTTGTAACTGACGTCATAGAATGACGTCATAGACTAGCTAGTTAAATCATTCATAAATAAATCACTTTCGAATTTTCATTCATCTGATCAAGTGCCCTTCACTTCGTCTCCTCAAGACCTCACACTCTTCCGCCTCCGGTCGCTTTCAGTTCGTATCACACTGGTCGTCACACGTCGGACCAATGCAATGTGACCGCATACTATTATATATATGTGTGTGCGTGGAACTCAAAGGAAGAAAAGGACCAATGCGAACTTTTTTTCACGACGTTAGGGTGGGAAGGGAAGGATTGTCTATTGCACGTTTATGCTCGCTACTAGCGAACGTCCTATATAGACAAGTCGTTCAGAGCCCCTGGAATGCACAAGACAGCGTTTTTAACTGACATAGAGTGGGCTCTAAGTAACAGGACGATGGTTATTAGCCATCCATCGGCTCCCGGGTGACAGAACCGTGGGTTAGGGTCTCCGGCGTATGGGTTGTCCACCCCCAATGAATGGGTTTAGTTTACAGTGCTCTCTCTCTTAAATTATCCCCTGTTAAGTTATACCCTCTCATAAGTTATCGGATTTTACGTCCACCGACCTCGTTCTATGGCCGATGAGTTATAAGTTATAAGTTATAACTTGACCGGGCAATATAACTTTACAGAGGGAACATTTTTCTTATATTTGAGAGGAGGATATCTACTGGAACCACCCATCCAGGGTGGACTGCGTGGTGTTCGCACTACGAACATTAACTTGAATATTTCGAAGAACTTTATAGGTAGCCTGGTGGCTTTCCTGAGACAGATCGAGCAAAGAACAGGCATTACAAGAATGGCAAGTTTTTCAGCCTTGCTGAACTTGTTGCCAATGGGCTCCGCTTCGCCAGCCTCCCCACGTTTGTCGTTTTCCTCCTCCACCTCCTGACCCTTCGCCAGAATCTCCTCATCCGTCAGCTCCGGCTGCGCGCTCTCATCCTCTTCAATAGGATCGAGGAGCTCCGAGATTAACATCGGATTGCGAATGCGCAGCTGCTTGAGTTTCGCTTCCAGATCCTGCTCCAGTGCACTCTCAATCTCCTCCACCGTCTCCACCCTGTTGTTCACCGCCACCTTCACCGCCGGTACCGGCGCTTGGTTGACAGGGGCTTTTGCAAACAGGCCGGTGTGGTTGAAGCAGTTGGTGATAGTGCTGGCCGAAATTTCGTTCCAGGCGGCAGTTGACCAGCGCATGGCAGTGAGTTGGTCGACTTTGTAGATGTTGCCGATCTCCCCACGCTCGTCGCAGTCGATTGAATTCTGCAGATGGAACAGGCGATAGCGGAGTTTGAATGCCGCAATGATGCCCGCATCCATCGGCTGAATCTTGGATCTGGTGTTCGGTGGGAGCGGCTGAACCTTGACATTGGTGAGGTGCAGGTCCTTCGTGATGTGAGATGGAGCATTGTCGATCAAGAGAAGGATTCTTCTGTTTGCGTTCTGCAGTGATGTTAAGCTCACTGACAGCCTCAAAATTTGAGTTTCCATCTTTTGACACACCTTCATCATTTTGTCCACATTGACAAGCCATTCCTGGAAGAACACACCAGTCATCCACGCCTTGGTTTTGTTTCTGTAGAGGAATCCGAGTTCCTGGTCAGACTTATTGTTGAAACAGCGTGGCTTGTTGGCTTTGCCGATGAAAAACGGATGAAGTTTGTCCGATCCATCTGCATTTGCCGTGAATGCAATGGTAATCCGCGTCTGAACCGATGCCAGTTGAAGCCAGTCTTCCCAAAAGTGTCATGATTTGCTTTGAGCTGAACTTTACTCACTTTGTCTTTCTTCTTCCCTTCAATCTCCTGCTGGGCAATGGTTCTGTCAGGAGTCATGCTGTAGAAAAGTCCTGAAATTGATCAAGTTAGAATTCAGAATTTTGTTTCCAGCGCCAGTTTTAAATCAAAACCTACCAGTCTCATCCATATTGTAGACATCCCGAGGGGCGTATTCGGCGATGATCTTCTCCAGATTCGGTAGAGCCTCGTTCATGGCCTCCACATCCACTGAACCGCTTTCGCCATGGATGCGAATGGCACGGAGGATATGGCGCTGTTGGAACCTCTGGATCCATACGTGGGAAAAGCTGATCACCTCCGCCGGAATATCCAGCGATTCAGCAAACCGCTGGGCCTTTGCACAAATGAGGTCGCCGGTGATGATGACGCCACGGTGCTGACACTGCATAACCCAAACGGCCACAGCTTCTTCAACGGCGGGATGTTGAACAAGCCGCTGACGCTTTGCATCCAAGCTGCTTGGATCCATCTCCTCCAGACTAGCCCTCTTGATGATGATCTTGCTGATTGACGCCTGCGACAGCGTCTTGGTCAGGCCAAAATTTGTTGTAGCCCACTTGGCCAGGGCTGTCTGGGACATGATGCTGTTCTGCTCCTTGTGCTTGCAGATTTGGAGGCGCTGAGCGTTGGTAAGGCGGACTTGGGACATCTGTAATTTCCAACAGCGTCACGATCATTCAGTCCGTCTGTTCACCCACCCCGACCAATCGGAATGCAGCATTAAATCTGTAGTTACAAGGCAATAAGGTCCCTACCACTGCAGAAGTACTTCTGCCCCTGGAACACAAAGCAAACAGAAAAAAAACAGTTGAAGACGTGTCTTATACTTCTAGACACGTGCTAAACCTAGCCAGGGTGCTAGAACTGGAGTACCTTGTCAGCAGTGTGAAGATCAGTGGCTCTAGGGATGGTTTCCTCTGTTGTTCTGGAATTTTTTGGTTTGGAGTGGGTGTGGTGGTGTCCCTTTGATTCCCTTGTGGCGCTTTTTTGATTCTTAATTAATTGATTTTTCTTATGTATGATGCCACTATAATCCGAAAAGTTATAACCTCCGATAGGTCATACTGTTATGCGTCCACCGGAGCCATAACTTATCAGAGGGTGCACTTTAATTTACAATTAATCTAGGGGAATGTTAAATCGACCCCCCCCCCCAAATTGTTAAATCGACCCCCCGCCCATTTCTACAGATCGATGTAACAATGCCCTTTTTATAGGGTCGCCCTACCCGCAACTCCCTCCACCCTACCGGCACCCCCACGTGACTTTCGACCAATAGAGTTGAATATTGCTACTAATAATAAAAGTAACAATCATACCTTAATAGAAAGATATCCGGTTCGACCCAAACGTTACAAATACAGCAGTGACTGCTTAACGAAACGGGCTTAAATGCTTATTACTTACGATCTTGGGGTAGTCAAAAATGGCATGAATTGTTCGATGTAAAAGCTCGGGCAGAGATTTTTGATAATAACAGCTAAATGAGATGGATACTTAACGTGTCCCCATCGGATTTTGGTGCTCGCTTTGCCTTAGCGTCCGGTTTTCGAGTTTTAAGCACTTTATGGTTATCTAAGTGGAATTTATCAATACGGAGACTGTAACAGGGTTACATTCGAGTCACATTTAGTAGGTGGTGTACGGGAGTACACTACGGTTGGGGTCAGTACTGACCGGTCCGAAAGGTTTTGGACCATTGGTTATTTTAACCAATCAGGGCAGGAGCCCTTGGTGGTGGCGTGGCAGCCAGCCACGTGTTGGTACACAGGTGGTGTACACTACATTTTAGCTAGGTACGAATTTAGTAAGTTCTACTTAGTATTACATATAGTTTAGATTAGTTTAAATTAATTTAGGCTAATTATATATTAAATATACATTCAATTTACAAAAATACTGAAGACTGCTAGGCGCGCGACCACGCCCGGTCGCGCTCGCAGTAGCCTAAGGGAGTTCTCCATTACGCTACCTCCCTTTATAAGGGAAGCCTTGCTACAAAGGGGTTAGCGAAAGCTATCTGTAAACCACCCCGGGAATCTTGGCCCCGAGTAGGAGAGCTCTCTCATACTAAGCCCTTTTATAAGGGCGTATCGGCTAAGTAGCGGTGAACGCCGCTTAAAGGAAAGTATTTCTCTGTGCGCTAGCCGCACCGTGCGTGTACGCACCCGGCTACAGAGACAACATGTCGCTGACTATGCTGATTATCTGTAATGGGGTGCCATTACATAATTGATATTCAAGTTAGAATATCACAGTTTAATTTCAGACGCGTTGTCTGAAATTTAAATAAGAGATTATAAGTTATTATAATCTAAGAAGGAAAAGTCGATTCGGTATAAATACCGAATCTTGCAGGTTAACTAATAGTACAGTTAGTTAAAGACTTGATATTATTATATTAATTAGCTTGTTACTATACTATTAGCCTCTAAACCACCCATTAAATAAACACTCTTAATTTTGCGTTCTAGAACATAAGTGAATATTAATATATTTACTTTTATTATAGGATTAGTTGTTACCAACTAATCCTGCCCTAATTGTATTGCGCTTCCTCGCAAAATACAGTGTAATCCTGTAACAGGATCAGTCCTGTTACACCTGGTAGCACTTTGTGGTCCGTCTTAACGACCACAGTTCCGTTCTGCTAGTTAACTAGCGGAGCGAAGATTAAGAGCCGCTCGGCATCATGTCGCGAGACATGTCAACTGCCGAGCTATAAAGAACGCTTGAAGAGGCGAATAAACACTTACCTCACTTCTCGTCGCGTAGTAAACACGCGAAGGTGGAAATGATTCGGTCTATGGGGACCGACATCATTACCTTCCTCAAGAATAAATCCCCGGAGGAAGTGGTACAGGTGGTGAATCGCTTTAGGCGAAACCACCTAGAAAAGTCAGAACGGCCCGCGCCAGAGGCAGCGCGGACCGCAACTGCACCTGCAACGCATAGCGTTGAAGTAGTAAAGGCGCGAGTACCGCCCTTTACCGGCGATGGAGGCGAGCCCCTTCGTAGATGGTTCGCAGAGGTGGAAGATGCCATCTTTGCGCAAAATATTGTTGACGAACGTCAACAGGCGTACTTCGCCACAACATGTCTAGGCGGCAGAGCCAGGGCATGGGCAATGAGTCGCAGAGCCACTGATGACTCTGCGTTCCTTACTTATAAAGAATTTAAAGCTGAGCTAAAGCTCAACTTTGATGCTCCAGAAATGGATCTAAGTAGTCGGCAGGAGTTCATCGAACTCCGGCAAGGTAAGCTTAACCTCCAAGCTTACGCTCAGAAGACGCAATATTTGCTGTCAAATATTGTGTATGAGCCGGTGCCCCTGCTATGCAGGTCACTGGCTTCATGAAGGGACTCAATGATGGTCCCGTCAAACAGAGTCTCTACCGGCACCCGCCAGAGACTCTAAGGGATGCCATTGATATGAGCATCCGTGAGGAGTTCAGCATGCGATCAGCGTCATCGCATGCTGGGTACAGCCGAAGGGCTCAACAGCCCTTCGCTTTTGACATGCCGCAACGGCATGTCAACAATCAGCAGTCAGGAAGACGAAGCTCACACTTCGTCTCAAGAAACAGCCACCCGCGCCAGAGCATGGGCGGTGGAGGTCCAGAGCCGATGGACCTATCGGTTGCGGTTGCTTCGAACACGAAGCAACCGAAATTTAAGAAGAATATTCGCTGCAATAGATGCGCGAAAATGAGGCACTTTGACCATGAGTGTATGGCACCACGTCCGGTGCCACGCAGTCAGCGGACGGAACCGTCCGCTGCACGGCGACACCAACAGGGACAACACCCTGTTGGTGCAAAAAAAGTAGAACACGAGTAGGGGCGGGGCGCCCTACTGGGAATGTTATCCCACATGCCGACATAGGGCACGTGAGGGTAATAGCCCCAGACGGGACTATGTCCTGTCAAAAGGTGCAAGGTGATGGTAAGCCTCTTATCACCCTGGAGGTTAAGCCGCACGGAGAGATGTCCCCATGCGAGCTTTGTTTGACACAGGAGCGTCAAACAATTTCGTTAGAACTCAGAGTCTAACGCTGTTGAGCTTCGTGGAGGTAGAGACCCGACGAAGTATGTTGTCAGTCCGGTTAGCAACAGGTGCAACCGTGACTATTCCAAAGCGTGTGATTAAAACACGCTTCGAGTTGAATGAACTGTCATTCGAGGATGAATTCATCGTCCTCGGTTTAGATGACAAGTTCGATGTGATACTTGGAATCCCATGGATGACCAAGCTTAAACCTTCCATCGACTGGGTTAACCTATCGATCGACTGCGGCGGACGCACAGGATCTGATCACCCTGTGTGTAATCCGGCTGCATCAGAGGATACAACCGCAGCGTCAGACAGTATGGTGGATAGCGATGGCGCCACCAGGTCTTTTCTGACACGATCCGCGGAAGGTACCTGCGCTGGTGAGAGTCCAGAGGGACTACCACACGCAACAGAAGAGTCGTTGCGTGTTGGAGAGAAACATTCCACGGGTGATAAAGACCACCGTGAGAATGAAGTGATATCCACGGTGGGAAACACCCACCGTGAGAATGAGAATGCATCCACAGTGGGAAACACCCACTGTGCGACCGAAGGTTCCAACACGACGAATGAATTTCGTGTTGATGAGAGTGAACTCACGATCGAGTGCAATCGTGAGCAAAACTCCGTGGTGGCCAGTGCCCACCACGTTGCGTTAGCCATGCGAACGGGTGATAAAGACCACCGTGTCGCAGAAAAGGCGGCCGATCAGACGAGCACATCTGATCGCCAAAATTCCATGGTAGGCAGTGGCCACCATGATGATGAGTATTCCGCACACGGTGAATCGTAATCACCGTGTAGCAGTCAATCAGACGAGTGCGTCTGATTGCATGGGCAGTTCCGTCGAGACGATCAACGTCTTGACGCAAACGGAGACCGGATTAGCTACCCAGCCTCTGTTGATGGAACACCCTCCGAAATAAGGTTCGGAGGTGATGGCTCTTCCAGCGCTAAGCTGGAAGAAGTTTATGAGAAAATTGCACGATGATCAGATCTAACAGATCTGTATTATCGTAGCAACAGATGATGTAGTGGATATTCGTGAACGAATATCCACATTACAAGTGGAAAACATTGGGAAAGAGGTTCCCAATGATCAAACGAGAGTTCAGCGCTTTGAAGAACAGATCTGGGAGTCGCTTAAAGTGAACTCCCCATTTTATGAGGTACTTCGGGAATACGCTGACGTATTCCCAGAAGAAGTACCTAGCGAGCTCCCTAAGGATAAGGGAACTCGTCATTAGATTGACCTCGTGACAGGCACGAAGTATTGTGTTACGCGGCAATGGCCATTGCCGCGTGATCAGGTAAAAGCGATCGACGAGTTCTTCGAAGCTCGTCGTAAATCAGGCCAAGTGCGGGAGTCTACCTCACCGCACTTTACCCCCACCTTTTGTGTGAAGAAGTCCACAGGTGGGTGGAGAATCGTTCACGCTTACAACAAGCTGAACGCAGCGACGGTACCGGCACAGACACCGATACCGCGGAAGGATATCATCATAGATGGCATGTGCGGGAGCACAATCTTTATGCTCTCGATCTAAGAGATGGATTTTATCAAATCCTAATGCGTGAGAAGGATATCCCTCTCACGGCGGTAAGCACCCCAAGCGGCATGCTTTGGGAGTGGCTTTTTATGCCGCAGGGGCTTCGAAATGCCCCTGCTACGTTTAACAGATGCGTAACGCATCTATTACGCCCGGTGCGAGAATTCGCACCGAGTTATTTCGATGACGTGTTCATCCATAGTTAGGGTGAACACTATAAAAGCGATGTAGATGTCCAAAGGGAACATCTACGTCGAGTGTTGGAGCTTATGCGTAAACATAAGCTCTATGCAAATCTAAAGAAGTGCACCTTTGGTGCACCTGAGATACCCGTTCTTGGATGTTTTGTGGACAAGAACGGGGTGCGCTCTGATCCAGAAAAGATCAGGGTGATCATGGAATGGCCTACGCCAAACAACGTTAAGGAACTTCGAAAGTTTCTTGGGTTGGCAACATATTTGCACAAGTATTCGTGCAACTATGCTGGGTTAATACGACCTCTTTCTCAATTACTTAAGAAAGATGTCGAATGGCATTGGGATACCCAATGCCAAGATGCTTTTGATGCATTCAAGCAAAGCTTGACTGAAGCGCCTGT
The DNA here is from genome assembly GCA_026184515.1 of Peronosclerospora sorghi. Classification (NCBI taxonomy): domain Eukaryota; phylum Oomycota; class Peronosporomycetes; order Peronosporales; family Peronosporaceae; genus Peronosclerospora; species Peronosclerospora sorghi. The sequence goes on along the minus strand of CM047587.1, from coordinate 42,542,766 downwards.
CTTGGCTATAGCCTATAACGAGCGTACGTTCCACGTCGTTTGCGACGCGAGCGATTTCGCTATCGGCTGTGCTTTGATGCAGCGTGATCACGATGATCGTGATCGCGTAATCTGCTATCAATCGCGTCAGTTGCGCCCAGCCGAGCGCAACTATCCAGTGCATGACAAGGAACTCCTTGCCATGAAGTACGCACTGGCTAAGTTTCGGATCTATCTATTGGGAGATAGACCGTTTGTGGTTTACACGGACCATGCGTCTCTACGCACGGCCGTGAATTCACTATACATTTCTTAAAGAATGGATCGATGGCTGTCATTCTTTGCTGAGTACAACTTTACGGTTGAATACAAACCCGGAAAGTTGAACGTGATAGCGGATGCGCTATCACGAAGGCCCTATTACGAGACGAAACCGACCGTAACCGAAGGGGCCAGTGCAAACGCGATCCGTTGCACTGCTTTGTCGTCTTCAATTATACGACAAGTACTCGAGGCGTACAAAACAGACGAGGAGACAGACACGTCTGTTGATTGATTACTTACGTAATCAATCAAGTGAGAAGCGCGACGAACTCCCAGAGTTCCTCGGCGCTTGCGTGCATCGATATCGACTGCACGATGGTCTGCTGCTTTACAGCACAGACCAAAAGATGAAAGTCGCATCGTCGCTCCAAACGACGATGATCTCAAACATCAAATTATGTTTGAGTATCATGATGCACCGATTTCGGGGCATCAAGGTCGAGAGAAGACATACGCTTCTCTCGCACGTGACTTTTACTGGCGAAACCAGTACAAGTTGGTACGCAAATACGTACGCGCTTGCGAGATTTGCCAGCGCGTTAAGCCTTCGCAGTCTGCACAGGCTCCGCTGCAATCTCTGCTGGTTCCGACAGAGTGTTGGATGTCCATTTCAATGGACTTCGTATTCGGTCTTCCACCCGACAATAGTCGGAATACTGGAATAGTGGTCTTTGTAGACCGTTTCAGTAAGATGGTACATCTTACTGCAGTATCAGCGAATGTAACCGCCGCTTAAACAGCGCGGATATTCGTTGATAAGGTATTCCGTTTGCACGTAATGCCGGAAGACATTGTCTCGGATAGAGATCCGAGATTTACAGGACGTTTCTGGCAAGAAACGTTCTCATTGTTGGGAACCCAGTTGAAGATGTCAACTGCGGACCATCCGGAAACGGATGGGAAGACGGAACGGGTTAACTGCGTTCTCGGAGACATGTTGCGATCATACGCACATGCCTTTGAACAGTGGAGTGACTACCTGTCACTCACTGAATTAGCGATTAACAATTCGGTGCATGCTTCAACTAAGCATACACCGCTCTACGTGAATGCCTTAAGGCATCCACGAACCCCAGCTTCACTTGGCGGTACGCCAAATCTAAGTGGGGGAGGGACCCGCTCAAATTTTGAGCGAGTCAATGCACAAGTTGCGACTGCAACTTGTGAACAAAACGATGGCCCTTCTACTTAAAATACAGTAGAAGCGGAAGCAGCTTCAATTAAAACTGAAGCTGCTTACGATGAATATGTGTCTGCAGCAATGGCTGCAGACAACGAGGACAATGCACCTACTGCTGATAAAGCAGTAGATGAATTCTTATTACAGCACCAAGCTGTAATACGCTATGTAAAGGATGCACTTGCCTCTGCTTTTGATAATCAGAAGCAAAAATGCAGATAAACAAGGAAGGAAGAACAAGAACTCCTTTCTTAAAGGTGAATTAAATTACTAAATACTACTAATTTGCCTACACATGCAATAAGCAACTTCCCTACACGGAAGTTGCTTCCTAAGTACATTGGATCCTTCAAGGTCCAAGAGATTCGGGGGAATGCCTATACCTTAGACATTCCCACAGCAATGCGGCTTCACCCAACATTCTATGTTGGGCGGCTCGAGCCGTATCACTCGTCTTTGTCTTACGACGAGACGCAGAACCATGGAAGATGCAGTGCTTCTCCAAGTCTCCCAAGAGAGACTTGTAATCGGCCTCCAGCCGTTGGTGAGCAGAGCGGAGAGTCGTTACCTCCCTCCGCCTTCGACTGCTCAAGATCAGCCGTGCGCCGATCGAGCTCTCCCTTATAGCGGGAGGGCTCAATGTACAGAAGATCATTCTTCTGCTGGAGGGCAGTGTGCGCTCCGAGGATGTCGCGGACATCCTCGCGAAGAGAACGATATGTCTTCACACAGTGAGACATATCGCTGCTCAAGGAGGAATAACCCTCCTCGAGCTTGCGGAGCGAAGAACCATGCTCCGCAACAACAACGGCGAGGGAATTCTCAACCTCCGCCGCCCCTGATTGATAATCAGGGGAATAAGCGATATATCCTCGAGCGCTTGATCTCGAAGCGCTCGGTGACTTTGAAGAAGGGGAAGTGTACCGAGTACTTGGTACGCTGGCTGGGATATCCCCAAGAGTTCGACTCTTGGGAGCCGATTGAGGTTCTGAGGGCCGACGCCCCAGACCTTTTGACTGAGTTTGAGAAGAAGTCTCAAGCTCATAATGCGAAGTAGCATCAACATTAGGTGTTGATGCATTCAGGGTATCAATTAAACCCTGAATTTCGGCGGGTACGGAAAAGCCACCGTACCCCCGCAACTCCTCCTCTGACAGAGGAGGAGCGCCCTGCGTACACCGCGGGCAAACGAGGTGAGAAGGGACACCACACTTTAACCCTTCTTTGATGCAAGCAAAATGGATGTATTCCATTTTGCCTGTTCGTGAGTGCTTTAAAAAGCGCTCGCGCATTACGTGAACTTTATTCACGTAATCATCTGGGCTTTTGTTGTAGTTGTCAACAAAAGCATTCCAACTCTGAGTCAGGGCGTCTTTATCGTCCCTGTTCTTCCTTGACCCTTTCCGGCTCGAATAATATCGAACCTGGAAAAAGAGGTCAATAAAGTACAGACGTCTATCGTCTGTACTTCGATCGAATCGACGTGACTGGATGTCTTCGCAGTCATCCAGCACGTTGATATCGAACAACGCATACTGGCAGTACCGTTTACGGTGACCGCCACTGTTGGGGGCAATAGCCCAGCCAGGGGTCCAAAACCCCACTTTGTACGGAACATGTGGTTCCGTACGATGATACGATTTAGTAGCGGCAGCCGCCGCTTCTGTTCGAGCCCTTTTAGCAGGCGGAGCACCGCCTTCTTCAACACCACGCGCCGGGGTTAAATCACCCCGACGTGGAGAAGTACTTGGTCCAGGTGGGTCTCTGCGTTCCCGCAACCACCTGTGATAATCATTGTCGCTGTCATAGCTGACAGCGACACCAGAGTCGTCATCGCTGTTAGGCGATGAGCACCTAGCGAGTTTCGACTCGATAGATCCTTTAGTGGGGACATCTGTATCCTCATCACTTTGTTCGGAGTCAGAACTCCCGAACATGGCCCTCTTGGCAACACGCCATTCGGAAGTTGCCATCGTGCGAGATGTTGCATTAGCAACATCTCCCTGTTTCTTGTCAGATGCCGCCTTAGCAGCATCTGTGGTCGAAGACGGTACGTCTTCCGACCTTTGCGTAGTTGACGCTGCTAATGCAGCGTCACTGTTGTCACTCAACACCTCAGCACCTAGTGCTGAGGCGGAGGAAGAAGCTCCTTCATTGTTTTCAGCAGCGCTCTTTAGAGCGCCGCCGCCGTGTGTCTTGACCATCGAGCCGATGGTCAATCAGTTGGTGAATGAGAAATTCTGACCAACAAGTGCCACCCATGATTGGCCAAAATAAGAGTTATTATTGGCCAACCACCTTAAGGGGGGGTGATGTAATGGGGTGCCATTACATAATTGATATTCAAGTTAGAATATCACAGTTTAATTTCAGACGCGTTGTCTGAAATTTAAATAAGAGATTATAAGTTATAGTAATCTAAGAAGGAAAAGTCGATTCGGTATAAATACCGAATCTTGCAGGTTAACTAATAGTACAGTTAGTTAAAGACTTAATATTATTATATTAACTAGTTAGTTACTATACTATTAGCCTCTAAACCACCCATTAAATAAACACTCTTAATTTTGCGTTCTAGAACATAAGTGAATATTAATATATTTACTTTATTATAGGATTAGTTGTTACCAACTAATCCTGCCCTAATTGTATTGCGCTTCCTCGCAAAATACAGTGTAAGCCTGTAACAGGATCAGTCCTGTTACATTATCCACCTTCGCCGCAAAAACAGCTCGTACGAGGTAACAACCGCATGTACCGAACTTCAATGTCTGACATTGGTATCTTGTATGTGATGTCGCCCTATCGACTTCGTATCGATACCGGCACCAATTTGTCGGCAGAACTCAACGGGGAAATCGCAATCGTTTTTTATTACGTTCCAAAGCGGCTAAATCCCCACCCAAAACAAGGAAAATCAAGTCGACTGGATGTGACGACGTGATTTCACTGATAAAGAATGGAGAGCACAGCGAGAGCTATAGTGAGGATCCACGAAATGCAAGCAAGAGACGAAATCTAGCGACCTGTACGTAAAAAGCGAGGATCGTCCGAGTCAAGCACCACCTTTCGTCGACAAAAGGACTGCTACTGATAGACTTCAATGCACGTAAGACGAGAAGGCTGTCGTCTTCCAGCAAGAGGAACGTGTGGCAGGAACCTCATCGACTCTAGGACCCATCTCGTCCATCATCAGATCACATACTTCGCTTGTTCAAGGTTAGTTTTTTTTTGATAACAATGCTGTATTGTTGTTAGCAAAAACTAACCCTTTTCGTGTTTGCTATATATTCTACACGCTCAACCCTCGGCTGTATCATGCAGCGTATTCACTTTAATGATGGAGATGTAAGTGAGATCGATTTCTCGACTATGGCTCAGTACAATAACGACTTGGTACGGAAGGATGTGCGCTGGTTGCACGTTCTATGGCGACTAATCATACTGTTCGAAAGCTGGTAATCCGAGACCACGCGATTGGAGATGACGGGGCGATCGCGCTCTCGAGGATGCTGTGCAATAACACAACTCTCAATTCATTAGAACTAGATGGGAACTGTTGGAAGTGCGCGCTTTTTTCTCTGCAGCACGTGTCGCCATTTTGGCTTTTCAGCGACTTTTCAGTGAAAAGGTGATGTATTGTACGTAACTTTAGGTTAGGTACAAAACATTGTGTATTTGCATATTATTAGTTTGAGGCGCAAACTTAATTCTAATAAATCACTTCTGAATTTGATTACTGACTCACGTGTGGTTTATTACGAGTGGACAACAAGCGCGCAACAGTGCGCGTCTTGTTTGGAGTTATTTTACGTGGATACTTAGTACACTGCAGTGGCATTCGGATTGGTTCTTACGTATTGGACTCTCGTATTGCACGAATGTTGGTTTTAGTTGCTGACCTTACGTTTGAGTCGCTAAAGGACAGTGGAGAATTAAATCACGTTTGGTGTTTGATTGTTCGCTGTTAAGCTAATTACTAGCCCTATCTGATTGTATTGAAATATCGCACGTTAGTACGTGGTACCTGGAGCCCGTGTGACATAGTACGTACGACCGGATGGACGACGAAAATATTCAACAGGAACAGCATCAGCGATCGAGGAGGAGAAGCACTAGCACAGGCATTATATGGACACGATTCCTTGGCACAGTTGTGTGTAAAGTCTCTAGATCTCGTGCAGAACCGAATCACGTGGAAGGGAGCCCATGTTAAAACTGAATATAATAGTTGAGGTAACTTTCCGCGATCAATACTAACCTGCTGACGAAGTTTCAGCGCGGGAGAATCAGCGGCTGTTGCAAAGAGGCGTGGGTCGTGTAGTAGCCACAGAGAGTTCAGTAGGTGTACTCACTATATAAATGCAAAAAGGAAAGTAAAGTATATTCTGTATGGTTACTTAAGTAGATATCCAGTACTAATGCAACTTAGTCTTGTAACCGATATTATATGCATAAAATGTATGCCGTACCTGAACAGCCAATGGGATTCCACTATTCGGAAGAGTGCAAAGTCCAATATGGATACATACTCTTCCAGCACTCCTCCTGGAAGACCGGAGGCTGTGACACCTTCATTGCAGGCCTAGCGCTACACGCAACACTTTAATCCGCTGCTCTCCCAAGTCCTTGGTCAGTAGGTCGACTAACATCTCTTCGCTCGGCACGCGGCTTGCCAAAACAATTTCCTTCTTGGTGTAATCCTTCAAAAATTTTAACTTGATGTCCACGTGCCTCGAGTTGCTGCACTCGCCCCATCTTCAAATTGCCGTATTGCAGCTTGGTTATCCATTTTAAACATGAGCGGCGTCTTGGCATGCATGCCAATTTCAGCTACCAGCTCTCGCAGCCCTGATGACTCCTTTCCGGCCATGGCTGCCGCAATAAATTCCGCTTCCGCGGTTGACAACGCAACCGCCGTCTGATTCTTGCAAGCCCAGCTTACGAGAACCCCATTTACGAACACTACCATCGCCGAAACACTTTTCCGGTCCACCTTGGCGACGGCGAAATCCGCATCGCTGTAAACCATAATCTGGAGCGGAATAGGTAGATCATCATCATGTTTTAAAACTAAGTTAAGATTACTCGTTCCCTTAAGGTACTTGAGGATACTCTTCGCAACCTTTTAGTCTCCCAGCGTGGATGCATGGGTCTTACGTGTGGCTCGGTGCACGGCGAACGAAATGTCAGGATGCGTGCACCGGGCGAACCATAGCAGACTGCCCACGAGCGATTGAAATTGCTTGATACTTGGTAAATTCTCCTTTGGATCCACCAACAGAAGTTCCTGATACTCCTTATCGTCATCCGGTGTCATCACAGGAGTTCGAGCTGGATTCATTTTTTCCAGATTGTTCACTTTCAATATTTCCTTGATTGTGTTTTCTTGGTCTAGCACGTAACCAATCCTCGGATAGCCTTGAATCCGGATGCCCAGAAACTTGGTAACACTACCCAAGTCTTTCAATTCCAAAACTTGCATGTTCGCAAAAAATTTCTGCACGATCCGCTCACTGGTTCCAGTAACCAGGAGGTCGTCAACAAATGCTCCGACTACAACCGTTTCGGCTCCTTCGTGCTTGACGAAATACATTTGTCTGTGACACACTGCGTAAATCCAAACTTCATCAGCGCTTCACACAGGCATTGGTGCCACAGGCGCCCAGCCTGCTTCAAACCATACAGGTTGCGCTTTAATTTGAGCGCGAGCCACTTTGGTGATTTCACACCGAAATCACGCAATTTATCCATCATGATATCCATGCCTTGCGGCACCTGCAAGTATATTTTCACGTCCTCTTCAGATTTAGCCTTGGAGTAGGCACTTGGCACATCGCCATGGCGTGCCGCTCGCCCCCCACACTTGTGCCAACTCAAGAATTAACTTGACGTTATTCAACTCTATAACGGTTGAAAACGTGAAAAAGTAGTTGGCGCCAACAACTTGCTCGTCGCCTCTGGCGACCAGCCTCGCCTTGTACCTCTCAACCGACCCTTTTCCACTGACTTTCGTCTTGTACACCCACTTGGCCGGGAGAGGTACCTTGCCCTCAGGGCGGCGAACGACGTCCCACCTTTCGAGATCTTGGAGGGCCTTGAGCTCCTCCATTTCTGCTTGTTTCCACATCTTTGTCTGCAGGCCGCCGTGCGCCTCACGATAATTCTTTGGGTCTGGTTGCATCATTGAACCACTTTGCGGCTCGACACCAGGCTCGCAAACCGCGTAACCACATAAGGCGCTTTCCGCATTTTCATCATTTAACAATTTTTTCCGGAGTTTCATCACTTGAAACGGCCCTTTTGGCCCTCGACGCTTCATATTCTTGTCCTTTAGCCGTCTTCTTCGACTTCCTGCTCGTCTTCCTAGTGCCCAGCACAGCTTTTTCGACGTGTCTTGACTTGGTTACAGCCTCCGGTGTTCCTTCACTTTCGCGCCCTGAACTTGGCGTATTTGGAACAGTGTTTCTCGAACGCGATTCGGCCATTTCCTCCAGTTCTTGGTTTCGTTCACCGTCTAAAACCTTGGTTACTTTGTCTCTTGTCTCAGGGCTGAGCGTTTCAATCGCGGTGACGTGCCTCGTCACCACGACCACCCTGTCTTTCAGTAATAACACCTTGAAACCTTTCGTTTCGTCACTTTTCCCTAGAATAAGGGCCCGTTCGGCGTGCTTTGCCAAAGTTTTCTTCTTTGGGTCCCGCCAAACCATGCACGGGGACCCGAAAACCACAATATCATTTACTGCCGGCCCCTTGCCGGTCAGCACTTCCGCGGAGAAATTCGCCCGATATTCGATCTTGTCGGAGTACGGTTGAGTATGTACGCAGCATACTCAGCCGCCTTCGACCAATATGTTAAGGGTACACCGGACCATGTTGAAAATGGTCCGGTTCATTCTATTCGCCTTTCCATTTGAGGCAGGATTTCCCGGTTCAGTCACTTGGCGGAGGATACCGGTCTGTTTGCAAAACAGATAGACGTTCCGATACTCTCCGCCGCCATTAGTGCGCAATACGTGCACTCCTCACGAAAACTCGGTTTCGAACCAGGCGATGAAATGCCCGAACATCCTTGCCGCCATGTCCTTTGTTCGCGCCGCGAAAGCCCTCACATAGTTTGAGTGATGGTCCACAAAAACGACCAAATACCGATTGCCTCGCCTGTCACGGGGAGTGATCGGACCCTTGAGGTCACTGCAGATCACTCCTCCGATGCGGTCTATCGGGGCGTTGCCGCCCGAATCCACCTTCGTTTGAACCTTCCTGTTTGCCTTCCCCTCGGAACACGTAAGGCAATTTGGTCTATTCGTGTCCGTCAGAGCAATACCAGATCTGGGGTCCCTGGTGTAGCCAGTGCGTATACGCACGGTGCGACTAGAGCACAGAGGAAGACTCTTCCTTAAAGCGGTATCTACCGCTACTTAGCCAATACGCCCTTATAAAGGGCTTAGTAGGAGAGATCTCCTACTCGGGGCCAAGATTCCCGGGTTGTTTTACTAATTAGCCTTAACGGCTGTGTTCCCTTTACGGGGTGTAAGTAAAGGGAAGGCTCCCTCTTATATAAGACGCTCACTGCACGCGCGACCGGTCGAGGTCGCGCGTCTGCACTTTAGAGTGAAATGTAAACTGAATATATTTAATATGTAATTAGCCTAAATTAATTTAAACTAATATAAAATATGTGTAATACTAAGTAGAATATTCCAAATTCGTACCTAGCTAAAATGTAGTGTACACACCTGTGTACCGACACGTGGATGGCTGACACACCACCACACCAAGGGCCCCTGCCCTGATTGGTTAAAATAACCAATGGTTCAAAACCTTTCAAACCGGTCAATACTGACCTCAACCGTAGTGTACTCATGTACACCAACACTAAATGTAACTCAAATGTAACCCTGTTACACCTGGCCAACCTTTCGATGGTATCATAGGCCAGGTGACCCAGGCGCATATGGAAGTGGTGCAGGTTTCCAGTGTGGACGTCTGGACCGACGTCTTCCGACACACTATTGGCAACCATGTCACCGAAATCCTTCGAAAAATTGTTCGCCCTTTCTGCTTTCAACTTGGCAATGAAAACGCATTCATGCGTCGTCACATCGAAAAAAATTTTCGCCTTTAATCATGACCCGCAGCTTGTGGCCGTCATCAACTATAGCGAAACCCTTTTCACGCAGTCGACCAAGTGAAATTAAGTTTCTGGCTAGTTGCGGTGCGAAGTATACTTAGGTCAAGATAACGACCGTTTCACTTTTGTCGCAAGTCCGCAACGTAAGCCGTCCGACTTTGGTCGCCTGTAAGGTGCCACCATCCGGCAAGGCGAAAGTGTCATCAGGACCACAGTCCTTTGCATCTTCTAACAAATTTGCGCTCGACACCAAGTGTCTACTGGCACCACTGTCAATGATCCAAACATTTTCAACGCCGCTTTCATTACCACATGCATTAATATATGCACCTATAGTGGCATCAATAGTCAAAAGCACGAAACGCTTTGACGACTTTACACTGCCGCTACGGCTCGGCCCTTGGCTGCGATCACTTCTATTTTTCCGATGCTTCTCGGGGCAATACCTTTGTATATGCCCCTCGCCACCGCACGCGTAGCACACGCGCCGTCCTTACCAGATGTTGCGGCATGCGCCTGCAACTTAAGGGCTGGCTTAGCCTTCACTGCGTCGTCCTCCAGTTCCTGCGCCCAGGAAATCAATTATTGCGCATGGCTGAGGTAGTCCTGCCTTCTAGGATCATACCTCGACATCAGCATTACTTTCAGCCGCGGCGCAGCGTACTTGACAATGTTTTCCACAATTAACTTTTCATTCGACCCGATTTCGCGATCCAGAGCTACTAGGTATAAGTAATGCTCCGTCCAGCTGCGCCGCGCATCCTTTTCCATAGCGAACCTGGTAGCAGCTTGGTGATGGGATATATTTGTTCTGAATACCAGCCACATCTGGTCCATCACGTAGATTAGTGTTGGTGACACCCGCCACCACCATGCAACATTAGTACGATAGTACTCCGCGTCGGTGCCTTCCAAATGTTCGCCAAATTTGTTGACTTTTAAACGTCCGCTCCATTGAAAACCAGAAGTCATTTCTGCAATCTTAATTGCCTCCATAAACAGGTAGGCCCATTGGCGGTAGCCTGCACCCAGACCGGGATACAGCTCGCGCCCTGAAAACTTGTCTATACTCATCTTAGGTATTTTGTACCCGGTGTGTTGCACCGGTACATTTCCCTGCGTGACTGGAACTCCGGCACCGCCTGCACCTTGCGCCGTAGCCGGCGACCTGCAGGGTGCTTCATTTACTTGTGGGCGTGTCTGTGCACCAGCTTCTACCCCTTCGTCCTCGGCCAGGTCGTGTGTCGACATCTGCTGACCGAGCGGACGGTAATTCTGGAGACTGTCCCGAAACTCGGACTGCGTTATACGCACCGGTGGCTCCCTCTTAGGCTCGGGGGGTCTTCTCGGGGATGCCGGTCTAGCCTGCCCTGCATCTGGGTTATTAAAAGTGCTCGCGACTTCCTTCAAGCCGCGCACCAGCGTCCAAAATCCCTCCACGGAGGGCACATCATCTCCATCAGAGTCAAACATCATAAACTTAATATAAACACTTCAGTCACGTTTGTCAATCACTAGTCCTTCGATAGGGGACTTTCCACTAGCTCCACGAGACGTAAAAACGAAAAAATATCCACGAGATTACACTCCAATTGCCAAGAAAACTCCACGAGATTAATTGACGCAACTTGGGCTCATAACCTGTTAAAACTCAATATAATAGTTGAGGACACTTCTCGCGATCAATACTCACCTGCGGACGAAGTTTCAGCGCTGGAGGATCAGCGAAAGATGCAAAGAGGCGTGCGTCGCGTAGTAGCCACAGAGAGTTCAGTAGGTGTACTCACTATATAAATGAAAAAAGGAAAGTAAAGTATATTCTGTATGGTTACTTAAGTAGATATCCAGTACTAATGCAACTTAATCTTGTAACCGATATTATATGCATAAAATGTATGCCGTACCTGAACAGCCAATGGGATTCCACTATTCGGAAGAGTGAAAAGTCCAATATGGATACACACTCTTCCAACAGCCCAGATACTACTTAATGCTGTTGGAATTTGCTATGCAACGCGTGTGTGCAGCCTGGTGTTAGGCTGCATACAAATCCCAAGTAGTACGCGACCATTGTGGCCACATTTGCATTTATGCATTTTTTGGTACTTTAGGATTTTATCTAATTAAGTTTTAGGTTAGGTTCTTAGGTACTATTTTATATTCAGTATATCTTTTACCTTTTAAGTCACATTACATCCTGCCCTCGTGCGCACCTACCCTGATCAGGTAGGGCGCGCTTCTTTACAAGAAATTTCCATCCCAACAGCAGTCAGGCGCTAACGGTCTGAGCTGCCATTACGGAAAGTTACACGTTCCCCAAACTCGTGTCAACTTCCAACAGATGCATTGAATGTAAACTTGCGCTTAGAGACTATTACTATGGATGCTAACGATATGCCAACATTTATGGAGAGTGAATTTGCTGCGACGTTGGCACGGAATCGGGCTGAATCCTAAATGCATGAGTCATATGTTGCAAAGGAGCGGGCGGATAAACTAGTACGTAGGGTCAGTGGATTCACTACTGAAGACGAAGATGAAGACATGCATCGGACTATTATGTAAACTGGCGCGTCAGGAAGGCTGGTCCGTTTACTTTAGCGGACTGACGCCGACGTTAGTAAGGGCTGTGCCAAATATGGGGGTTCATTTTGCAGCTTATGACTTTTCAAGAGCTTTATTGAAGGTTAGAGACAATGAGCCGTCTGTCTACATATTTTTTGTGCATACTCTTAGAGAAACATGTATCGATTCGTTCATCGCGTCTCTAACTTACATCATCATTTACTGTTGAAAGTATTCCTAATACCGATTTTTATTAAGGCCGGGTATGATTGTTACTTTTATTATTAGTAGCATTATTAATCTCTATTGGTCGAAAGTCACGTGGGGGTGCCGGTAGGGTGGAGGGAGGTACGGGTAGAGCGACCCTATAAAAAAGTGCATTGTTACATCGATGTGTAGAAATGGGGGGGGTCGAATTAACAATTTGCGGGGGTCGATTTAACATTCCCCTTAATCTATTTAGCTATTAACTATTTACTACACCACCTACTCTCGATTATTTCATTTCATTTTTTATTATTCCTTTTTACATACGGGTAGAAAACACATCTAGGATCCTCTATCCGCACACACCCAATATGAGTTGTGGGGCCTTCCCTCCGATAGGTACGTAAAATCGTCGTCGAGAATGATTCGTGTCGACGCATCCTGAGCTCCCGTACATTTCGACGCCGGGATTTTGTCCACACAGGATTGACTTTCACCAATGGTGCAAGACATAAAAGATCGGAAGGAATCATCTCCTTTTTATTATAGCGCTCTGCGTGTCTTTTCATTGCTCTCTTAGGAATCTTCACGGAGACTGCGAGCTCTATTTTGTCAAGGACCGTCACTGTTCATGGCCTTCTTGTGCAAAGCGACTGGACGTCGTCTTATGTGAAAGGAAGACAGTGGATGCAAATCGATGATAGATCATTAGCTGTCCGTCTATGGGATAACCTATTCGCACATGATGTTTTTTCCGAACGGCACATGATTGAGTCATCCACACGTGGTTGCTGGGATAGTGTACCGGGTTAGGATTAGAGTAGGACATAAAAATATTTTTCTTTATTTTCAATGTCCTAATGCACTTTGAACCAATCCTATGTACAGTATTAGCCAAGTGGTGCGATGATTTTATATAGGCCCCGACTAGGGGCACACCCCACTTTTGCTAGGGGCACACCCCGTCGATGCACCCAACCGGATTTTGGTCTAATTTTGCATCAAAGGTTCTGTAGGTGCCACAACATACGTATCACTACTTTAATCACCTTTGCTCTTTCCGGTGTCGCTGCTATAGTGATCGCCTACTTGTTAGTGCTCAATATGAAGTGGCAGCTAATCTGATAAACTTCACTCTGAAAAGCGCAAGTTGTCGGGGACACTTCGACGTAACAGTTTTTATTCGAGTCATGTCGTTGCGGGTACCTTCCTGCTTGTCAATACTTTTAGCCACTCGAGTTTTCCACATAAAATCATCAATAAGATTCAGGATGCAAGTAATAGAAAAAGTTCACTAGTATACGCACCATAAGGAACTGGACGGGTAGTTATTAAGGACCAGAAAGGCTACAACTTCGTCGCCAGTTTAGTTGCTAGAAACAGCAGCAACCATCGCTGCGTGGGTTTCAACTCCAATTTGGGCGTTCAGTTTCTCCTCTGATCCCTCAGGGGCCGAAGCTAGTTGTGCTTGGTACTTGGTGAGACCAGCTTGAGCCGCGTCTGGGTCAATTTCTTCAACCTTGACGAGCTCGACACAAGCAATGTCCGTAACCGAATTAGCGTGCGTGAGAGAGAATCCACCGGCCGTGAAAAAGCTATGCACATCCTTTTCACGTTCGACGTGCACTTTGATGACACCAGGCTTAAGCTGAGCAAGAACGGGTGCATGACCGGCAGTCACACCGTACTCTCCAATTAGCCCAGGAATCTGCACGTGGTCAACCTCCGCATCTTTGTAGAAGGCGTGGTAGGGCGTCGTCAGGTTTAGCGTCACCTTCGTAGCCGTAGCAGCTGCTTGTTCAGCAGCACCCACAGATAGACGCGATGACGTGTGAAAAGCACGAGCGGCCATGCGGCTCGGGATAGACAACATTTTTAGTAGGCCCCGACTAGGGGCACATCCCACTGTATGGGTATGGGGGGACTCGGACACAATTACGCTTGCTTTTGCAGGAGGGGGAATTTCCCCTCAAGCTCCACAAATTAGACCAAATCCGGTTGGGTGCATCGACGGGGTGTGCCCCTAGCAAAAGTGGGGTGTGCCCCTAGTCGGGGCCATTTATATACTGTAATAATTCTTGTAAAACGACATACTGTACGCTTACGTAAGTTCTGTGACAGAGAGTGATGGACCCCAGCATTGGAGTGTTCGCCAAAAAAAGCTGAATAAATGTGAAAATGTTCATGCCGGCACAGTCATCGACGGCAGCGTCCCAGTCACGGTCATCCCCGCGGCTGCTGTCAGTGGTTTTCTCATAATAGTGTGCACCGAATGTCACGAAATTCACATAGTAGAATGCTAGTGAATGTCGTGTGTATGTGAGTGGCGGTTCCGATGCTTAAGTTTAATGGGATATTTGATTAAGACTAAAATAGGAATTCCATTAGCGTCTACCATAGCAACCACGCGTGGATGACTCAATCATGTGCCGTTAGGAAAAACATCATATGCGAATAGGTTATCCCCCGTCTATCGTGGCTGCGTGCGTTTGCGCCGTACAGTTCTTGATCATATGAGAGCTGCGATTCCTATCGGAGCTGTTCAGTCCCATCGTGTGAGCCCTCGCTTTGGGTGCCGTGCATTTTTTCAATGGGTCGCTACGCAGATTCATGTTGCGTCTTTCTCTCATATGCTGTCGCACGCAGTGATCCCTGGCGATCCTCGGAGTATAAACTAATCAAGTATATGGTAGATCCAGAATTACAGTGGGATATGAAATAAGTTCTGGATAATTCCATAGAGGTTCCAGAGTTCCCGTTAGAGCGATGGATTTTATTGTATTTTGTTGACACAGCTATGTTTTGTACTCTGAGTGCACCATGTAAGGCGCGTGGTGCCACTTTAAAATGAATAGTTTTTGCACTAAAAAAAGGGTTATGAAAAACATACAGTGCATGTTTAAGTGTAAGTTGACCCCGTCTCAATACCCGACGCATTGAGACGGGGTCAACTGAAGTGTCGACTGGATACACAGCAAGATCGAACCAGTCGCGAAAGAATTTTCAGTTTGGTGCCTCACTTTTCAACTTGTCATCTTGCAGCCAGGACCCGTTCGATATGAACAAGCGCATTGCTTTTATCCTACTTGCACTCTCAAGCACGAATGCTTCATTGGTCGCTAGTGTGGGTAACACGCCCAAGTTGACGAGATCAGCGATGAAGGATGGTCTTCAACCAGGTATGCGAAACCTCCGAGCGCACGATGGCGCAAAGGGCGATGCGGACGAAGAGCGAATGTGGAATATGCTAAGCAAACTGATTTCGAAGACTCCGCAAGTACATCCTGCACAAGCAACAAGTGATCATCTGAGTCCCATTCATGAATCTCTGTATGCGGGTGGTGTGAGCGCTGAGCGCCTCAGAAATGTTCTAGTGGAAGACACTTTTTCTATCGAGCATGTTGACCAAGCGATAACGGAGTACAAAGAGTTCGTCAGAAAGAAGAAGGCTTCTTAAAGGAAGTGTAGTCGACTCCAACGATTTTAAAGCACCCATGAATCGCACGAAAGCTATCGACGCTTTATCCGGACATAGCGTAGTTTTACTATCGAATATCTGTAGAAGTCGTATACAGAATCGCAAGACTGCATCCTATAAGACACTTAACGACGTTGATGTTATCAGTGATGACCTTCTTTTTTATCGTTATCAAATAAGGGAGCCCCTCTACACACCTGAGCTTCACATGGTAACGAGGGAGTTGATCCTGTATGCGGCAACCCGTGGTGCTACGTTATAGTAAACACTCGTACTCATAGTTATGCCAGATTACTCTTTTGCGTGTGTTTCGTGAGGGTACACGCAGCTGCTTGTACACTGTGGTAGCATCGTGCCTGTTTTCACGGTGATCTCTACGACCACATACGATGGACGGACAGCTAATGATCTATCATCGATTTGCGTCCACTGTCGTCCTTTCACATAAGACGACGTCCAGTCGCTTTGGACAAGAAGGCCATGAACAGTGACGGTCCTTGACAAAATAGAGCTCGCAGTCTCCGTGAAGATTCCTAAGAGAGCAATGAAAAGACACGCAGAGCGCTATAATAAAAAGGAGATGATTCCTTCCGATCTTTTATGTCTTGCACCATTGGTGAAAATCAATGCTGTGTGGACAAAATCCCGGCATCGAAGTGTGCGGGACCTCAGGATGCGTCGACACGAATCATTCTCGACGACGATTTTACGTACCTATCGGAGGGAAGGCCCCACGCCTCATATTGGGTGTGTGCGGATAGAGGATCCTAGATGTGCTTACTACCCGTATATAAAAGGAATAATAAAAAATGAAATGAAATAATCGAGAGTAGGTGGTGTTGTAAATAGTTAATAACGAAATAGATTAATTGCAAATTAAGCTAAACCCATTCATTGCGGGTGGACAACCCATACACACCGGAGACCCTAACCCACGGTTCTGTCACCCGGGAGCCGATGGATGGCTAATAACCATCGTCCTGTTACTTAGAGCCCACTCTATGTCAGTTAAAAACGCTGTCTTGTGCATTCCAGGGGCTCTGAACGACTTGTCTATATAGGACGTTCGCTAGTAGCGAGGAAAAACGTGCGATAGACAATCCTTTCCCTTCCCACCCTAACGTCGTGAAAAAAAGTTCGCATTGGTCCTTTTCTTCCTTTGCGTTCCACGCACACACATATATATATAATATAGTATGCGGTCACATTGCATTGGTCCGACGTGTGACGACCGGTGTATAGATTCCAAGGGACGACCAGCCCCTCTCGCTCTTTTTTTCCACCACCCTCTGACGTGACGAAATCCGAGGATTTCATCATCAACTGAAGTGTATCTCTCGCCTCTAACTTCAGTGCAAATCCATCCTGGAATGTAGAAAGACAAACGCTTAGAGTCACCGACCGCTCGACATGTCTCCCCTCCCGACCCTCTACCAATTCATTTCTACAGGTTATGCATTCAAGAAGGTGCGTGGCGCCCAGTGACAAACATTCTACGACTCCTAATGAGTAGTCGCACACAGAAGCGTGGGCAGTGTCTCTTGGGTCCTATGGATTCAACGCACGCACGCAGGAGCAGCACATAAGACGTCGGTTTGGATGCGACATTCGAGGTGCATTTTCGTGCCTGTTCTTGTGGACACTTGATTCACGCGGCTTCAGCACATGGAGACGAGGAGGGGACGGACGAGGAACAGGGGAAAGAAAGAGGCAAGAGGCTGGTGAGTTGGATTGCGCCGCTCTTAACGGATTCAAGGCGTCATGATGGAAACAGATCGCAAGGTTCATCATGTTGTCCGCTTGTAGGGGCAAGTGCAT
>CM047587.1:42448093-42520081 GCA_026184515.1 Peronosclerospora sorghi | reverse complement strand
GACGTCCGGTTTTCAATGGAGCGAGCGACTCAAGGTCAACAAATTTGGCGAACATCTTGAAGGCACTGCCGCCGCAGAATATTTTCGCTCGAACATTGGTTCGTGGTGGCAGGTGCGGCCGCAGCTGACTTACGTCATGGAGCAAATGTGGTTGGGATTCAAGGTTAACATATCCCACCACCAATCTGCGGCCTGGTTCGCTACGGAAAAGGATACGAGACGCTCCTGGACCGAACATTATCTATACCTAGTAGCTCTGGCTCGCGAAAGCGGGTCGAGCGAAAAGTTAATTGTTGAAAATATCGTCAAGTTCGCTGCGCCCCGATTGAAGGTGATGCTGATGGCCAGGTATGATCCTGGCAGACAGGACTACCTGGGCCACGCTCAAGAACTGATCGCCTGGGCGCAGGAACTGGAAGACGATGCGTTCAAGGGCAGACAGGCCGTTAAGTTGCAGACGCATGCCGCAACATCGGTTAAGGGTCGCCGGGCATGCTATACATGCGGTGACGAGGGGCATATACAAAAGTATTGCCCCGAAAAGCGTCGCAAAGGTGACGGAAATGGGAACCAAGAAATGAAACGTGGCGGAAACGACAAGGCGTCGAAGCGTTTCGTGTTATCTACTGTGGATTCCAGCATAGACGCTGATATTAATGCATGTGGAACCGATAACGATAACGAGAATATATGGATCATTGACAGAGGTGCGAGCAGGCACCTGGTTTCAAATGTTGATTTGCTAGATGATGCAAAGGAGTTAGGTCCTAGTGACACGTTCACATTGCCTAATGGTGGCACCCTGAAAGCTGCTATGGTCGGCAGCCTTACGTTGCGGACGTGCGACGCAAGTGAAACGGTCGTTGTTTTGACCGAAGTATACTTCGCACCGCAACTCGCGAAAAATCTGATATCGCTTGGTAGATTACGCGAAAAGGGCTGGGCAATTGTCGACGACGGTCACAAGCTGCGTGTTATGGTCAAAGGACAGAAGTTGTTCGATGTGGTGACGCACGGGTCAGTTTTTGTGGCAAGATTGAAGGCCGAAAAAACAGATGGAATTTCAAAAAGTTTTGAAAGCATGGTTGTAAACAGTGTGCTGGAGGATGTCGATTCCGACGCACACACTGGCAGTCTGCATCACTTCCACGTGCGGCTGGGTCACCTGGCCTACGACACTGTCGAAAGGCTGGCGAAAGACCCCAGGTCAGGCATCGTGATCACCGACATGAGTAGGCCGAATTGCCTGACCTGTGCTGAAGGCAAGGGCACAAGGAAAGCGCAACCGAAGGCAGACTCTGGAGCTAACGCACCGATTGATCGCATCGGGGGTGTAATATGCAGTGACCTCAAAGGCCCTATCACCCCCCGCGATAGGCGCGGCAACCGATATTTGGTTGTTTTCGTCGACCATTTCTCGAATTATGTGCGCGTTTTTGCGGCGCGCACCAAGGACAAGGCCGCACGAATGTTTGGGCACTTCATTGCATGGTTTGAGAACGAGTTATCATGCAGAGTGCACGTGCTACGCACCGACGGTGGTGGCGAGTACCAGAATGTTGATCTGTTTTTCAAACAGACTGGTATTCGTCGCCAGGTTACCGAACCCGGCACACCTGCGTCAAATGGCAAGGCGGAGCGCATGAACCGAACCATTTTAACATGGTTCGGTGCATGATATTCGGATCGGGTGTTCCATTGACGTATTGGTCGGAGGCGGCTGAGTATGCGGCATATATACTCAACCGCACCCCGACAAGGTCAAACACCGGTCGAATTTCGCCCCTAGAAGTACTCACGGGCAAGCGGCCGGCGGTGAATGATATCGTGGTTTTCGGGTCCCCGTGCATGGTTTGGAGGGACCCGAAGAAGAAGGCGCTGTCGAAGCACGCAGAACGCGCACTTATCCTTGGCAAGAGCGACTAAACCAAGGGGTATAAAGTGTTGATGCGTAAGGACAGAGTGGTCGCAGTAACCAGGCACGTCACAGCAATCGAGACGATAAGCGAAGAGGCTAGCAACAAGATCACCAAGGTATTGGAAGGTGAATGCAGCCAAGAGCTCGAAGACTTGGCGGAATCTCGTGCCATGGTGAACGTTTCAAATGTACCAACTCCAGGGCAATCAGGTGATGGAATGCCGGAAACTGGAGCCGCGCCAAAGGGCACGGAAACCGATGGTCAGGGCGCAAGGAAGTCGCGCCGAAAGCCTAAGAAGACGCCTAAAGGACGTGATTATGAAGCGTCGAAGTTAAAAGGGACGGTTGCAAGAAGTGATGTTTCGAAAGCAGCCGATGAAAATGGCAAAAATGCGGGAAACGTTCTATGCGTCTATGCTGTTTGCGAACCAGATGTTGGGTCGTCAAGTGCGTTATCAATGCAGCCGGACCCCAAGAATTATCGAGAGGCGCATGGTGGCCCTCATTCGGTGATGTGGAAACACGCCGAAATGGAGGAGATCAAGTCACTCGAGAGCTAGGCACGTGGGACATCGTGCGCCGTCCCGCCGGCAAGGTGCCTCTCCCGACCAAGTGGGTGTACAAGACGAAAGTCTGTGCAGACGGTTCGGTCGAGAGGTACAAGGCCAGGCTAGTTGCCAGAGGTGACAAGCAAGTTTTTGGGGACGATTACTTGTTCACGTTTTCAACCGTCATGGAGTTGAACAACGTAAAGTTGCTCTTGGTGCTGGCGCAAGTATGGGGGGGTAGCGGCACGCCATGGCGACGTGCCAAGTGCCTACCCCAAAGCGATGTCAGAAAGCAATGTGGAGATATACCTGCAAGTGCCACAAGGTATGGAAATCACGGACAAGAAATTACATGATTATGGTGTGAAATCGCCAAAAGAGCTCGCGCTCAAATTGAGACGAAACCTGTATGGTTTGAAGCAGGCTGGACGCCTGTGGCATCAATGTCTGTGCGAGACATTGATGAAGTTTGATTTCGTGCAGTGTGTCACGGACACATGCATTTTCGTAAAGCATGTTGGAAACGAAACTGCTGTGGTCGGAGCGTACGTTGACGACCTCCTGATCACCGGCACTAGTGAGCAAATGGTAAATGAATTTTTCAAGGACATGCAAGTGTTAGAGCTAAAGGATTTGGGACGTGTCACGAAGTTTCTCGGTATTCGGATCGATGGGAATCCGAGGGATGGATATACATTGGACCAAGAGTCGACGATCAAAGAAATTCTGATCACACACAAGCTGGAGAAAATAAATCCGGCGCGCACGCCGGTGCTAATTCTCGATGAGGACAAGGATTTTCAAGAGCGATTGCCATTGCAACCAAGGGGCAACCTGCCCAGTATCAAGCACTTTCAATCGCTGGTGGGCAGTCTGCTGTGGGTCGCGAGGTGCACACGTCCTGACGTTTCGTTAGCTGTGCACCGCGCCACAAGAAAGACCCACGCACCCACCATAGGTGATTACAAGATTGCTAAAAGGGTGCTCAAGTACCTCAAGGGAACGAGCAACCTGAAACTGGTTTTGAAGCACGACGAGGATCTGCCGATGCCGCTACGCATCATGGTGTACAGCGATGCGGATTTTGCGGCGGACAAGGCAGACAGAAAGAGTGTTTCAGCGATGGTGCTTTTCGTTAATGGTATGCTTGTGAGCTGGGCCTGCAAGAAGCAGACAGCGGTGGCATTGTCAACAGCAGAAGCGGAATTTGTTGCTGCTGCAGTAGCTGGCAAGGAGGCGCTGGGTCTGAGAGAGTTGCTTGCGGAAATTGGTATGCACTCGAAGACACCATTAGTGTTCAAGATGGACAACCAAGCTGCCATCAAGCAATTGGAGGACGAGTCGAGCCCTGCTAGCACGAAGCACGTCGACATCAAGCTCAAATTTCTAAAGGACTTCACGAGGAAGGGCATTGTTTCAGCTAGTCACGTGCCAAGTGTGGATATGCTAGCCGATCTACTGACCAAGGACCTCAACGCGCCAAGGATTCAAGTGTTGTGTGCAGCGCTAGGATTGCAGTGACGATGGTGCAGCCTCCGGCCTTCCAGGAGGAGTGTTGGAAGAGTGTGTAGCCATTTTTGGCTTTGCACTCTTCCGGAATGGTGGAATCCCATTGGCTGTTTGCATTGGTATACATTTTGCATGTTTACGGCGGTTACTGATTTAAGTCGCGTTAGGTACCGGATAGCTACTTAAGTAACCTTAAATAATATATACTTTTCCTTTTGCTTTTATATAGTGAGTACGCCTACTGAACTTTTCTACGGCTACGGCGCGCGCGCACCAGTTTGACACCTTCCACTGATCCTCCCACGCTGAAACTTTACAGAAGGTGAGTCTTGATCGTGCGAAGTGAACGCAACGTTTTCTGTGCTATTTTAACAGTCCCCTCAATTGATATCTGAACATGCATCTGCGCCATCTGTGCTTTCACTCGATCTCCATTTCATGGTTTAGCGAAAGTTGGTAACATTTAGCTTTGAGTGAAGATCTTGCTACCTTTGAGATGGCGCCGTTCTTGCCTCTTATTCTGACAAATCAGTGGGGAGAATCCCATAACCACCTCTGATTGGCTAATAATACTATCGGCCTCTCGCCTAAAACAGAGATAATGGAAGGGACTCCATTACATAAGAACCGATGGCATTTCATTTAGGGTCGCCCCCCTCCACCCTAGGGGCACCCCCCACGTAACTTTCAACCAATAGAATTAGCTCCTAAAGATAGATTGTTCGAAAACTGGTCTCGAGAAAATTACTGGACGGGTGGAAATATGAAAGAAAGCCGACAAGCGTTGCAAGTAGCTCGAGCGAATGTTCGTGAGAGCTTCCCGCGGCTCTTCGCCACGGTTGCGTGCATCCCACGCGATGTAGTGAATTCGAAGCGAACGGGACGGACCCAGAGGCCTATTATGCAGAGCTATTGGATTTGTGTGAAGAGGGCAAAAAAGATGAAACAGTCGTGGCGATTGGAGAGTGCGGTCTAGACTACGACAGACTCGAGTTCTGTGAGAAACAGATGCAGATCAAGTATTTTGAGAAACAGTTCCAATTAGCAGAGCAGACCAAGTTGCCGTTCTTTCTTCACAATCGGAATACAGAAGGTGATTTTTACGGTACGGATCAGTCGTGACTGAGGAGACGAAGGTGTAAAGGTCACACATTTGTTTTCCATGTCGTAATGGTTATGGTAGATATCGTTTCAAGAAATCGGTCGAGGTTTTCAAATGGTGTCGTACACTCATTAACGAGCAAGAAGGACGAATTGCTCAAGTTGGTGGACCTTGGACTTTACATTGGTGAGCATGCTGAGTCGAAACAATCGTTGAAGCCTTTTGATGAACCTCTTCGGCCCGATCCTTCACAGGAGTAAACGGTTGCTCGTTAAAAACGGATGAAAATCTGGAATGCATCAAGGCAATTGCGCTCGAAAGATTAATGATTGAGACTGGTACGTTGGTAGCACTGAATATGCTTTTGAATACTCGTTTCCAACGTGATTATTATATCGGACGCCCCTTGGTGCGATATTCGTGCAACACATGCTGGTCATAAACATGTAAAAACATCGTGGCAAAGTAAAAAAGCTGAGAAATATGCGGCGGACAGTCTTGTAAAAGGACGGAACGAGCCATGCACACTCATGTAAGAGTTTGTTTTTGCTTGTGTCGGTCTGTGTTGTACTCGTAAATAACCATCGTTTGCAGCCAAGTGCTCGAAATCATCAGCAGTATTCGTGGCGAGTCGCTGGAAGATATTGCTGACAGAGTATTTGAAAATACTGAAAAGGTGTTTTTCAAAAGGAAAGCCTAAAGGGGACACAAACAAGCGTCCGCTGTACCACATTCAAAGCATTTTTCTTCAGTTTTTCTTATAGATCTTGCAGGATTCGCTTGGCAATTTACACTAAAAGGAGAATGCAACGACATTGCCCATAATCTCAATCAATATTTACGTCGTGAAGTCGAACCAAGACGAAACTAAACTCTCAGCAGGTGATGATAGTCTCTCGCTACCACTACAGAAAATGTGCTCATCACACGGAGTGACGGTAAAATGAAGGCAGCCGAAGCATGAGCACTATACGTTGATATCGTATACTTGCGATGCTGATGTGATCAAGTGTATTCGGAAATACATGGAATACTAGGATAGTACCCTGGCTAAGTAAGTACCTTGGCTAATACTTTTTTGCGGGTCAAAATGCGATACAGTATCGGGTGCCACCTAACGAGTGCTCAACTCGAATGGACTTCTGCTCTTCTCCCGAGACCATCACCACGATTTTCGTAGAAACTTTAACGAGTTTATGAAAATGTTGACCAGACAAAACAATTAATTCCATACAAGTATCATGAAAATGGCGTTCAAGCTTATTGACATTGGCGCGAATCTCACGTACCCCGTCTTCTCCGGACGCTACCGCAGCAACCAGAGGCACCAGGTAAATGTTCATGCTCGTGTTTTTCATCTTGGAAGCACTCATTCCATGTTGACTAGTTCGACTATGTAGTCCGACCTGACCACCGTCCTGCTTCGAGCCAAGCGAGTGTACTGTTGTTTTTGGTGTGTTGTGTGCTCCGTAGTAACGTTTCGCACTTTGTGTAGGAGCTAATCTTTAGGAGCTAATTCTAGGGACTGGCTATTTCCACCACCACCACCCTCGACTATTCCCCCCCCAATTTTTGGCGGACTAAAAACTTAATTACTATTATATTAATCACCAAGGTCAAAACTAAGCGGCTGCAAATGTGAGCTAATGGACAGCAGTTGCAGAACATCGAGTCGAATCATCCTTGTCGCTACCGTGATGCAAATGTTTCGCTGTCGTCGAGTTCAATTTATTCTAACGTTTCGCTTTTCTCTGCGGTTGTTGATGCTTTTGCCAAGCTCAACATATTCTCTGCTGCTCCTACTTCGTTCATCTCGCTTGACACGTCCATGAAGTCACAAAGAACGTCAGCGTGACGATGTTCAAGTTCCTCACAGTTGGTCTGTGTGTATTAGCAAATCAGACGGCTCCATACCTTCCATACGCTAAGCCCAACGATGAGGAGTCCCCAGGCACAGTCTCTACGTCCGTGTTTTACCACTGAAGTGGGTAACAACCAGTTCAATAATCGCTTAGTACTGTGGTGTTGGTCTACTAGCCATGACTGCAGAAGTAGCCATTCAGCCCACCTGGAAGGTTTATCAATTCTTGACTGCACTGCTGTTGCAGATTCACGTGTCAGAACCATTTTTTTCTTCTGCAGGTCCTGTTTGATGGAGAGGGGAGATAGCAGAACATGCCCGCCGCCGTCAACGTCAATGTGGACCGCATGATCGTCAGTCAACATGGGAGCGTGGAAAAAAAAGAAGCACTATACTAGAACACGAATCAAGCTGACAGGGCGCTTCCTGACCTTAAAGACACTGCTTAGCGTTGTTGGTTGAAGTGATGAAAGTAGGGTCGTGCAGTGGGGAAGTTGGTGCAAGCGCGCAGAGGTGGTGAGGGTGCTAGGGGTGGGGTGGAAATAGTCGAGGGGGGGTGGAAATAGCCAGTCCCTAATTCTATTGGTCGAAGTCACGTGGGGGGTGCCCCTAGGGTCGAGGGGGTGCGGGTAGGGCAACCCTTAATTTAAGGGAATTGCTAACTTACATACCGTATGTATCGTGCATACCCCCTTTGATTGGCTGTTTTCAGCCTGCAGGGCTTAGGGTTTAGTGTTTAGGGGGGGATGTACGTACATACGGTATGTAAGTTAGCAAAACCCTTAATGTAAATATCATTGTTCAAATTCAAACAAAAAAAATACTTTGATTCCAGACAGGAAACTTACTACACATTTAAATAATTGTTTAGATTTATATTAGAAAGTAATATATTACTTTTAATCTCCGACTTGCAATTAAGTTCCTATTGGTGTAGGACTCAAAATAGATTATATATATCGGTTTTGCTAACGTACATACTCCCCCCCTAAACCGTAAACCCTGCAGGCTGAAAACAGCAAATCAACACTAAACCCTAAACCCCGGGAGAAACTTTAATTGCCGCTGTCTTGTCCAAATAGAGCCATAGGACGCTCCACTTTCGATACACCCGTGTAATAAATCTCGAAAAACCTAGTTTTCCGCTTCAACCTATAAAGCTTCGTGAAATTGGCTTCAAAACGTACAAGGAAACTTCGCTTTGTTTCTTGCATATCCAATTCAATATGATCTATCCATCGTAAGCTCTCCACCCGTTGTCGATTCGCGATCATCCTTAGAAGTTGCGTAGTCAAAGTTCGCTAAATCCATTTATCACTTGGTTGCTTTTAAATTACACCTCCCATGTATATAGGTGTTTGCCCCTTCAGATTTTGCACAATGTATATAGGTAATTGTTACCTCTTCAGATATCGCGCTCTGTATATAGGTGTTTGTTACTCCGGAAGATATCGCGCAATTTATTGACGAGAGACCGTTGGGAGCAGCTTCCTACTTGTTGCCTCTTAAACCGAAAAAGATATGTCGGGTCATGTGCAACGAGATGCCCACAAGAGACTACCAACCAGCAATTGGAAAATTTTTATCGTACTATCTCCTTTTGTTTTCAAAGGCTCGTCTTTATTTAAGTTCAAGTCCTCATCCTCTGCTCCAATTGGCTTTTCACTTGATTTTCTGTCATCAGATCAAGGTCTCGTTTAAGGTTATTGATCTGCCGTTCTTGAACTAGTGTGTACCCATGTCATTGGTCATACAATACCCGCAACTAAAGGCAAGTATCCTGAAAGTTTGGTTCCAAAATCCTCATGCTGTCGGAAACATATTTACCTTTTCGTCTTTGGTTTCACAAATATGTCGTCCCCGAATACGCTTACACTCGTTATTTCACTATCCTATTTAAAATTTGAATTCAAAAGTTCCCTACATTTTTTTCCTATAAATACCAAGCCTGTTTGAGTCGATATAGCCTATTCTCCAATTTTAAGACGTAATTGACTTGAATTTTTCAAGTGTCTAGTTGCTTAAGCTTCAGTCTTAAATCCATATCTTGCGGTATGTAAAGGTATACATCATGCTCATCATCTGGCACCTCTTTACGTCTTTGGTGTACACCCAGTTTCCAGAATGAACCCGACTTTCCTGTTAGTGCTTGAATCCGTTTGATAGTATCCATTTCCATTACAGCTGCAAACGTGAGGGTGCAGTCTACTCCAAATCTATTCAATTCCAACTTCCACTAATCTGGCTTCACAACGCACAATATTTCACTTTTTTCTTCAAAACCCAGTTCGGCTGCGGTGGACGACAGTTTGACGACTCCTACACATGGTTGATTAATAAGCTAAAATTTCTTCGTGAACCGCTGTTATCTACTTACCTTGCTCGAACTCTTCATGGCTTGATTTTTTTCCAGGGTCGACCTCAGAAATAAGTAAACCACTCCAACTTCCTCAATGCTTGGTTCAGTTGTCTTTTCTTCATTTCCCATCTCTTGCCGCACTGTAATTGGTTTTCATACGAATAAAACTCCCTTTTCTATGCTGCTCTCACTGTCAGATCTTCTTCCTCTTCGTCGGTTTTTATTTCCTTGTGGTTTTCAAGGATCTCACTATTGTTTTAAAACTCCTGTATCTTGTATTTTCAGATAATCGATCCAAAATTGTTCATTTTTGTCTTCTCAAACGTTTCAACATTTTTTATTTTACTGCATTACCACTATCTTATGCTCATCTTTGAGAAAATCCTTATGTCCTTTGACCGCTTCAATTTTTCCATTAATTATCCCAATAACCGATTTGCAGTGGAAATTTTTGTGGTGCGACCGATCGAGATCGGGATGATTCCCAATCGGCTTACGCGAATCGGAATTTGGCACTGTAGGTCTGGATCGGGGAACATATCTTGCCAAGAATACATGGCGGTACTGTTCTTCGTTAGATCCGAGACTGGACCTGCTATTCTCGACTTCTGTTCCCGCGCTGTCAGAGTCGATTGGTGCCATCTATATCTCCCAAGCAGGAGATGCAGGTACTTTCGTCGGATTGGTTGCGATTTCGATCGGTACTGGCGTGATCCCATAGTCACTTTATGTTTTCGCGCTTTTGGCATGTTGGAGCGCTCTCAATGTCTTCTCCAGTATATTTGCATTCTTTAATCGTAACAGATTGGGATTATCCGCCAGCTTCCGGTTACCCAGAGTGTTCCACATGTTCACAACCAGTTTCGATCTGCTAGGCGTCCTTGATCGGGAGTATAGCCCATATTTAACCGATGTAGATACTCGATTGGCGTCTGTTCGGGTATACGGTAGCATTGTCTCCTGTATATACCAAGACGGCAGTACTGTACCTCAAATTCTCCGCATAACATGGACCAGTCAGATCAAACTCCCGGCTCAGCTGTTAGATCCAGCTCTTGGCCGATCGAGTTATCAAATATTAGACATATCTCCTTTTCCGGTGTCCGATCTCGAAGGAATGCACACTTGGTCCGTGTAAGCGACGATCGGGCCTGAGACTCGTCCATGTCCTTTCGTATAAAATGTTTAAACTCGGAGGAAACCGATATCCGAACCCGAGTAAGCCTACATCAAAATCTTGAGTCGAGGACATATTATCTTTTCTTGAGACATTCCTGGCTCAAAATCGTCTGGATCAGAGAGTTTGCTGGGATACTTGACCGTCTCCATGTTCATGTCGCTAGCGGATATGGCCTACCCTAGTGTGGCGTCCTGATCGGTGCGCCTGATCGACTTGCGAAACTGGTCGAGCTAACTTATCCACAGTGGTCAGATCTGACTGACCCATGTTTATGTCGGGTGGCGGTTGGGTACAACCTTGGGATCGAATCGGTGTGATCGTCTCTGCTCCGATCGGCCTTGATCCGATCGTCCGATCCGCTCGATCCAATTGGAAGCTTTCTAATCGTAGCTGGTATTCTAGCAAACGCACCCAAACATCGTCTGAATAGGTTCGAGCACATTTGTAGCAGCTCTATCGTCGTTTCCATGAGTGATTTCCTTCCGTAGTTTTTCGGTCTCTTTCAAATGGCCCTTTGGGCGCCGATCTTGCTTCAACTTCAGATTCTGGCTCTCGAGCTTGATTGGCGGACTGATCTGCATTTTTGACTTCAACACTAGCGACATTCGTATGATCCGACGGATGAATGAGAGGATAGCTTCTCGGATGGGGTATGCTGCTTCTGAATACGTCTGTCCTCGATAATTCACCGGTGCGGAGTCACCCACTTATCTTTATTTTTTCCTTAAACAACAGCCAAGTGGAAAGGCGGTCTGGTTTTTGCATCTTGATTACTTTTTGTGTGCGTCGGTAATACTGTAGACAACTGAATTAAACATAGATTGTTTCTATCCTTGTCTTTTTTATGCTATGCTGTCCAGTTTATCTCCGAACGGGTTTGGGCTTTAACGAGTAAACGGGAGGGAACAGACAGAACGGGTTAACGGGAGACCAGGCAAACCCGTTTACCCTTTTTTTTCAGCCTGTTCGCGGGCCCGTCACCCGTTTACCCGTTGTACAATTCGTTCTCATAGAGTTCTATACAATAGTGACTACTGCTGTGAGACAGTACAACAGTGCTGCATTTCCCTCTGCGCGACTGCACACACACACACACACACACACACACAAATAACTATTAAAGGATGTAAGTGCATTGCGGACCACTACCCACTACCCACTGCCCAATCTTCACTCTTCCCGAATTGTGGAAAATAGTCTTTTTTGTTGTTATTGATTGTTGATATCCTTCATCATCACAAAGCATTGTGTCTTCTGGTGTCAGACGTCGCCGCCAATCTTATCTTATTTTAACATTGCCACTGCACTATATCTGCTATACGAGGAGAAGAGGATAGCGACATTAACAGAGACTCTAGTCAATCCTTTGACAAACATCATGACGATGATGCTCATGAGGAGGAGGACACTGGTCTAAGGAGAAGGAGGTGTCAAGATAGTAGCAGCCACGAGGAGGATGACGACACGACGATGAGGATGGCGAAGACATCGAGCTTAGTGAAGACGAGAAGGATGAAGAAGAAAATGAGGAAGACCTAGTAGAAGAAGAAGAAGACCTTGACGACAAAAAAGCTGCAGGAGTGCAACATGATGAGGCAGAAAAAGAGCAAGCCGCGAGAGAAAACTCCGACTTAAAACCTGGTCAAGGATACGTCCCGCAAAAGCAACAAATAAAGTCTGGAAGTACTTTAAAAAAGACAAGACCAACCCATGCACAAGGATAAGGCCAGTTGTGACTTATGTAATTCAGAAGTGAATATTGGTTTGAAGGGCACAACAACCAACCTCACCCAACACTTGCGCCGAAATCACAAGGAACAGGAGACCAAGATCATTGTCGAAAGTCTCGCCAGTAGGGAATGATTAGAAGGTTTTTTGGAAAGTGGCGGTGATAATCACTTCGCAATGTCAGTTTTGAAATGGATCGTGATGACCAACCAACCTTGGGATGTAGTGCAGAGTCGCTACTTTAAGGAAATGATCGCCAATGCCAAGAAGAAAGGGGCCACTCTTCCCTCCAACAACACTTTGGAAAAGAAACTGTCAGAGGTTTGCATCAAGGTTCAGCGACAGTTGACGAACATCTTAGAAACGGATGCCCTAGGGCTGGCAATAACCACTGATTGCTGGACCAGTTCCGCTATGGAGCAATATATACCATTGACTGCTCACTTGATCACTTTGGGTTGGAGAGTCCAGAACAATGTTCTGAATGCACTCCTTTGGAAGCCCCTCACACGGGAAAAAGGACCACAGAAAAAGTGGAAGAACTCTTAAAGAAGTGTCGGCGGGGAGTGGAGAAGATTGTCGCCAGGTTAGCGACACCTGTGCAAATGTGAAAAAAGCGGCAGGCTCATGGACTGCGAGTGGATTGGCTGCTTCAATCACGTCTTGGAACTCTCGGTTTCGCATTTTTTTGACTCTGAGGCAATCTCTTCTACCATGACAAAGTCCAGGAGATATGCCACACTTTACGAAAATTCTCCTGCTTTTCAGAAAAAGTTGAAAGAGGCGTGCAAGTATAGGAAGATTTCTGGAGGAATTAGCATCCTGCAGGACGTAGCGACGAGATGGTGGTCAACACATACCATGCTAAAGCGTATGGTTAAGATGAAGCCTGCGCTTCATATTCTAGGGCTCAATGGGGATATTCAGCTTCCGTTGTCATCGTTAGACTGGCGTATTATAGAGCTCTCGATAAAACTAGTGCTGGAGGTGTTTGCTCGGGCTGAGAGGTTCATGGAAGCCTAGAAGCGAGTAACCATTAGTCTTGTGCCGACGGCGCTCCGCTCTGTCCGACATTCCATTGACGATGCCATTGCCAAGCTGACGACTACTACTACCGCCGCTACCAGCGAAGAACAAGCCGATTCTTCAGCAGAAGGCGAGTAGGAAAGAAGAGCAAGCCAAATAGTCTTGGAGGGCATTCAAATGCTGTTTGAAGACTTCGAGCAGAGGTGGGGAGAGAAGAAGCAGGATCTCACCAAGTTATCGGATACGATAGCTTTGGCAGAAGCACTTGATCCACGTACCAAACCGTAGGTCAGCAAGGATTCTCCTGTATGGCTTCT
Source organism: Peronosclerospora sorghi (assembly GCA_026184515.1). Lineage (NCBI taxonomy): Eukaryota > Oomycota > Peronosporomycetes > Peronosporales > Peronosporaceae > Peronosclerospora > Peronosclerospora sorghi. The sequence goes on along the minus strand of CM047587.1, from coordinate 42,506,533 downwards.
GATAGAACAGCGAGCAATGGATCTGTTGCAAAAAGATATGCCGGCCCTGGCGGGGAAGAGAGGCCCAATGATGCTGATCAAGAAAAACAAGGGGTCGCAAACAAAAATGGGAAGCGGCGTAGGCGTGAAAAGGACGTATCATCCTCAGACTCGAAGAGACAGAAAATAAAAGGGAAGAAGAGGAAATCCCAAAAAGAAATCGAGAGTGCCCTAGATACGGATTTAATATGGAAGGCGGCTGAGTCAGAAGTATCTATTCAGACGTCGAATTCAAGTAGGTCACTTGAGAGTGATCGGCTACAGCTCATACGTCATCAAATTGCTGGTAAGGTCTCGCTGTTCAAGAAACAGGTGAAGGGGATACACAGAAGCAAGGATCCAATGCAGTGGTGGGCGCTCCAGGCCCATGTCTTCCCTAATATTGCCAGGCTGGCAGGTGTACACTTTGTGTTCCAGCCACATCTGCACCGTCGGAGCGATCATTTTCACAAGCCGGGCTAGTCATAACAGGAGGAGGGCGTTATATGGCGATAAGGTCGGAGCCACGTGCTTTTTGAAGGGCACCTGGGAGCTAGTTGGGAATTATTCGCAGGAAAAAGCCAAATCTTTGCAGGAGGATGCAGCCGCCGTGGCTCACCCACGTATATCATCATCGTCTTCTCTTCTGGCAGAACCATTCGTAGAAGTATGCTCAGACTAGACGACGGCAGCAATCGAGATTGATAGCGAGAAGACAAGAGTTGGCTTTGGGGCCATGTCCACACGGATATTATTATTGTCTCAAGCCTGTGACGGTGCAGCCCCATAACAGCGAGATAGGGGCTAAGGTTGTTGCTTGCAAGAGAAGGATCGAATGCATCTTTCATAGAAAGTGTGCGACGCAGCAATGAAGAGACTTTCCGGTGAGAGCCCGGACAGCTGAAAGGAAGCAGTAGGCAGTCTTGCAGAGACACTATTTACTCCTCGCTTATGCATAATCTAATATATGTCTGTGAACTGTATGTGGCGATCTTTTTCAGCATTTGTCGTGGAAGTAAAAGCGGATTGTATCAATATCATAGTAGGCTCTATCATTGCTGGATACAATATGGTCCTCGTCAGTCATCCAACCTGCTGAGCTGCTGAGGTGTAGAAACTTGAATCGCTTGGTATTGCTATTGTATCTCATCACGGAAAAAATACAGCGAAACGGTGTGAACGGGCTGCACGGGGACGTACCCGTTCAAAGTCAGCCCGTTCATCCTTACATGGACGGGTTGAGACAACCCCGTAACCAGTTCACGGGTTCAGGCAACCCGTGCAAAGCTCTAGATGCCGGTCTCATGACCATTGGCTTAGCGGTTTGATCTGTGCCCATTTGACGTTGCTAATTTCTTTGCGGGACATGTTTTAGTGACCAATGCGTGTTGTAGCGGTGTTATATCATGGTGGGGGATACATTGTTGCCTCTCCGTGCAGGTAGGTTTATTGATGTACACTAGTATTTGAATAACCAATGCAGAGAGCCTCCTAAGCTTCCTTCAACCAGTGGTACTAAATCTGTCCTTTTTTATGTCGTGATGGGATAGAGTATAGCAGCCCTAGCTATGCCAAAACTTCCACATAAAACACTTATTTGGCTCCCACCTTAACAGAGTACGTGCACCATTAGTGGGTTTCAAACTTAGCCAATTTGCGTCGTATTTGGGTGAAATACGACAATGGAAATACGATACACCACCTCTGGACCTGGTGTATTTCCAAACTGCGATCGTATTTCACTCACAAATACGACACGGGGCATTTCCACACCCCAAACACTTATCCCCATCTTCGTTCACGCCTTCTGCCCTCCCACTTCCCTTTGCGTCCTTTAAGAGTTCTGCCTGTCTCCCTTATTAATATTAGTTTTTTATTCACAGATGACTCTTTCAACCTAGCCGCTAAGAATGCCCTTCACGTCTGAAAGACAAGCTTTGTTTTCTGATCTTCAAAAGCTATGCGCGTTCGCGTTTCTCGACGACGACGAGGAGCTCCTTGAAGACGCCGGAAATTTATACACGCTGCTTTGCGCCTCCCGATATCTCAACGAGCGGGAACCGCGGTATAGATCCCAGGATTTCGTCCTCAACCACTATATGACGCTGCCTGAGCCCGAATTTCGGAAAATCACGCGCACGTCCCGAGTGGGCTTCATCTCGCTTCTGAGGTTGACCAAAGACAACCCGATCTTCTACAATAATTCTGCTTGCCCGCATACCTCACCTACCTGGCAGTTGGCGGTTGCACTGGCACGCCTCGGCCAAAACGGTAATGGCGCGAGCATTGGAAAAATCCAGAGGATATTCGGAATTGGCGCTGGCACCGTCTGACTTTTTACCAAAAGAGTCATTGAAACCCTCCTCGTGCACAGAAGGCAGTGGTTGACGTGGACCTCTGCCGAGCGGCGCTCTGAGATCAGTAGAGCTCTCCGAGAAGAGGGATTTCCTCGCTGCGTCGGTTTTGTCGACGGTACGACAATCCCTCTGGCGCAGAGCCCTGCACTAGACGCGGAAACGTATTGGGATCGCAAAAAAAGGTGAGATACTCTCGTCTTCACGGTCCGTTGCTCTAAACCATATTTCTGACCTACTACCAGGTATTCTGTAGCCATGCAGGTCGTTTGTGATAATTACCGACGGATCACGGCCATGCACGTAGGCTTCCCTGGTTCTTGGGCAGACTCCACTGTATACAAGAAAATGGCCATATGCAGATCTCCCGACAGGTTTTTCGCTCCTGGCGAGTATCTGCTTGCGGACTCGGCATATTTGCTGTCCCGCACAGTAATACCGGCGTATAAATCCCCTGCTGCAAACTGAAAAAAAACGCAGAATTCAACTTCTGCCTTGCCAAGTCGCGTGTGCGAAACGAGCATACGATCGGCATCCTCAAGTCCCGTTGGGCGTCACTTCGAGAAATGAGAATTCAGATCCGGTGCGCCAAAGATATGCAGGCCTTGGTACAGTGGACCACAGCTTGTGTTGTCCTGCGCAATATGCTTGCGCGTATTGTTGATGCGTGGGCTGACAGATATGAGGAGGAGTACAGCGCCGACGTAAGACCGCAGGAGGGGGGGATCGGAGGAAGTGCGGACCGTCAACAATTGCGGGATGATATAAAGCGCAACGTTCTAGAAATAAAAAAAATATACTCGCAGCGTTCTGCCGTTAACAAGCTAATAATGAAACTTCTAGTCTTTGGTCTAAATTAGGTCAAGGAATTTATTTTTTTAAACGAGAGTCTGCGCTCTAAAGCTGTAGTCTCTATTCTAAATTAGGTCTAGAAACTTTTTGGTCTCTTCTAAGGAGAGTCCGCGATCTAAAGCAGTCGCGACAAGCGCCGTGCGCTTATTCTTTTCCTGGGAGGCCAATTCTTCTTTCTTGGCGGCCATTTCCTTATCCAACTTCTCGCGCTCCCACTGGAGCCTTGCCGCTTCGATCCTCTCCTGGACTGCAAAGGAGTAAACCGTAGCTTAGTTTGTCGTTTTGAACGGTTTAGTTCCAGTCCTCTCGCTTCTATGCTTACCTTTTGACTTCTCACTTGCGACCTCCTTGAACGCCAGTGCAAAAGCGTTACGGTTTGCCACCTGAGAGGTACCAGCATTTAGCGATGGAGGAGCCTTGCGGGCATCCTTCTTCCGTGTCCGCGTCGATCCATGGGATCGGGACGCAGGCGGGGGAGTAGCGACGTTGGGCGTACGCGAATCGGTTGACTCCGGATCTTTCCGTTTCTGGAGCCGGCGACTAACATGAAGCTCATCCTCCTCCCCGTCGGACGAAGCCGAGGTGAGTGGGGCAGGGAGCTCGGGAAATTCAGCGCTGTAATCTTCGTTGTCGTCAAATACGGCCCACCTAGAGGAGTCTCTCTCCTGCGCGAGCAAGTCTTCGTCGTCGGCATTGTCCGGCAATGTCGTGTTGTCGACAGATATGGGTCGATCGAGTTCGGCACCGTTGTTCAGGTTTGCATCAGCGGGAACACGGCTTTCACTTTCGTCGTCGCTGCCGGCAACGAGCTCTGAATCGAAGGTAGATAGCGGGGTGACGTTGGCTTTTTCGCCAAATAGGGCGTCCATTCTGTCGTACCACGGACCCATGTTATTGAGATTCTGGGAGAGGCTGTGGATCTCCTTCTTCTCATCGTCCGAATTGATGCCAGCCCCGGTGGAATTTTTGTAGTCCTTCGCCTTGGTGTAGCGCCTCTTGTACGTTTGGAAGCGATCCCGCATCGCGTTTGCAGTCAACTAAAGACGCCCTTTGCTCGCTTTGGTGATATATTCTGCCATGGCGGCAAAGCCGTCCTTCTATGTAGTAATTTTACCGACAGTGGTCTTTCTCGCCGAACCGAAGCACTTCTCGAAATTAGGGGTATGCTCAAGCCACAATACTACGTAATGGAGATCCTCGTTAGTCAGATGCATCTTTTTCGAACGGTTCTTATTCAGCGAGGACGCGGTAGCCATTTTTAAAAACGCCAAATTGTAATAATCTCGCCTCGTTTTCTCGTATACGTGGCTCCGGCTGGACTATAAGTCTTGCTTATTTCACGATATGGAAGTTATAACTAGCTACTACTATGAGTTCGGGGACTAGTCTGGTGAGGTTTCATTCTAAATTCATCCTACCGGGCCGGTATTTATTTTTTCCGAATCCTTTGCTAAGTCGAATTATCTCCGAGTTGATTAAACACTCTCACAGCCAATAATCAGGATACACACAGATTAATTAAAACTAAAAGAAGTAATGTAACTGGTGGACGTGCCGTAAATTGAACCGGCGCTCATTAATATTACACAAATATTTGATGCCTTAGGATGATTCCATCTGGTTTATTGATGGATGCTTATTTTTATCCTGATATTATCTAATCTTGAAGTCATGACCGCGAAGGGTATTTCAGGATAGGTTTGGAGAAGTAGTGTTTCTACGTAAGCACAGAGTGCACTTAGCTCGTAGCTCTAACAAAAACGTGCAATATATTCAGATTTGAAGTCGTTCTCTCATATGCATAAGCCGAGGCTGCCGCTATGTACGTAGAGGAAAACGCGATTGCCAAATATGTGTAGCGGCAGAGCATTCAGGCGAGCAGCTTCTGAGGGAGCTTGTGTGGTTGGTCGATAGACGGGGCGAAGGCAAGTGCGTGTGGTGTGCGAAAGTGTGGGTCAAAAAGGGAAATCGGAAATACGACGAATTGGTGGAGGGAAATACGAAAGGTGTGTCAGGTTTGAAAAGGGGTATTTCTGATCGTGAATTCGTCGTATTTAGTTGTCGTATTTCGGGTGAAATACCGTCGTGTTTGTTATTGCGCCAAAATCAAGTTTGAAACCCCTATTAGGTCATCTTTTGGCCACATAAACCGTAATTTTAGTGTATCCCTGTAGCAACGGGTGAATCCTATCTTGAACCAGACGATGTATTAGGGGTGGAAGCTCGTAAGCGCTCCTATTCCATCGTCTCGAGTCTGTTTCATTGCTCTAGTATCGCTTTCCGAAAGATCATCTTTATTTTCCTCTATATTCGAAACGGGAGAAACTTCCAAACCATCACGAGAGACCACTAGCCCTTCCACACTAGGGTACGTTTTTCACGTGGCGCAACGACATATCGGGAAAAACTTACGCCAAGCCTAAAATATCACGAATCTCGAGATAAGTTTGAATCAAATCTGAAGACGGTTCAATACCTCCCAATTCCCACGTTTTCCTTGGGCTCATAACCTATAGAAAAGTATTCAGGGTGCGTAGTTAGTAGACAACGAGGACAGACGAGAAAGAAGGGTCGCGTCTTGACTTGCTAGTATCGAAGACATAAATACACTAAGAGTCGCGTAAAAAGAAACTTTTCTGTCATAAAATTTAGATCTTAAAATAAGAAACGTAACCTTAAATACTTAACGTGAACTTTCATACATTTGGCCAGGACCAGGAGGAAGGACATCCCTAGTACGTGCCACGTACCTTGGCTGGATGCCGGAGTCATTTTTGTTTTTTTCCGGGAAAAGGCTGCACAAAATTTCCCGCCGGAGGCTCACAACGTCCCCCACCGCCGGTGTTAGTGTCAGAATCTCCCCGCAGGCGGGAAAATCCGGCGGTACTAGATTATTAATGCATTAATCTTACAAGTTCTGCCTAATAACTTTAAAGTCTTGATAGTGGGCCGCAATAGAGCGAAACCAAAAAATGATAGAGCCAAACCAATCGCGCTCCCGATTTATTTTGGTTAAATGACTTTCTTTTTTGTCCAGTATCAAGCCGTGCCTATTATTGCGCATCCTTCTGAGATCTAACAGATTGTAAGTTTAGCCAGTCCCGCCAGTTTAGAGCCGCCGGCGATCTGAGTCGGAGTTTGAATCGGACAACTGTCAGTCTATAAGTGGAGATATAGAGTTTTTCCAGCATAAAGAAAACTCTAGTGAAATGACTTATTCGATTATCACTACCGATATGTCTGTTGAGTGTAGTTTCCAGGAAATTCCTTATGTCTCAAAACTGAAATCCGTAATATCAAAGATTATCTCTCTGCCGACGACACCCACCGTCTGGATCCCAGATGTGCTTTGGAACCTACCTTCGACCGTGATACCTGCTCCGCCCAAGAAACTCTTTGACATATTCCCCAGTATGCAATACGACGATGCCAAGAATGAAGTGGAGGCCGAGTCCCTAGACAGTGAGAACGGGTCTGCCAGGGGTGACGATTCGGACGGTGAAAGAGAATCTGAAAGAGATGACGACTTCGAGGGGTCTGAGAGCTACAGTGAGAACAGCCTGAGTGATGATGATGCCGACCCATTCGCTGATCTTAGCGAGGACTCAAACACCGAGTTTGAAGATGGCTCGGATGATGAGGCAGCCAGGGAGACGGTCAAATAGTCTGCTATAGACCAGCTCCAAATCCCGAACGTCATTTCCACTCAGACCAGCAGCACGAAACATACTATAACATCCCTACCAAGAGAACTCGAGTTAGCGCCGATGCGGAAAAGGCGATGGAAGAAAATACACAATAAGAGGACTGAAACTGAAGGTTGGTCCGCCTTCGAAAATCCCTTGAGCTCGCGATCAACGTTTCAACGGTATCTGATGAACAAATGCGCAACACTAGCTCGTCAGAGGAGAAGTCAGTTACCTGATACAGCTCACTCGTGATAGCTGAGGCTTGAAGCAGACCAGGGTCGATGAGGTGCTTGCCGGCAGTGACGAGTTCCGAACCAAATATCATCTGAGAGCGAAAGGACTTTCCGATATGGTTAGGGCCATCCATTTTGACTGTGCAAGATTTTTTCAGTTGATAATCCCGCATCAGCGTTCGGACAAAGTCAGAGTCAGAGGATAGTCCGTCCAATGGAGCTGATAGGAGAGATACCCTTGGATGAGAATTGAGTACCGACATAACTTGCTCGTCGAAGGCAGCTGTCTTATAGTTGGAATGCTGAGGACGACTCGCTAGCAGAAACAGTGGGGGTGCATTGCTTGTCCCTCTATGAGCGGATAGGACTGCATACTTGACTGCTCATGCTCGGTCTTCGTCGGTCACTCTCAAATCCCAAACTCGATCTGGAGTCTTCGTCATGTGATGAGGGTAGGCTTCACCGACAAGGTCATAGGTGGCATTATACTCAAGCCGACGAGGAACTTTAGTTGCGTCGACACGATCAAATTGTCCTCAGGCTCAAGACCACGAGCCAGTTCAGTCACCCACGCATCCAGTCTCTTCTACATCACAACAGGATCGACGTCAATAACTGGGGTGTCGGGAGTTGCTTGTTGTGCTGGTAGCTCTCCTACCGTATCGAAGTCTTGAGGTGAGCACGTTTTCCTGGGCCAAAGCGTACGTAGTATGCCTCCTCGCCATCACAATTTGTGAGAAGTCAAAAACCTTTTCCACAATCGTCAGATTCACCCTTTCTGACAGCTTGGAATTCATGGCCCGGCTAACCCGACCAGGAGAGAACCTCAAAATTTTTCGTCAGCATTGTACATATCGACGAATGATGCCAGAACCATTAACATTGCTAACTGAGCCCCCCCCTTTTAGAGATGTCAGATGCTGGGAATTGTCTTTTTGATATTTCAGATATATATGAACCACTTGATTTGCTCATTGAGCTCCTTACGTTTAGGAGTGGTCTTAGCATTACGGTTGTTGAACCCCGTGAGGAACTCGATGTCGCATTGGCATGGTCAATAGATTGAAAGCAGATGCAACGCCCTATCGATGATGCTCCTCCCCTCAAGCCACTTTTTCAGAAGAAAGATCGTGTTGTTACCGGAATCACGCTCAGCAGCTTCCAGAGCGTAGCATGCGTTACATGGTTCTGATGTGCGACGGTAATCACGCTTGACACAGTACCCATAGTCCTTTGACGCAAGTCTCCAGGAACCATTTATGCTTCAATGTCCACTAAGAGATCTTCATATTGTTCATAGGTAGAAACGAGCTCCACTAAACGTGTGCGTATCTCTTCAGGACTCCAGGAAATTTTGCTGTATCAGAAGGGGAATGCTTACGACCGCTTGAATCCCCTCAGCCTGGAACCGGGACAGCAGCTGAAGAGAGAAGGTGTGACAAAGGGTGTAATCTTCTACTGGCCTTGACGCTCCATCTGAGCTTTAATAGCTGGCACGTGATTTTTGGTCTTGGTATCGTCCAACCATTTATCGGCCGATTAGGGCCGCCCAGATCTACTGGAAATCTTGGTCTTGATTCCCGGGTTTGCTTTACTCTCACTGCACACATAAAAAAAGTCGTTTTTCCATCATGGGAGAAAAACGAAATTCGTGATCCTCTCGGATCAGCGTAGACCATTCTCGTTCGGCTACTAGTAGGAGGGTTTCCGCGATTGTCGCCATTCTCCGTTTGTCGACCTTCGCATATCTGTTTAAGAACACGAGAGGCATCCGCCTCCCGTCGTTGCTCTAGTTCTTACTTGCTTCTAGCTCGTTCGGCAGCGGGTTCTTGTGGTTCTTGGCTGTCACGCGTTGTTGTTCTCATATCTGCGAGCATTCTCGGTGTTACATTTTTCTCCCTCTCATCACCCTTTGCTGTGACTGATGATTTTGCGGTCACCATCTATTTGTGCTGAACTGTCTTCGTCGAGCTTCAGATCGAGAACTATAGGATATTATACCGGAGTAACTATAATTATTCGTAGTGAGATTGATGAGCTGCAAAAGAGCTGCTGCAACAAGGTAGCCGAGAGAGAGTGATGATAATGAAGCTTGTGGGCTGAATTGATCTAGCTGCAAACTACAACTACCAAGGGGGATCGCTAGAGCAAAACCAAAAAATGATAGAATCAAACCAATCGCGCTCCCAATTTATTTTTTGTCTAAATGACTTCCTTTTTCGTCGAGTAGCAAGCAGTCCGGTATATATTTGTATCAGTTCCACCGAAATGAGAAACTATGAGAGTGGTGAAGAGGAGCCTCAACGAATCAGAAGACGAGCTTGGAACAGGATACGATTGATACGTTGTCATCATTATTCGTAGATCTATTGATAGGGGTTGATGGTACTTTAATGGATCCTACCAACGGGTGCTTGCCAGGTTCTTAGAAGTACAGAATCTGTCTCCGTTTCTCCAGACATTTGCGCAACGCGTGCTGACGCACGAGTAAGACACCAGGATTTTTGGGATGGGCCGAAGGCCAAAGCGGCGGTCGACTCCATTTCGTGAGGAAGTCGGTGGTTTCTTATTGAAGCACAGGTTTCATATACGTTCGACTCCGTCTCCCAACCCCCGTGATAATGAACAGTCAGCCGTGGCGCACCACGTGCGAACGACTCGTGACAAGTGCGCGCAATGTCTTAAAATGCAGCTACAACCGCACACTTTGCGACACCGCGGGAGAAGGTGTGTAAATCAATCATAAACCCGTCGTTGCGTCTCCAAGCAGTTGTCTCGATTCTTCCTTCCTCCACCAATCGGTGGAACACTTGACGCGCGGATGTCCAAAGCTCATATTTATCCAGTGTATCAATCAGCGTGGAAGCATGGCTAAAGTTTCCAAGATTGATTTTGAGTACTTGCTTGATCACGACCGCGAGATTGCTTGAACTTTCGGGGTAGAGCTTTTGATGGCTTGGTGACCATTTTTGGCGCATCGTTTAGCGTCTTGTTTGCTGATCCGACTCTCTCGTTTCGTGTAGCTTATAGAGTGCTCGGATCACGGCAGCACAAGCGAGAGCGTTGATCACTGGGGCAGTACCCTTGTTGTTGGTCTGGTTGCATGTTTGGGTCTCGAGAATTGTGTTGAATAGATACAACATAATTTTCCACTCACCACGTTTCTCTAAACTTGTCATATAGGTTGCAAACGTCAAGTAGTCACAACGAGCGGTTCGAGATGTCATCATGTCTTCTATGTATAGTGAGAGGGGTTCAGCACCATGACCTAGTAAGGATGGAAATTTTGCGGACCGTAGTAAGTATTGTAACCGCCTTGATTAATGGGTGTTTATAATAAAAGTTGTGGAGCGGCTCATATCTTGCACCCTGAGCATCGTTGATGTGGTGAGTAGGTTTTGATGAATTTGATGAGGGAGGAAGAACTGATGTTTGATGTGGAACCATTTGTTGCGAACCAAAGCTGTAGGGAGAGGAAGCGGTCACTGCTGAGGCGTTTTGCTGAGGGAAGTATCCGGACAACAATTGTGAAGCGGGTGCTGGTGCATATAGCCGGTGCGTAAACGCACGGTGCGGCTAGCGCACAGAGGAAGACTTTCCTTTAAGCGGCGTTCGCCGCTACTTAGCCTATACGCCCTTGTATAAGGGCTTAGCAAGAGATAACTCTCTTGCTCGGGACCAAGATTCCCGGGGTGGTTTACAGTTAGCTTTCGATAACGCCTTGTAACAAGGCTTCCCTTATAAAGGGAGGTAGCGTAAGGGAGAACTCCCTTACGCTACAATACTCACTGCGCGCGCGACCGGGCGTGGTCGCGCGCCTAGCAGTCTTAAGTATTTTTGTAAACTGAATGTATATTAATATGTAATTAGCCTAAATTAATTTAAACTAATGTAAACTATATGTAATACTAAGTAAAACTTACTAAATTCGTACCTAGCTAAAATGTAGTGTACACCACCTGTGTACTAACACGTGGCTTCCACGCCTCCACCAAGGTCTCCTGACCTGATTGGTTAAAATAACCAATAGGTCCAAGCCTTTCGGACCGGTCAATACTGACCCCAACCGTAGTGTTCTCACGTACACCACATACTAAATGTAACCAGAATGTAACCCTGTTATATCCTCCCCCATCAAGACTATTGCTTACGCAATAAATCAATTTTAGTTGGAGACCTCCAACTGCCAGAACTCTGGATTACCTCCATGATCACCTTTAGTGGTGCTGAGGATTCTCCTCGCGAAGAAAACTATTCCGATAACTCGTATGGGGATGCCCTTGGGGATATCTCCCCAAAGGCTAACTGCTCCGACAACGCCAAACGGCGAAGGCGTCAGCCTAATTCTTTCGCCACACGCGGGGAAAATGCGCTAACTCGTGCGCAACTATTACCAACCTCGGATGACATATCCGGAGCGCCGAAGGCGATCACCACTAATGAGCTGGACGCAGCTCAAGAGGCTCAAAATTCCGCACAGGAATTACAGGCTGCCTTGCACGCTTCCATGCGCCCTCCACGGGCGGCATATCGTTTTGGAAGTCCTCGTGACCTCCCAAAGTGGGCCAAGAACGAGGTAAAGAAGGGTTTAGTCTTCTATACCCCTGGCCTCGCGGCTGTACAGCCGCAACACATCACACGCCGGAATCAACTCCGGGAAAAACTGCTCACGCAGAAGCAGTTCACTGCTACCTCATATCGATAGAGCCTCGAGAAACAGGCCCAGGGTGCCGTTGCTGGGAACCACCGCGAGGTTCCCTTCGTTCTCCTGCAAGGAGGAGATGCCAAAGAGGCAGAGCAGAAGTTCCGCGCTTGGGCGGAGGGGAGAAACGTCTCCCCGAGTTTTTAAAGCTGTACAACAGCTATTCCAAACGTGACGTTCGGATAGAGAGGGCATTGCGCCTGGCGTTCGCCAGATCCAAAGCCATGGGGCAATTACGTGCCCCTTATCGCATGCGCTATGCTAGCGCCCGTGCCCTCACTGCGGTGACGGAGCACAGTGCGGGTTCCGCATCTTCCCCCGAAGAACTCCCAACTACTGGGAGTGAAGGGTCTTACCCCGCCCCTTTGGTCGTTGACTCACAGCGGGATTCTCCTGCTCGAAAGCGTCAACGACGTCACGGAAATCCTGCCGCAGGGGAGTCTCGAACTCCCACGACTCTGTGAATGTGGATAACCGTGACGAGATCAGGTCACCACTCGGTTGAACTATGATGACTCACCGCCAGTGGGAAAAGCCAGAAGTCCGGACGCACAAAAGTGCGGATCAGCTTCTGCTTGGTAGGAACTGACTGGCGTAGGAGATCGATCTGCCCCGGAGACCAAGGGTCGGTGGCAGCCAGACCTTAAGGGGGAAGAGACACGTCAACCTTCGATGCCCTCAACGATTCATGACGGTGCAGATTAGAAGTGCCGGGAAGAAGAGATGGCCAGGTTTCTTGCCAGACGGTTTGGATACTTTTTCAACGTTGTAGCCCTTCTGGTGCACCACTTGGTCGGCCTCTAACGTAAGCGTTTCAAGTGGAGCAGTGGACCGACGACGCCGGGTGGATCGGGATTGAGATAGAGCGAGAAGTAGCTCATCCGAAGCCATCGACCCGCCCTCCGAGTCCTCTCCAGGCAAGGCTGATGTTAGATTGAGCCGAACAGTATTTGGGGTCTAGGGCACTTGGATTTTCGTGGCTTGGACGGGCACAGTTGGAACCGCTGACACGCTTGGAGGCTTCGCCGGTGTCGTATCCTTATTTTGTGGCGCCGCTGGTTTCTCTTCGTAATCTGTATCGTCAGCTGTGTCTCGCGCCCTCTCGCCGCGTCCTTACGTTTCTTACTGTGCTTGCGCATTTTGAGGGGCGGAATTTCATCCAATGAACGGCGAGATATTCCACCTGAGTTTGATTTGGATACGTTGCCGGCGGAATTCGACTTCGGACACGCGAGGGCGCACGAAGCTTCTCCGCAAGGAATGCAGCTAGCAACTGATGAACTGGACAGTAGCGTAGCCAGCTCATCGCGGCACCGGTGAATGGTTCCCCAGAGACAATTAAACTCTTGGGTCCAAACGCTGAGCCGATGTTGGGAGCGTCAACGCTTTCGGTGTAATCTTCTATCGTCAGTTGCAACTCGGCGATCTGCCGATCCAAGTCGCGCTGTTTCAAGTACAGAAGAGAACGGTCGGACTGATTCTCGACACTCTGCCGAGTAATCAGCACGAGCTGCTCTTGGAGATGCTACCTGCAGATCTTGAAACGACACAGATCGTGACGATCGCCGATCAGCCCTTCCAACACCGGTCGGAGCTGATCGAAGTAGTTGTGCCTCTGTCGATCGGCATCAAGCAGCGTGTTCACGGTTTGGACGATATCGATTGGCAATGGATCTACATACAGAAGGAAGTGAGAACCGACTCAAGGTGGATTTAACGCTGGATCGACATACCTGGTTTGGTTTGTTGTGGAGCCAAGGCCGTGAGAAGCTTATACCCAACCGTCAAGAGTGCACGATCGGCTTTTACGGCCTCGACCTATCTGGACAACCGCTTTACGTCTTGGCTCATCCTTTGAAATGCGGCGTCGACCATGGTCCGCTTCTCGCGTTCGACTTTTAACTCCTGTTGGAGTGCATCGATTATTTTCTGAAGTCGGTCGACCTCGACTCGGTGCTCATCTTGTTCACTGACAATCTGAGTATCGCCCGAGTCGTCAGAATGGTCAGATCGGCTAGAGACGAGATTTGTGGAGAGTGCGAACACCGATCGCCTACGGATACAAGTGTTAAGGAAGAAATGTGTCGATTGGAGATCAAGAGAAATTACCTGGTGGAATGGACTCAGATTGATGCATGGAAATGTGGGACTGTTTGTAAGATCGGGCCGTTACCGTTGTACGGCTACGACCAGACTAAGGGGCGGATGTGGTGAAGTGCAGATGAAATTTTTTACTAGTATGTACCAGTGTACCACTGACCAAGTTGGAACGATCGGGTTGGCTGAAATGAGGGAGTGTCTTGGGCCAATCGTGTGGCTCGAGTGTTAGGTACACAGATTTTTAAGGTGAGTCACACGATTTTGCATGTAGATACATATTGGATTTTAATTGAATATTAAATATAGTGTTCGTTTAAATATAGTGTTCGTTTTTCTTTGGTTCGCATAAGTCGCCGCTCCTACCGCGGAGTTATTGGGAGAAGAGGGTTAACACGGTCCCCTCTAGCTCATTTTTCTCGGCCAGGACACGTTAGGTCCACCGGAAGTCCCACGACGGGAAGCGCTCCACTTCGTTCACTCACCCCTCAATCCCCACACGTTTGGAACGTGTTATCAACATTTGTATTGGATGGGTCCACACATTGCGTCTAGCGATCGGCCCCAGATTATTGGTTGGGTCTACGCACCGCCTTGCGGTCCACCCCAAATTTCTATTGGCTAGGTTTCCACACTGCTGCGCGCGGTCTTCCCCAGATTTCTATTGGTTGGGTATCCACACCGCTTCGCGGTCTGCCCCAAGTTTTCTTTGGATTTGTAGTGACAATTTCCGCTCCATTTGCCTATCGGTTCATTTGGATTATTTTTCGTTGGTTTTTGGTACAAGTTACCCTAGAAGTGGTACCATCCATATCGGTACCTATCAAGACTCATACTGCGCCACGGTCCACCGAGTGTGTTACCACCCATATCAATTGGTAAACAAGGTGAGAACTCAAAGATAAATAAAATAAAATCTTACCAGGCGTCCTGCAGTGCTGATCGGTCACCCTATCGGCATACAGGCGAAAGTTCGCGGGGTACCCCCCCGTAAGTTGGTCGGATGGGCACGATGGTGGTAGAGTTCCGGACACTTCGGTGTTCGATTTTGAACTTGACTCCACCACACAGGTGTCAGTTATGAACTTCGTTGTCCGAATATAAACAGCTATGTTCGTGTGTCAGGTAGAAAGATAAGTCTATTGACTGATTCGTATGAGTAGTTCGTTGTTGTCTACAGTTTATTTGACATGCATAACTGATTGGATTTTTATCCATATTCATATCAACAAAAGACATACTTACTACTGCTTGAGTCGTGGCTGTTCTAGTACTCGGTCGGTCTTATCATCCGCGTCATTATTATTCGTGTCTTTGTGAAGAAGTACTAGGAGACAGTACTTGTTTACACAAGCTTACGAGTAGTAAGTATATTCTTGTCCTCCTTTTTGTTAGTTGCTAACTTAAAAAAAGAGCCCTTTTCGCCATAACCTCACCTCTTGCTGCCTTCAATACATCACCACCATTGAACGAAAAGTTGAAATCATCACCTCCACGACGACCAAAAGTAACAACAACTCTCCATCCTCTTTTTCTTCATCGTCATTGCGTCATCATCGAAAAGAAGAGGACACCAATCATCATAAAAAAAAGAATCATTTAACAAATGAAAGAATGTTGATGATAAAATCTTAAACCATCGTCACCACAGACCACAGCCTCTTCTATTTTACAGTAGGACTCCTCCCGCGACTCCACACCCCACAGCGCTGATGCCAGAATTCGTCTCCTCTCACTCCTGTTCGTCTGGTATGGTTAGGTGTTGTAATTAAGGAAAAACTTATTTGCCCGCCTGATTTGCTTATTTTCCCGGCGCTCTTGCCCTACCCCTTCCCCTACTTCCATAGGTTCACCACCACCACCAATTTTGAGTTTTCGTAGACTTCGAAATTTTAACTTTGACAATGGAGCTCGGTGTATTCTCCGAAGGTCAAGATCTTATCGTGTCTGTGAAATCCTATTATCTTGCAAAAGATTTTTCCGTAGTGCTTCACAAACATAGCAATCAACGAGGAGTTATCTTCAAATGTTTTAACGGTGGCACGTATAGGAATCCATTGCAACTGACAGAGGAATAAAGACAACGAAACACTGCAAGTCGCTTTCTAGGATGCCCCTTTAAGTTTGTCGCCAAATCTTATGCACAAGACTGGAAAGTCGTGAGCGTCGATGAGACACATAATCACCCACTACTGGTGAACATTGGTGGATAATCGAATGTACGGAGACTCACATCCAATGAGAACTGTTGTACGAGCACTTGCAGAGGCTGGATCATCTACATCGAGTATTCTGTCATATTTGAAGAACAATTTGGGCAAGCAATGGACCACTAGAACGGAAATTGACAACGAAAAGGCTGCTGCAAGAAAATAGTTTCTGGCTGGAAGATCATCTATTCAAGCTCTATTCGAGATTATCAGTAATGGGGACTTTATTTACGACATGAATGTTGATGAGAACGGATCAGTTAAAGGCCTCTTATTTACACATGATTCATCAGCCAATTTGTCCAGACGGTTCTCCAATGTCTTTGTCATGGACTGCACGTACAAGACCAATCGATTTGGGATGCCTCTGATCAACATTGGGGGGATTACTGCTAAATACGGAACCTTCAATGCAAGATTTGCCTTTATTCCCTACGAAACAGAAGAAGAGTATGTCTGGGCACTGGAACCTTTCTCAGTTGTTGCAGTACCAGCCGTTATTGTCACTAATCGGGAAATTTCCTTGATGAACGCGATCTCGCGGGTGTTTCCCAGAGCTCACAACCTTCTTTGTGTTTGGCATGTGAACAAGAATATTGTGGCCAATTACAAAAAGACTGCGTGGGATTCAAATTATTTTGACGACTTCATGAACAGTGGAACCAAGTAATGCATAGCCATGATGTAAACGACTTCCAAGCTAACTGGTCTGCATATGTCCAGAATTGGACGCCTTCTAACAGGAATGCCCTGTATTATATAGTGAGTACTTGGCTCATACACAAGGAGAAGATCATACGCTGCTGGACTGACCAGCATCTTCATTTTGGAGATACCTCAACTTCGCGTGGAGAAGGCAAACATTTTGTGCTGAAGAGGTACCTGAAAATCGCCAATGGCGACCTACTTATGGTTCTGAAAAACTTGGAACGCCTGCTTGCAGCCCAGTTCACGGAATTGAATGCTGCTATGGAGTCAGAGAAGCTTGTTATTGACCATCGTCATAAACTTGCTTTATCCTTTTGTCAAGAAGATCTCTCAGTTTGCCCTCGACAAGATGCTTCGACAATATGAAAGGATTTCTCAAATTGGTGACAATGAGGCTTGCGCTGGTATGTTCCGAAAAATCTTTGGGATTCCTGTTGAAGCTACTACTAAGCAAATCATTGTGAGCAACTAGCTGCGATCTGTATGCGAGAGAGACATTGCGAACAAGACTTCGAGAATTTTCGAGAGTCGAGAAATCTAGAAGCACAGATAGAGCTAGTAGTGAAGGTAGAAGTGACGAGGATGTTAATTCATTAACGACAAATATGATCACTTCAAAACTTACCGTCCAAGCGCAAAGTGCATCAGGTTATGAGCCCAAACACTGGGAACGAGAACGAGATACTCCGCGAAGGGAACTTTTTTCTCTGGGAGTCAAACGAGCGTATGGCGTTAGCGCGCAAGGACTTGGCAGAACACTTCGAGTACAAGGAAGAGGACGGGATTTACACGAGATCAGCGCAGTGGAAGTCCGCCGATCGCAAGGCACTCGCTGTGATCGCGCGTATGCTTAGCCCGCCGTATCAGACGATGATTCGAACTGCGAAATCCGCCAAGGAAGTATGGGAGACGTTGGAGTCTTTTTTTGTTAAGAGGACGATGCATAACCGCATCCAGTTCAGAAAGCAGATGCATGAGTTTAAGATGGCGAAGCACGACGAAATATTGGAGCATCTACTTAAGTTTGACAATCTTATGATGGCCATGAACGCTGTAGGAGAGGCGATTTCTGAAGACGAGCAACTCGTGATTCTGTTAGGTAGCTTAACAGACGATTTTGATGCAATCGTAAAGATCATAGAGAACAAGAATCAAGTAAAGATGATGGAGGCCAAGGAGATGCTGCTACGTGAGAGCGAGAAGATGAAAGAGCGTGAAACTAGTGAGAGCGCACTGCGTGCGAGTGGTCAAGACGAGAGCCGACAATCTCGCCAGCAGCAGCGGTATGGGCAGCAACGAGGTCGTGGGCGCTATCGTGGACAACAAGGTGGACGTGGTTCGTTTCGAGGTCGTTGTTTCAAGTGTGGTGCAATTGGTCATCGGCAAGCAGACTGTCGGTCCGGTGATAAGAATGAGCATGTATTCTTTGCAACGACGCAAATTACGTCGGACTGGCGGATAGATAGTGGTGCTACATCACATATGACGTTCTGCCGTGATGATTTTACTACATACGAGCCATTAGTGACTACTCTTTGTATTTCGAGTGCTGATGGAGGTTCGATGTGAGCAATAGGGGGTGGTTCTGTGCAGTTTCAAGCTTTAAATGGGACAAAGGTGACGTTGACAGGAGTTCTGCACGTGCCGAATCTTGCTCGCCGGTTGATTTCTGTTCCATCATTGACGGACAAGGGTGTCACGGTTGTATTTCGTCACAAGGTTTCTGAAATCTCTTTTAGAGGAGAGCAGTTGATGGAAGTCTGTCGGATGGGAAAACTGTATGCGACTGTAGCGGAGACGGTGAACGAAGTGCACGACAGTCGTGAATTGATGAACGCCGAAGAAGACGTAAGACAGAAATGTGGCATGCTCGCCTCGGACACGTCGCCAGTAGTCGCTTGGAGAGTATTGTGAAAGTGTGTGATGGCGTGCCGAAGAAACCGGTTGCGTCCGTGAATGACATGAAGCTATGTGACGGATACATCAAAGGCAAGATGAGCGTGGATAAATTTCCATCGAATGTGCGCGGCCATGTCAAGACCACTTCAGTGTTGCATCTTGTGCATACTGATGTCATGGGTCCTATGAGTGTGAACTCGCAAGGCAAGGCTCGATACGCTTCGACTTTTATCGATGACTATTCTCACTTTGTGATGATTTTTTTCTCAAGGGGAAGTCTGAGGTATTGGACTACTTCAAGAAGTTTAAGTCCGTGATGTAAAATCAGTTGAACGCGCGAGTGAAATGTATTCGTAGCGATAATGGGACTGAGTACGTGAAGAAGAAGTTTGATGCGTTTTGTGCGGAGCATGGAATTATTCACCAGACCACCGTTCCATACTCACCGCAGCAAAACGGTGTTGCTGAATGCATGAACAGAACGATTGCAGAAATGGCGCGGTCGATGATTTACCACTACAACATGGAGAGACGTTGGTGGGCTGAAGCGATGCAAACAGCCGTATACATAATGAATCGATTGCCGTCCAGTGTGAGACCGATGGCATCCCCCTACGAATTAATCTATGGTTTGATACCATCACTGGAACACCTGCGGGTATTTGGCGCTCGTGGCTACGCTCACGTAGACAAGGCAAAGAGGACGAAACTTGATGCCAAGGCTTTCCGTTGTAGGTTTCTCGGTTACGCGGAAGGCAGTAAGGGATATCGCGTGTGGAACTTGGAGACGAATAAGCTCGAAATTAGTCGTACTGTCCTACTTGATGAGAGTTTTGGTGAGACCTACACTACTGTGAATCCTCAAGGGAATAAAGTTGTGCGAACTATTATCCGTGACGATGATGTGGCTGTTTCTCCAATTCCTGTTACAGCGGATAGCGAGATGATGGAGGTAGATGAGGATGCCCGAGACAACATGGAGGTCGATGAAGAGGGCTATGATAGTGTGCCGATTGTGCTGAACAGATACCGAGCAATACCGATCTGAATTTACTACCTGAGGCTACAGTAAATACTGTATAGCAACCAATTAGTGAAAAAATGCCAGTGGAAAGACGCCAACAGCTACCACCACCGACCGAGCAGCAGCAACTCGAGTATGAACGTGAATTGAGTGATGCTATTGTTTTCCGTCCACCTGTTAAATGACGATTGGTAGTGCGTAATCCTGTTCAAAGCACGCAAGTAGATGGTAGCGAGGGCCGTCAATTAGTTGTTCGTCAGCGCTACGATGACTGGACAAATGAACCAGAACCGAAGAGGTCGCGACTACAACTCACCGAGCAGGCCAATTTGTTGGAAGAAGTACCGAATTCTTATCGTGAAGCATTATCATCGGATAACAAGAACGAGTAGAAAGAAGCGATTAATCGAGAGTTGTACTCACTTGGTGAGCATGGTGTTTGGGAAATTGTGCGAGAACCAGCGGACGCAAGACTTTTCGGATGCAAATGGGTGTTTGCGTTGAAGAGGAACGAAAGAGGAGAAATCGTTCGCTTCAAGTCCATACTATTCGCTCAAGGTTTTAGCCAGACCTTCGGTATTGAGTTTGATGAGACTTATTCTCCTGTTTCAAATATGGCGTCGGTTAGGATGTTTATGGCGCTGTGTTGTCAAATGGGATACATGATTGAACAATGTGATGTTGACACTGCCTTCTTGTACGGAATTCTGAAAGAGGTGATTTACATGCGTGTACCTGAACGCGTGGCACACCGTCCGGGAGAAGCATGTATACTGCGACGAAGTTTGTATGGCCTTCTACAGGCATCAGCAGTTTGGTACAAGACTATTCGCAACGCGTTTGAGAAGCTAGGTTTTATGCAGTGTAAGACGGACCCGTGTATTTTTGTGAAGCAAAATGACAGCGATTTCGTGTATGTCACGCTGTACGTGGATGAACTTCTGATTGGAGCTCGTTCGAAAGAAGAGATAGTGGACGTGAAGCAGTCATTGGCAGCTCACTTCAAGATGAAGGATTTGGGTACAGCACGATTCGTGATTGTCATGGAGGTGCAGTACGATGTGAGGGAGAAGAACTTAGCGCTATCGCAAAATCAGTTCATTTTGAGACTGATTGCAAAGTTTAATCAGACGGAGGCGCATAATGTGCTCAATCCCTGTGATAAGAGTCAATTGATTACCAAGTTGACAGCACCAGCATCTGCCGAAGAACGGCAGCGTATGGAGTGACGACCATATCGTTCATTGATCGGATCGCTGTTATACGTCGCGATGGGAACGCGACCAGATATTTCGTTTGCAGTGGCACATCTGAGTCGATTTTGTGATAATCCAAAAGAAGTTCATTGAAACGCAGCAATTTGATATGCACGCTACCTAAAAGCTACTATTTACTATGCCATTCAGTACCGTGGTGGTGAAAGCGGAGTTGTCAAGCTTACAGCGTGGAGCGATGCTGACTGGGGAAGTAGTATGGACAATCGTAAGTCTACTAGTGGTGTGTTGGTTTGCATGGCTGGAGTCCCAGTTATTTTCAAGTCAAAGATGCAGCGCACCGTGGCACTTAGCTCCGCCGAGGCAGAATACATGGCGATGTCGATATGTGCGCAGGAGGTGCTTTGGGCTAGGAATTTGCTGAAAGAGATGGGACATCAACAGAAAGAGCCAACAACAACTTGTGAGGACAATCAGAGCGCTATAGCGATATCAAAAAACGTTGGATACCAAGCGCGTGCTAAACATGTAGATATCAAACTACACTTTGTACGTGACCATCTAGAGAGAGGCATCATCAGTTTGCAGTATGTCCCGACGAAGATGCAGCTGGACGACTACTTAACCAAGGCACTACCGAAGAAGGCCTTCCTCTACCTAGTGATGAAAAGCGGCGTGTATGCAGCGCGTTGAGGGAGGAGCATTGAAGCTACTACTAAGCAAATCATTGTGAGCAACTAGCTGCGATCTGTATGCGAGAGAGACATTGCGAACAAGACTTCGAGAATGTTCGAGAGTAGAGAAATCTAGAAGAACAGATAGAGCTAGTAGTGAAGGTAGTGTTGGAAGAGTGTGTATCCATTTTGGACTTTGCACTCTTCCGTATAGTGTAATCCCATTGGCTGTTCAGGTAAGCCATACATTTATTGCATATAACAGCAGTTACGAGATTAAGTTGCATTAGGACTGGATAGTGACTTAAGTAACTATACATAATATATCTTTACTTTCCGTTTTACATTTAAACACAGAGTACAAGCACTGAACTCATTACGGCTACCGCGCGACGCGCCCTTTTACGAATCTTCCGCTGATCCTCCCACGCTGAAACTTCGTCAGCAGGTGCGTATAGATCGCGTGAAGTGAACGCAACTGTTTTTGTTGTGTTTTAACAGGTTATGAGCCCAAGTTGCGTCGATTAAGCTCGTGGAGTTTTCTTGGTGATTGGAGTGTGCTCTGATACATATTTTCGCGTTGTTATGTTTCGTGGAGCTTAAAGAAAGCCCCCTATCGAAGGGGAAGCGATTGACGGACGTGACGGACGGTTGTTTATTAAGTTTACGACGATTGATTTTGATGGAGACGATGTTCCCTCTGCGGATAAATTTCAGGAGCTGGTGCGCAGTTTTCGGGAAACTGCGGCAACTGAGAACGCCCCAGATGCAGGGCAAGCCAGGCCAGCATCCCCGAAGAGGTCCCCTGAGCGTAAGAGGGAGGCACCGGTGCGCATACCGGAGTCCGAGCTCCGTGAGAGTCTCCGTAATTACCGTCCGTTCGGCCAGCATATGTCTTTGGACGACCTGGCCGGGGACGAAGGGGTAGAAGCTGGGGCAAGGCCACTCCCACGTGCATATGAAGCACCTCGCAGGGCGCCCGCTGCGTCACAAGGTGCAAGCGGTGCCGGAGTGCCCGACGCGCAGGGAAATGTACCGGTGCAACACACCGGGTACAAAATACAAGTTGAGTATTGACAAGTTTTCGGGACGCGAACTGTATCCCGGTCTGTGTGCAGGCTATCGCCAATAGACCTACCTGTTCATGGAGGCGATCGAGATTGCAGAAATGACTTCTGTCTTCCAGTGGAGTGAACGGTTGAAGGTAAACAATTTTGGCAAGCATTGGGAGGACACCGCCGCGGAATACTACCGGACAAATGTTGCATGGTGGTGGCGGGTGCGCCCGACGCTGATTCACGTGATGGACCAGATGTGGTTGGGATTCAGGACAACTATATCCCAACACCAAGCTGCTGCAAGGTTCGAGATGGAAAAGGATCCACAGCGTAGCTGGACGGAACACTATCTGTACCTAGTAGCTCTGGCTCGCGAAAGCGGGTCGAGTGAAAAGTTAATTGTCGAAAACGTCGTAAAATATGCTGCGCCGCGCCTGAAGATAATGTTGATGGCTAGGTATGACCCAAGAAGAGGGGATTACCTAGGCCATGCGCAAGAGTTGATCGCCTGGGCGCAGGAACTTGAGTACGACGCAGTGAAGTCGAAGCCCTCCCCTAAGTTGCACGTGCATGCAGCAACATCTGGTAAGGGGCGACGCGTGTGCTACGCCTGTGGTGGCGAGGGTCACCTACAAAGGTATTTCCCCGAGAAGCAACGGAATAGTCGAAGAGAACGCACTCAAGGGCAGGGCCGTAGCGGAAATGAAAGGTCTTCAAAGCGTTTCGTGATTTCGACCATGGATACCACTTTAGGTGCATGTGTAAGTGCATGTGGTAGTGGAAATGACATTGAAAATGTTTGGATTATCGACAGTGGCGCTAGTAGACACTTGGTGTCGAACGCGAATTTATTGGAAGATGCCAATGACTGTGGTCCTGATGATACTTTTGCCTTGCCAGATGGTGGCACCCTACAGGCAACCAAGGTCGGACGGCTTACGTTGCGGACGTGCGACAAAAGTGAAACGGTCGTTGTCTTGACCGAAGTATACTTCGCACCGCAACTATCCAGAAACCTGATTTCACTTGGTCGGTTGCGCGAAAAGGGTGGCGCAATAGTCGACGATGGCCGCAAGATGAGCCTCATGATCAAAGGCGAGAAATTATTTGATTTGATGACATATGGATCCGTTTTCGTCGCTAAGCTGAAAGCCGAGAGGGCGCATAATTTTTCGAAGGATTTCGGTGACATGGTTGTCAACAGTGTGTCGGAAGATGTCAGTCCAGACGTCCACACTGGCAGACTGCACCATTTCCACATGCGCCTGGGCACCTAGCCCATGCCACCATTGAAAGGTTGGCCAGGGACCCGAGATCTGGTATTGTTTTGACGGACACGAATAGGTCAAATTGCCTTACGTGTGCCGAAGGGAAAGCAACCAGAAAGGTGCAACCGAAGGTGGATTCAGGCAGAAACGCTCCGATAGACCGCATCGGAGGAGTTATCTGCAGTGACCTCGGGGTCCGATCACTCCCCGCGACAGGCGAGGTAATCGGTATTTGGTTTTTTTTGTCGATCACTATTCGAATTATTTCAGGGGTTTCGCGGCGCGAACAAAGGATATGGGAGCGAAAATGTTTGTACATTTTATCGCTTGTTTCGAGAATGAGTTTTCGTGCAGGGTGCACGTGTTGCGTACTGATGGCGGCGGAGAGTATACCGGAACGTTGATCTGTTTTGTAAGCAGATAGGTATCCGCCGCCAAGTAACCGAGCCAGTAAATCCGGCGTCAAAGGGAAAGGCGGAGAGGATGAACCGGACCATTTTTAATATGGTCCGGTGCATGATATTTGGTTCAGGTGTACCCCTTACGTATTGGTCGGAGGCGGCTGAGTATGTTGCGTACATACTCAACCGTACTCCGACAAGGTCGAATATCGGGCGAATTTCGCCGTTGTAAGTGCTGACCGGCAAGCGGACGACAGTAAACGACATTGTGGTTTTCGGGTCCCCGTGCATGGTTTGGCTGGACCCAAAGAAGAAGACGCTGGCGAAGCACGCCGAGCGGGCCCTAATTTTAGGGAGGAGCGACGAAACAAAAGGTTTCAAAGTACTATTGATGAAAGACAGGGTGGTAGTGGTGACGCGGCACATCACCTCTATTAAGACGCTCAGTGCAGAGACTAGCGACAAGGTGACCAATATGCTGGAAGGTGAACGCAGCCAAGAACTCGAAGAAATGGCCGAGTCGCGTTCGAGAAACGTTGCTCCAAATACGCCAAGTAAAGGGCGCGGAAGTGACTGAACACCGGAGGCTGCAACCAAGCCGAGGCACGTCGAAAAACCGGTGCAATGCACTAGGAAGACGCGCAGGAAAGCTAAGAAGACAGCGAAAGGTCAAGAATATGAAGAGTCGAGGGCCAAAAGGGCCGTGTCAAGTGATTAAACTCAAAGAAAAATTCACGAAAATAACGAAAGTGTGGAAGGCGCTCTATGCGTGTATGTGGTGTGTGAGCCTGGTTGCGAGCCACCAAGTGGTTCAACGATGCAACCAGATCCAAGCAATTATCGTGAAGCGCACGGAGGTCGACAGACGAAGATGTGGAAAGAGGCCGAAATGGAGGAGCTCAAGGCCCTCCAAGATCTTGAAACGTGGGATATCGTGCGCCGCCCTGAGGGCAAGGTACCTCTCCCGACCAAGTGGGTGTACAAGACGAAAGTCAGTGCAAACGGGTCGGTTGAGAGGTACAAGGCGAGGCTGGTAGCCAGAGGCGACAAACAAGTTTTTGGAGCCGATTACTTTTTTAGGTTTTCAACCGTTATGGAGTTGAATAACGTAAAGTTGATTCTCGTTTTGGCGCAATTGTGGGGGGTAGCGGCACGCCACGGCGATGTGACAAGTGCCTACCCCAAGGACAAGTGTGAGGATGATGTGGAGATTTACTTGCAGGTGCCGCAAGGAATGGATGTCACGGTGGATACATTGCGTAATTTCGGTGTAAAAGCACCGAAGCAGCTCGAGCTGAAGTTGAAGCGCAACCTTTATGGACTGAAACAGTCTGGGCGCCTGTGGCACCAATGGCTATGTGAAACGTTGTTAAAGTTTGGATTCACGCAGTGCGTCACTGATACGTGCATTTTCGTCAAGCACCAAGGAGCCGAAACGGTGGTGGTCGGTGCATATTTTGACGACCTCCTGGTTACTGGAACCAGTGAGAGGATCGTCCTGGAATTTTTTGCAAACATGAAAGTATTGGAATTAAAGGACTTGGGCAGTATCACCAAGTTTCTGGGCATTCGGATTCAATGTGATCCGAAGAGCGGTTACGTGCTGGATCAAGAAGGCACGATCATGGAGGTAATCAAGATGAACAGGCTGGAGAAGATGAACTCAGCCTGAACTCCGGTGCTGGCACTGAATGATGCCAAGGAATATCAAGCGAAAACGAAAGTTCTTCTGTTTTATTATCCATTTAGCATATTTAACTAGGTTTAACCAGGCGGGCGAGTCTACCAAAAGTGGAAAAGCCTGTCAATGTCTTTGGGAATGAGACTGTTACAAGATCAAAAAAATATATCCAAGTTTTATGCCAAATACATCAAAGCAATGCCATGTAGCTACACAAATATCTTCTGTAACCGGCCTATCTACTGATGAAATTCTAAAGATTCAAAATACAATGTAGCTTTTTGTTGGTACAGCCGAAGGAAAATCTACCAAGCATCAAGCAGTTTTAATCGCTTGTGGGAAGCCTGCTATGGGTAGCCCGGTGCACGTGTCCTGACATTTCGTTCGCCGTGCACCGAGCCACACGTAAGACCCATGCACCCACGCTGGGCGATTACAAGATTGCGAAAATAATTCTCAAGTGCCTGAAGGGAACGAGCGACCTGAAGTTGGTTCTGAAACACGATTATGACCTACCCATGCCACTCCGGATTATGGTCTACAGCGATGCGGATTTCGCTGCTGATAAGACGGACCGGAAAAGTGTTTTGGCAATGGTGGTGTTTGTGAATGGAATTCTCGTGAGTTGGGCCTGTAAAAGCAGACGGCGGTTGCACTGTCAACTGCGGAGGCGGAATTCGTTGCGGCAGCGATGGCCGGAAAGGAGGCGTTAGGACTGCGAGAGCTGGTCGCCTAAATTGGCATGCATTCGAAGACGCCGCTCGTGTTCAAGATGGACAATCAAGATGCGATACGGCAATTGGAGGATGAAGCGAGTGCAGCTAATTACAAGCACGTGGACATTAAGCTGAAATTTTTGAAGGATTACACCAAGAAGGGCATCGTTGTGGCGAACCACGTGCCGAGCGAGGAGATGTTGGCGGATTTGCTGACTAAGGACTTGGGAGCGCAGCGTATGCAAGTGTTGCGTGCAGCGCTAGGCCTGCAGTGATGGTCCCACAGCCTCCGGTCGTCCAGGAAGAGTGTTGTACCCATTTTGGACTTTGCACTCTTCCGTATAGTGGAATCCCATTGACTGTTCAGGTAAGCCATACATTTATCGCATATAACAGCAGTTACGAGATTAAGTTGCATTAGGACTGGATAGTGACTTAAGTAACTATACATAATATATCTTTACTTTCCGTTTTACATTTAAACACAGAGTACAAGCACTGAGCTCTCTACGGCTACCGTGCGACGCACACCTTTACGCATCTTCCGCTGATCCTCCCACGCCGAAACTTGGTCAGCAGTTGAGTATAGATCGCGTGAAGTGAACGCAACTGTTTTTGTTGTGCTTTAACAGGTAGAAGTGACGAGGATGTTAGTTCATTAACGACAAATATGATCACTTCAAAACTTACCGTCCAAGCGCAAAGTGCATCAATTCCCTGCCAACACGAGATCAAAGTCAAAATGGAAGGGGGTGGTGGATTGGACGTGCATAACTTTCACTCGCAGTGGAATTTGCATCAGAATCCCCTATTTCCAGATAGTTGTGGTGCCTCAAATGAAGCTCCATTGTCACCAAGACGAAGAGGATTGCAGGTGCTTCAAGATAAGCTTTATACAATGGATGATGATCAAGTACCTACTTTTTTAGCAAGGCTTAAGGAAACAAGAGACCTTCCTATTCATGCTCTCTGCAATCCCGTTCGAGTTACCAGGAAAAAAGGCCGTCGAGCCGGATCAAAAAATAGGGCGAACACAAGAGACAAATCTGCGTTCGAATATGCCGCAAGCAACAAGTGTGGAAACTGTGGAAAGAATGGACACAACTCCCGTACATGCAGGGAATAGACTTTTTTCATTTAAGTAAAAGCTTTTATATATTCACATTCAAGGTTAAATATCACAATAAAGTAAAAAGGACATATTGGTATTGCTGAATGGGTAGGAGTAGGGGTAGGACAAGAGTGCCGGGCAAATAAACAAATCAGGCGGGCAAATAAGTTATCCCGTAATTAATAGTTAAAAACTAAATAGATTAATTGCAAATTAAACTAAGCCTATTAATTGGAGTGGACATCCCACACACAGGAAACCCTAATCCACGGATTAAGACTGTGTCCCCAACGGGCGGACAGACGCCATACATTCTATAAAACATGCACCCATGGGCAACTGGAGGTATTGGGGTCCGGCGGTCAGCACGTCGAGGCTTGTACGGAATAACTTCGCTACCATTCTGAGTTAGATGGTACTTCCGAATGCATAGACGATGGACCATAGATCATAGGCAGGGCACAAGTATAACTACTTGTAGGAGCTCTTCTTGCAATACTGTGTAAGCAATGGTGTGTTGAGATCTGCTAAGTAAGTGAAGATTGGTGGCGTGGATGATGGCTGCGTATCGTTCTTCGACGATGGATCGATTATTTCATTTCATTTTTTTATGATTCCTTTGATATCCGGGTAGTAAACACAACTTGGATCCTCTAATATATCAACATACATCCGTACCTCCGCATACACCCAATAAGCGTCGTCGGGCCTTCCCTCCAATGGGTACGAAAATCGTCGTCGACAATGGTTCGTGTCGAAGCATCCTGAGCTCCCGTACACATTTTGATGCCGGGATTTCGTCCACACAGCATTGATTTTCACCAATGGTGCAAGACATAAAAGATCGGAAAGAATCATCAAGTGTGTGGAGGGGCTCCCTTATTTGATAAAGATAAAAAAGAAGGTCATCACTGATAACATCAACGTCGTTAAGTGTCTTATAGGATGCAGTCTTGCGATTCTGTATACGACTTCTACAGATATTCGATAGTAAAACTACGCTATGTCCGGATAAAGCGTCGATAGCTTTCGTGCGATTCATGGGTACTTTAAAATCGTTGGAGTCGACTACACTTCCTTTAAAAAGCCTTCTTCTCGTTGAGGAACTGTTTGTACTCCTTTATCGCTTGGTTAACTTGATCAATAGAAAAACTGTCATGCTGAAGAACTTTTCTGAGGCGCTCAGCGCTCACACCACCCGCATACAGAGCTTCATGAATGGGACTCAGATCCTCACTTGTTGCTCGTGCAGGATGTACTTGCGCAGTCTTCGAAATCAGTTTGCTTAGCATTTTCCACGTTCGCTCTTCGTCCGCATCGCCCTTTGCGCCATCGTGCGCTCGGAGGTTTCGCATACCTGGTTGAAGACCATCCTTCATCGCTGATCTCGTCAGCTTGGGCGTGTTACCCACACTAGCGACCAATAAAGCATGAGTGCTCAAGAGTGCAAGTAGGATAAAAGCAATGCGCTTGTTCATATCGAACGGGTCTTGGCTGCAAGATGACAAGTTGAAAAGTGAAGCACCGAGCTGAAAATCTTTCGCTACTGGTTTCATCGTCTTGTGTATCCAGTCGACACTTCAGTTGACCCCGTCTCAATGCGACGGGTACTGAGACGGGGTGAACTGGTGGCGCAATACGTGGTAGAAGTTACACTTAAACATGTACTATATGTATCCTTTACATAACACTTTTAGTGCAAAAACTATTCATTAAAGTGGCACCTCGCATATTTTTCACGGGTTGCAATACTCAAACCATATCAAATGCACATTGCGTCTTTCTCTCGTATGCTGTCGGACTCGATGATCCCTGATCCCTGTGGTAGCTCGGAGTATCAACTAATCAAATAGCAAGATCCAGAATTATTTTGATATGAAATAAGTTCTGGATCCCATAGTGGTTCCAAAGTTACTCTTAGAGCAATGAGTTTTATTGTATTTTGTTGATACAGCGTTGTTTTGTACTCTGAGTGCACCATGTAAGGCGCACCCAAAGCGAGGGATCACACGATGGGACTGAACAGCTCCGATAGGAATCGCAGCTGTCATATGATCAAGAACTATACGGCGCAAACGTTCGCAGCAGTAGCTGAAGTTACGGGAAAGATCGGATTATGAATGCCCCCACCCAGCACGACGACCATAGGGTAGCCCATCACATATAGTGGAAGGACGAAGATCTATGAGGAAGGAAAAAGAAAAAGTCGAACAACTCGATAAATTTAACCTGACAACAGGGCGATGCAGATGCGCGATAGGATACACATAGTGTTGAAAACGGCTCGGCTTGGCTTGCTCCGGAAGCCGAGCCGGTCAAGCCGTGGCTTGAGCCGTGTTCCAAATATTTTCTCTTGTATGAATATGTTCTGAATATCAAGGATACAAGAGTATGTTCTTGCTATTTTGGCAAAAACAGATTAAATTCAGAAGACTCTGACTATGATATATATATGCACATGGATTTTTCTCACACTTTGTTGGATCTCAAAAGTTTCTACCCAGCTGATGAGAATCGGAGGATGACGTGATGGGCGGAGTAGAGAATTTCATAGAAACTTCTAGATAGCTTTGCATGTGTGTAAAAAGGCAGCCCGTCCGCTGCATCTTCCTGTACTGTAAGCATTAATACATGCATTATCTGTCTATTCTGTCCTTACGATACAATATCACCAATTTTCAATATAATAAGTATACTCAAGCCGTGGCTAAGTGGCTGGCTTGAGCCGAGCCATTTCATGGCTCCGAGCCGAAGCCAAGCCGAGCCGACTCCAATCGGCTCGGCTCCACCCTCGAGCCAAGCCGATCCGATCCGAGAAGAGCCGTTTTCAACGCTAGATACACACAACAGTCGATTACGGTGGCTATGTATCACCCTCTTACAAATAATAGGGTGAATATTCGACCAGATATTAGTTCTTATGGGATTGAGGTAAAGTACGCGTGGCAGCAATATCGGGGTTGAAAGAAGTAGCTCGGAGAAGTTTATGTACTCAGTTGTGAATTCATCCAACTGAATACGGGGTTTCTTAAGTTCCAAAATTAAAGGGGAATGTTAAATCGACCCCCCCCAATTGTTAATTCGCCCCCCCCTCCCCGCCCATTTCTACACATTGATGTAACAATGCCCTTTTCATAAGAGAGTGATAGGTGTACCTCACCCCCTTGTTACAAGTACCAGGAGGGGTGACATCCTCTATGCCGCTCCCTCTGATGTACACATTGCTCACCCAACCCGAAATGGCGGGGTGCAGTCACACTTCCCCATACATTTGTACTACAGGGAGGATGTGCACATCTGTGATGGCTGAGCTGGCGAAAACAGGCAGTACAATAGGGGATTCCCGATATATTGTAGAGTATCTGGGACAATGCCATGCAATGATGCCTATAACAGCTCCTATCACCTATCACCTGTATCACGTATTATCACGTATCATTGTCTATTATGCCATTGTATGTTGTGTTGTTCTCGGGGTATCAGTCATCGGTCATCATTATTGGTCATCATCGATCGCGGCAGCGCTTTTTCTTTTGAATGATGACCGATGATCATCATCAACAACAATAATGACTATAGTCTTTGGATAGTGCTACGTTGCTGGGTATGCGATATTGTTGTATATATGTGCAAGGTCTGGTCTGTTTATTATGTATTACTTGTTGCATTGACGCAGCATCTCGTGATGAATAGTGATGATGTTTTTTCTATGTTCCTCTTCTTCTTCTGCTTTTCATTCATTCATTCATCGCAAGATTCTAGATTGTTATCATTATGTTGATCTGTTCATTCTCATATTTAAACTAGTGGTTTATTACTATTTAGGTACTACCGTGATAACATACTTCTCCGATGAAGACTGTAACGCGATCACCAGTTAGCCTGATGTGGTCGGTCGATGCGCCTCCACGTCTTCGGCGAAAATCTGTATTGACTGTAACACCACCAGAGTTCGAGGTTACAAACCGTTGTGTTTCCTCAACTGCAGTTCCAAACACAACAATCTCTTTTACAGTTTCATCTTCAGTTACCAGCCTCCACTTTCCGTAGGTCTTGCCGAACAGTGCACAGACGACGTAACGGTCAGATCCATATACGAACACCACTCCTCGCCTAAGCTGGGAAGGAGACTGCGTGTTGTGGCTGCTGTTGTCCCATAAACGCTGATATTGCCCTTATCGTACCATCTACCCTGCAAAATATTTGCTTTCTGTAGAGCCAAAGTCGAACCAACTTCCGGTAAACACTTTCTGTTCTCCCAGCGCTTCAGCGGCTTCAACAAAGAGAGTTGAGGGGATCCTGATTGAGAACGCTCATCCAGCAAACGCGCAAGTGCTCCGCGGC
Organism: Peronosclerospora sorghi; assembly: GCA_026184515.1. Classification (NCBI taxonomy): domain Eukaryota; phylum Oomycota; class Peronosporomycetes; order Peronosporales; family Peronosporaceae; genus Peronosclerospora; species Peronosclerospora sorghi. The sequence goes on along the minus strand of CM047587.1, from coordinate 42,474,280 downwards.
GAATGTCAGAAACAATGTTTTCCGAATCGCCTTCAGTAGGACGAGATTGAACCGAGGGGAACACCACAGCTTAATATTATTTAAGATATCCAGTGAGGATACCTTGAGCTACGTCAACCACTTGATGAATTGAGTCCCTCGAACTAGGGAGGACTTCTCTTCATCACCTGATTCACAAACATCATCAAAATTAGGTGCAGCGACTTCGTCTTCAGCTTCATTGGGATAATTGTATGTCCCGGGAATGTACTTCACGAACTCCTTAGCAAGGTCTTTCAGAGTCGAAAATTTCCTAATGAATGGAGAATTACGTAACATCGCCTCGAAGCCAGCTCGATTCAAAAAAATTCTGCATTTGCCTGCTAGTCAGATTCAGTAGCTGGAGTAGAGCTGTCTCGATCTGTTCCGCCACTGACTCCACCCCGCTCCGATCGAATTTAATTTCATCATCGGCTTCACTTGGAATGTCATCTTCTTCCACAGAAGCGCCACCAGCTGTAATAGAATCCTTTTTCTTATCCCGGGAATGCAACATTGCATTAACCGAGGCCACAAATCCCGGAAATGATGTCTGGTAGCCCTTTAGACCTTCTATCGAACTACTTATGTCCGACTCAAAGGAGCAACGCAGTATCTCATCTAGCTTTCTCGAAAGAGTGAGAAGATCTGAGACCGAAAAATCCCGGCTCCACTGTATCAGTAAGCCGAACATGTGTTATGCTGATTCACTCGTCGTCAATCTGTTCTTGCGAACGTCGGACTGAATTATCAGACACACCATACCAATTGCCGAGGTCACCAAGTTTCTCCGAGTCGTCCAATGTATACCAGTGAGTGACGTAAACCACAGCATCGCACACCAAATGTAACAGATCTGGGTTGACTTGGATACTGAATCACAATTTACACCGATCAGAACAGCCTAAGAAAAAATAAGGACAATCCCAATGGTGCAACCATTAAACTTGATTCTGACATTCCGTAACCCCAGCGAATAGCTGAAGCGATAACGGCGAACACAACCGGACAAGGAGATATGACGTGTAGTCTGTAACTTGATACAGCTCCTCGCTAACATTGGCAGCAGGTAAGAGCCCCTGATCTACCAAATAGTCTCCTGCTAAGACAATGTTGAATCCAAGAATCAGTTAACTTGGAACTGCCTTGGCGACATGGTTTGGATAGACGACGGAGACGGTATCTCCCCGACCGTTTAAAAAGTAGACCAGCATGTCTCTTACATAGTCATCTTCCGAAGAGACACCATTAAATGCCATGGACAGAAGCCGTACTCTCGGGTTGGATTTCACAGCTGACTCGAGAAGCGTGTTGAACTCAGGAGTGCAATCATTGGTTGACTGTGGTCTGGCGGCAATGAGCTTCATGGGAAAGTATCTGGGGCTTGCATTCTGAACTGTCATAACAGCGCACTTAACCTCCGAGGCGATGTCAAGAAAAGGATTTTGCCGTTCAATGCCATCAGTGTCTTCAATACCGCTCAACGCGATCATGTGGTGTGGGAACTTTCTGCCTACAAATACCTTATAAAATAGATTGAACTGATACTTCGGAGGCACTTTGGTAGCATCAATTGCTAGAGATACCTGAAAGTACGTTCCACCACCTTTCTCCACGCCTTCTAGCATGGGAGCGAACCAGTTGGACATACGCTGGGCCAGGCCGTTGAAAGATAGATCAACAACAGGAGAACTTTGCCGTTTCTTCGAGGCCACCTTCTTCAGATGGCGAAGACTTACTGATAACAAGTTGGACTTGACGACACCATAAGATTCCTGGATCTTCATTCTGACTACTTGGCAGAAATCGACAACATTCTTCGCGTAGGTCGAGTTCATACGCCCAGTAAACTGTGCTACGAAGGCCTAGCAAGCCCAACTAGAATGGATTTCTTGAATTGATCAGAATTGTAGTATAGAGAAAACAAATTTTGAGATGAAACCATCAGGGCAGGAATCTGATTTTGACAATCCATCTGAAGGCTGGATACCAAGCGATTGTGGTGGAGCGGCTGATCAAAGTTTTTGAAGCTTGATCAGTCGTTACCACGGCGCCCGGACTGCCGACTAACGAAGGGGGTCCTCCGGTTGTCGTGTGACTGCTTGTGTTCCTGATCACCTTGTGTACCCGACGTCTTGGGCGTGGGTCGCTCTCCAGGTGGCGGGGATGGCACGCTGCAATTCCTTATTGCAAGATTGAGTTGACTTGTGATGAAGCGACTTTTGTCGATCGGGCTTGATCAGGCTCAAATAGTCGATGATCAGGGCCTCTGGTTGTTGATCAGGGGGTGATCAGGGGTGATCTATGCCAATAGTCGAAAATCAGATCGTGATCGACCTGATCGACCTGATCGGTCTGATCGGTCTGATCGGTCTGATCGGTCTGATCGGTCTGATCGGTCTGATCGGTCTGATCGGTCGGATTGATTTAGTCGATCAGGCACTAGTTGGCGCGATAGCGATCAGATGAACGCAGGTAGCAGGTTGTAGAGTGTCGATGTGCAGCAGGAAAGCGTAGAAAGTACGTCGTTGTGATATGAGTGAAAGTCCAACAGGTTATGAAGGCGTTGATCGGCGAAGGGGGTACTTGATCAGGCAGCGGAAGTCTTCACTGCCTGACCACGGAGCCTCTGGAGTCTTAAACAGCTAAAAGAACACCAAAATATATGTATTCCTAGACTAGACTTTACGAGGGAGGGGAAATTTCACTAAATCCACCTAGAGTTCCCGTGGGGCGCTTATAGCAGCCGAACTCTAGGGGCCAAACGTGAACCAAAGGGGAAGAGGTGAGAGCACTGCTCAATCACGTTCCCGAAACCACAAAAACCTTTGCTGAAGAACAGCTAACACAGCGGGAGGAGTTGCGGGGTGAGTTCTCACACTCTACGCCTACCGGTGGGCCAAAAACGCACTAAGTGCTCCCGCCCGGGAGGTAGAGGTATATACTAGTAAGGGAGGCGCAAAGGTGCCGTCCCTGAAACGATCCGCTCTATCGTACGCAAAAGGAGAACTTTATTAGCACTTATATCCTAAAAACTACCAATTACCTAATATCAACCAATCAGAACGGTCCATTATAGCGTCCTCCGTCGACCAGTCGATCTGATTTATCCGTCGTTCGTCGCTGTTCGTCGCTGGTCGTCGGTGTTCATCGGTGTTCGCTAGGTGCCTGTACATAGTCGTACCTCCTCACGATGCCCCTTTTATGTCCTCTCTATGTACCTCGTAGTTGTACACGCACCTGTGTACACCGTGGTACACACAATCGTACACGATTACGCACCCGATTTTTGTCTGCAGTCACATCCCTAATTAAGCCCACAATTAAGCCCTCAATTAGGCCCAATTTTAGGGCACACTTTACCACAAAGCTGCTTATTTTCACGAACCCAATTGACGTGCTCTAGGTATCTTTTCACTCGGTCAGCGAGCTCCTGTCTATTTTCAGTTGTATTTGTCATCGGGGTTCGTATAAAGTTAACCAGCTCTTGATATTCCGCCTGTGCGAGTTCTCCTTCTCCTCGAAGAAGTATGCTGAGAACCAAGTCGATCTTGTTCATCCGCTTGATCCTGTCCTTGACGTTAGTAATCGTCTTCTTGTCGTTCAATACATAGCTGCAAGGCTTGCATGATCCAATATCTTTGTTTCCGACAATGAGACTTCGTTGTCTTGTACAGTTAAGACCTGACCCGTTGTGAGCGCGGATAATCCAATCTCCACCAGACCGCTTTTCCAAAGATATCGGAAGGTCGTCAAGCCTTCCATATTCACCGAAGAGTTGTAGATATCTTTTGTAAACACTATTCCCCGGGAGCTTGATCCCTGGATAGTCTCTACTGTCAGGTGGTGGGGATTGTTCAGAAAACGAAGAAGCAGTAGTAGTAGACTCCATGTCCCTATTCGGAACTATGAAGTTGGTGATCTTCGGTTGCTTCAGAGCGATCATTACGAGATCCTTGTGAGTCCCTGTCACCTTGTTAGCATTCCATCGTTCAGCTGTGAACGGCCGTCCACTCCTGGACATTATCTTCTTCGTTCCTCCTCCTTCCGCTACAGAAGACTTACAGTATGCGCACACAACATATGTCCCATCTTCTGAGAGTGACGCAATTAGAAATTTTATCAGGCCAGGACCATACATTCTTTTTGGCATCAGAATCAGCATCTGCTCCGTCTCCTCCTCCGCGTCCAAAAGCAGAGGAAGAGGAGGAAGAAGACGCGGTGGCGGTTACTGCTGGTGTTGGTACACCCCCTCGATATCCTCGGCGTTGTTTCTTCTTGTTTGGTAGTCCCGGCGCCATCGTTATCGTCGATCACAAGTTGCTAATAATTGCGCAACACCGCAGCCTCAACACAAATGCTGTCGCGCTGTGTGTGTACAAAATAAAAAAAACTACCCAGTAGAAATCTAGAAAATTCGATATCTTATTATGGCACTCTGGGTAGGGTTTCCCATTCTTGGACATGTGCACATTTCTATCAGGAATGGAAATGGCAGGTGGGTAGATGTACACATTCCAAGCTCAACGACGGCGGCTGGGGGGAACACACCCATCTCAATGTGCACATTCGGAATTTTTCCTCAGATGCTGGGCGGGAAAATGTGCACATATTGTAGTGGATGTCACCCCTCCTCATGTATCTCACTTTTAATACGTGTACCACATTATTAAACACTATTTTGACAAAAATCCAGTACATATTTATTAGACAAGATGTTCGGATTTAATGTAAACAAGCTGAAGCCCAACCTCAAGATGGCTGTACACCGCATCGGCATTGTCAAATACAAGAAGGCGAACGCGGCGCTAGCGCACAGGCGAGAGGTTTCGCGGTTGCTGGCAGGCGGCAAAGAGGAGAAGGCGCGAATCCGAGTGAGATGAAAGTGTAGGCTATATCTCACCTGATGCTAACTGGAGGGAGTTGCTTTTATTTCAGGTAGAAGGAATCATTCGGGATGACTTCACGATGGAAGGCTACGAGATCCTGGAGCTGATGTGCGAGCTGCTGGCCGAGCGAGCGTTGCGCTCAACGGCTGTCTTGATGATATTCGCAGCACTGATGCAAACTTTGTCTTTCAGAACTTAATCAAAACGGAGTTAGACTGTCCATACGACATGCTTGAGGCCGTTCACATTCATTTGGTCGGCGAGTCGCACGGATATTCCGGAGTTAAGGGAAGTCAAAAAGCAGCTGACGAAGAAGTACGTACAGGACTTTGAGGCTGCTGCTGTCCGCAACATGGATGGATGCGTAAATGAGCGCGTGATTCAGAAACTGAGTGTGCAACAACCGAGTGCGTTTCTCTTAGTCAATTACGTGAAAGAGATCGCCAAATAGTTCAAGGTAAACTTGGAACCCGATGGAACTCAAGAAGCAGATCCTGTGGCTCTGATCCCGGCACCCACAGGCGCCACAGTCATGAGAGCAAGGGTCTCTAGGTCTGAGTTTACCGCACTCTTTGCCTCGGTACGCTTAGCCACTATACTTAGCCTACATTCTTTTGTCACGGTTGCTGAGGTGCTGATGCTTGCGGTGCGTACAGGCCCCTCAACCTAGCGCAAATCCACCATACCTGCCTTGTATCCCTTCCAGCAATCCTAGCACTGAAGCAACTGCAGCAGCTCCAGCTGCCCTGCAATCTTCCGTATCGCGGCGCACGGTGGACAATTACACGAATAAGCCAACGCACTTTTACTCTACGCAACAAACTTTTAAACATCAATGCGGTGACGGGTTCACAGAGTCTGATCAAACAGCACAAGCTCCGCAAAAGACTTGGGATTCTCCTCCTGCTGCACCAGCCTCAGCAAGTAATGCGACTCAAAGCATTCCAGATTTTGACGAGCTCACGGCACGCTTCGAGCGACTTCGCCAGCGTCAAGACCGTCGTGACCCGAAGAACCTCTCGTTTACTTTCTAGACGTTCTTGTATGAAAATAATCAACATAATTAGCATAGGTACAACACTTCAATACTACGTTGTCTTTTTCTTACCCGCTCGTAGTCAAAAATGATATAGTGTTTAATAATGAGGTACACGTATCAAAATTGAGGTACATGTAACAAGGAGGTGAGGTACACCTATCACTCCCCTATAAAAAGGGAATTGTTCCATCGATGTGTAGAAATGGACAAAGGGGTAGAATCTGGCGCAAGTCCACGCCCACGTGTATATGAAGCACCTCGCCTCTCAGGGTGCCTGCTGCGGCGCAAGGTGCAGGCGGTGCCGGAGTGCCCGCCGCGCAGGGAAATGTACCGGTGCAACACACCGGGTACAAAATACAAGTTGAGTATTGCAAGTTTTCGGGACGCGAACTGTATCCCGGTCTGGGTGCAGGCTATCGCCAATGTACCTACCTGTTCATGGAGGCGATCGAGATTGCAGAAATGACTTCTGGCTTCCAATGGAGCGAACGGTTGAAGGTAAACAAGTTTGGCGAGCATTTGGAGGGCACCGCCGCGGAATACTACCGGACAAATGTTGCATGGCGGTGGCGGGTGCGCCCGACGCTGATTCACGTGATGGACCAGATGTGGTTGGGATTCAGGACAACTATATCCCACCACAAAGCTGCTGCAAGGTTCGAGATGGAAAAGGATCCGCAGCGCAGCTGGACGGAACACTATCTGTACCTAGTAGCTCTGGCTCGCGAAAGCGGGTCGAGTGAAAAGTTAATTGTCGAAAACATCGTGAAGTATGCTGCGCCGCGCCTGAAGATAATGCTGATGGCTAGGTATGACCCAAGAAGAGGGGATTACCTAGGCCATGCACAAGAGTTGATCGCCTGGGCGCAGGAGCTCGAGGACGACGCAGTGAAGTCGAAGCCCGCCACTAAGTTGCACGTGAATGCAGCAACATCTGGTAAGGGGCGACGCATGTGCTACGACTGTGGTGGCGAGGGGCACATACAAAGGTATTGCCCCGAGAAGCAACGGAAGAGTGGAAGTGAACGCACTCAAGGGCAGGGCCGTAGCGGCAGTGAAAGGTCGTCAAAGTGTTTCGTGCTTTCGACCATGGAAACCACTTTAGATGCATATATGAAAATGCATGTGGCAATGGAAATGACATTGAAAATGTTTGGATTATCGATAGTGGCGCTAGTAGACAATTGGTGTCGAACGCGAATTTATTGGAAGATGCCATGGACTGTGGTCCTGATGATACTTTTGCCTTGCCAGATGTTGGCACCCTACAGGCAACCGAGGTCGGACGGATCACGTTGCGGACGTGCGACAAAAATGAAACGGTCGTGTCTTGACCGAAGTATACTTCGAACCGCGACTAGCCAGAAATCTGGCTTCAATTGGTCGGTTGCGCGAAAAGGGTAGCGCAATAGTTGACGATGTCCGCAAGATGCGCCTCATGATCAAAGGCGAGAAATTATTTGATGTGATGACATATGGATCCGTTTTCGTCGCTAAGCTGAAGCCGAAAGGGCGCATAATTTTTCGAAGGATTCGGTGACATGGTTGTCAACAGTGTGTCGGAAGATGTCAGTCCAGACGTCCACACTGGCAGCCTGCACCATTTACACATGCGCCTGGGCACCTGGCCTATGACACCATTGAAAGGTTGGCCAGGGACCCGAGATCTGATATTTTTTTGACGGACACGAATAGGCCAAATTGCCTTACGTGTGCCGAAGGGAAAGCAACCAGAAAGGTGCAACCGAAGGTGGATTCAGGCAGCAATGCTCCGATAGACCCCATCGGAGGAGTGATCTGCCGTGACCTCAGGGTCCGATCACTCCCCGCGACAGGCGAGGTAATCGGTATTTGGTTGTTTTTGTCGATCACCATTCGAATTATTTCAGGGGTTTCGCGGTGCGAACCAAGGATATGGGAGCGAAAATGTTTGTACATTTTATCGCTTGGTTCAAAAATGAGTTTTCGTGCAGGGTGCACGTGTTGCGTACTGATGGCGGCGAAGAATACCGGAACGTTGATCTGTTTTGTAAGCAGACCGGTATCCGCCGCCAAGTGACCGAGCCAGGAAATCCGGCTTCAAATGGGAACGCAGAGCGGATGAACCGGACCATTTTTAATATGGTCCGGTGCATGATATTTGGTTCAGGTTTACCCCTTACGTATTGGTCGGAGGCGGCTGAGTATGTTGCGTACATACTCAACCGTACTCCGACAAGGTCGAATATCGGGCAAATTTCGCCGTTGGAAGTGCTGACCGGCAAGCGGCCGGAAGTAAACGACATTGTGGTTTTCGGGTCCCCGTGCATGGTTTGGCTGGACCCAAAGAAGAAGACGCTGGCGAAGCACGCCGAGCGGGCCCTAATTTTAGGGAGGAGCGACGAAACAAAAGGTTTCAAAGTACTATTGATGAAATACAGGGTCGTCGTGATGACGCGGCACGTCACCGCGATTGAGACGCTCAGTGCAGAGACTAGCGACAAGGTGACCAATATGCTGGAAGGTGAACGCAGCCAAGAACTCGAAGAAATGGCCGAGTCGCGTTCGAGAAACGTTGCTCCAAATACGCCAAGTAAATGTCGCGGAAGTGACTGAACACCGGAGGCTGCAACCAAGCCGAGGCACGTCGAAAAACCGGTGCAATGCACTAGGAAGACGCGCAGGAAAGCTAAGAAGACAGCGAAAGGTCAAGAATATGAAGAGTCGAGGGCCAAAAGGGCCGTGTCAAGTGATTAAACTCAAAGAAAAATTCACGAAAATAACGAAAGTGTGGAAGGCGCTCTATGCGTGTATGTGGTGTGTGAGCCTGGTTGCGAGCCACCAAGTGGTTCAACGATGCAACCAGATCCAAGCAATTATCGTGAAGCGCACGGAGGTCGACAGACGAAGATGTGGAAAGAGGCCGAAATGGAGGAGCTCAAGGCCCTCCAAGATCTTGAAACGTGGGATATCGTGCGCCGCCCTGAGGGCAAGGTACCTCTCCCGACCAAGTGGGTGTACAAGACGAAAGTCAGTGCAAACGGGTCGGTTGAGAGGTACAAGGCGAGGCTGGTCGCCAGAGGCGACAAACAAGTTTTTGGAGCCGATTACTTTTTTACGTTTTCAACCGTTATGGAGTTGAATAACGTAAAGTTGATTCTCGTTTTGGCGCAAGTGTGGGGGTTAGCGGCACGCCACGACGATGTGCCAAGTGCCTACCCCAAGGACAAGTCTGAGGATGATGTGGAGATTTACTTGCAGGTGACTCAAGGAATGGATGTCACGGTGGATACATTGCGTAATTTCGGTGTAAAATCACCGAAGCAGCTCGCGCTGAAATTGAAGCGCAACTTTTATGGACTGAAACAGGCTGGGCGCTTGTGGCACCAATGCCTATGTGAAATGTTGTTGAAGTTTGGATTCACGCAGTGCGTCACTGATACGTGCATTTTCGTCAAGCACCAAGGAGCCGAAACGGTGGTGGTCGGTGCATATGTTGACGACCTCCTGGTTACTGGATCCAGTGAGAGGATCGTCCTGGAATTTTTCGCAAACATGCAAGTGTTGGAATTAAAAGATTTGGGCAGTGTCACCAAGTTTCTGGGCATTCGGATTCAAGGTGATCCGAAGAGCGTTTACGTGCTGGATCAAGAAGGCAAGATCAAGGATATCCTGAAGATGAACAGGCTGGAGAAGATGAACCCAGCCCGAACTCCGGTGCTGGCACTGGATGAAGTCGAGGAATATCAAGAACTTTTGTTGGTACAGCCGAAGGAAAATTTACCAAGCATCAAGCAGCTTCAATCGTTTGTGGGCAGTCTGTTATGGGTCGCCCGGTGCACGCGTCCTGACATTTCGTTCGCCGTGCACCGAGCCACACGTAAGACCCATGCACCCACGCTGGGCGATTACAAGATTGCGAAAAAGAATTCTTAAGTACCTGAAGGGAACGAGCGACCTGAAGTTGATTTTGAAACACGATTATGACCTACCCATGCCACTCCATTATGGTCTACAGCGACGCGGATTTTGCTGCTGATAAGACGGACCGGAAAAGTGTTTCGGCAATGTGGTGTTCGGGAATGGAATTCTCGTGAGTTGGTCCTGCAAAAAGCAGACGGCGGTTGCACTGTCAACAGCTGAAGCGGAATTGTTGCGGCAGCGATGTCCGAAAAAGAGGCGTTAGGGATGCGAGAGCTGGTCGCCTAAATTGGCATGCATTCGAAGACGCCGCTCGTGTTCAAGATGGACAATCAAGATGCGATACGGCAATTGGAGGATGAAGCGAGTGCAGCTAATTCCAAGCACGTGGACATTAAGCTATAATTTTTGAAGGATTACACCAAGAAGGGCAATGTTGTGGTGAACCACGTGCCGAGCGAGGAGATGTTGGCGGATTTGCTGACTAAGGACTTGGGAGCGCAGCGTATGCAAGTGTTGCGTGCAGAGCTAGGCCTGCAGTTATGGTGCCACATCCTCCGGTCTTCCAGGAGGAGTGTTGGAAGAGTGTGTATCCATTTTGGACTTTGCACTCTTCCGTATAGTGGAATCCCATTGACTGTTCAGGTAAGCCATACATTTATTGCATATAACAGCAGTTACGAGATTAAGTTGCATTAGGACTGGATAGTGACTTAAGTAACTATACATAATATATCTTACTTTCCGTTTTGCATTTAAACCAAGAGGACACGCACTGAACTCTATACGGCTACCACGCAACGCACACCCTTACGCACCTCCCGCTGATCCTCCCGCGCTTAAGCTTCGGCAGCAGGTGAGTCTAGATCGCGTAAAGTGCACGCAACTATTTTTGTTGTGATTTAACAGTAGACTATGGACTTATGTTTGCAGCGGTTATGGATATGGGAACTGTTAAAATTATACTGGGTCTGGCGAGAAGAAGGAACGTAAGGGCAAAGCATGGAGATATTCCAAACGTCTACGTGAAGGCACTGGAGCAAGAACATGAAATTTATCTCTATATTCCTAAGGGAATGGAATTAAAGAAGGAAGTTTTGATGATGTTCAAGGTTGAAAGCGTGAATGAAATGGTTTTGAGGCTCAGGAAGACTTTATATGGCCTAAAACAGGCAGGCCGTTTGTGGATTGCTACACGATAAGTTACTGAAATTGAATTTCTCGCAGAGTTGCACCGAATTATGTTTGTACATCAAGCGGAATGGAGTGAATATTGTGGTGGAGGGTGTTTACGTGGATGACCTATTGGTTACGGGAACGCACCAAGAATTGCTGGCGACTTTTTGAGGACATGAAGATACTGGACATTAAGGATCTAGGAGAGGTATCGAAGTTTCTGGGAATGAGGGTAACGTACAATGCAGTAGGTTATTATCTTGATCAATACTTATGATAAGCTGTCTCTGGAAGAATATGGATTGACGAACGCGATCGGAGGCAACTACGAAGATATTTGCATGGAAAACAAAGTCGATCCACCGGTCAAGCCTAGTGACGGATCGCCTGCAGTGAAAGATTTCCAATCACTTGTTGGATCCCTCCTGTGGATAGCGAGATGCACTAGGCCGGACATTGTGTTCGCAGTACACTGAGCGACGTGGCAGAAGCATGCGCCGAAGGTTCTGAATTGGAGTTTGGAAAAGCGTATTCTAAGGTACCGAAGCACAAGATGGAAGTATCAAGAAAAGTTGTGATCGAAGATGAATTTGAATTGGTGGCATACAGCGACGCAGAATATGCTGGATGCAATATGGACCGAAATTCCGTGGCGGGTGGTTTAATCACGATGGATGGAATAATTTTAATTGGATTTGCAAACGACAAGGATGCGTTTCACTATCAACGATGGAGGCAGAGTTTTTATGCAGCCTCTCAAGTGGAATGCGAGTGATTGGAGTGTTCGAGTTGCTAACGGGAATTGGATTGAATCTTAAGTTGCCGATGATAATTTATTCGGATAATAAAGCGGCAATCAAGTTTTTGGAAGGCGAAAACAACTCATCCAAAATGAAGCATGAGGAGTTTCGCATCAAGTTTCTGATTTCGACGCAAATGGATGGAAGAGATGAAGTACGATACAAGGGAACACAAAAAGTCATTGCAGATTACGAAGGCACTTGCAACACCAAGGTTCGAAGAGTAAAGGACCAAGATTGGTTTGAAGGACGCTAAGTGAACCTGATGAGAAGGAGTGTTGGAATATGAAGATGGGCCGAATCATTTCGATATTCCAAGTATGATGCATCACCGCGGAAGTGCAGAATATAGGTGTACACAATCTTATAATTTGGGACGGACTATAATTTAGTCTAGTCAAAATATATCACTTTTACATTTCCTACTTTAACTACATAACTGACGTTTCTTTCGCGCATGCTACTTTTGCGCGCACTATTACTTTGGAACAACAAGTGATCGTGTGATAGGACAGTAGGTTTCACGTTACACATTAGGTATTTGTGGAGTAGTTAAAAGTGGAGTTCTCGATTAATTTGGTTTAGGTACTAACGGATTGATTACGAATATTCACGTGGAGACTTTACGCTAAGGGCAAGAGGAATATATATAACTGTATTACGATTACAACATGGTGAAAGGTAAGAATGCGCAACATATCTAAACACATCGTTCAACGCACAAGAGATATTGAGGTTTCTCCCGTTTTGGTGCATTTTATGGACTAAACATCCAACCGGATAAGTGGAAGTAAAATGTAATGATACTTATTATACCGGTTAAGTGGAAGTATGTATTTCTGAATACAGCGGGGGAGTGTCAGACGTGGGTGGTATACCGGTTTTCCCAAAAGGTGAACGACGATATGTTAAGGTTACAAAGTGGGCCACTCGTTTTTGGAACAAATCAATAGGGAAATAAGACTGCGGCAATCCAACGCCGTTTGATGACTGGCGCAAAATATGGGACTTCGGTAGCAGAAAGAGTTTAATGCAATTGTCATTTTCCTCAATATTATTTACGGCAAAGGTATTTATCCATCAGCGAAGACAGTACGACAGCTCATTCACGTTTAGAAGCGTTTTCTCAGGTGGGAAAAAACGGATGACAAGGTGTTAGGACACAAGATATCCCATCTAATTTCGTTTACCCCTAAATAGGAAGGGTTTTTAGGGGCCATTCTCGATTCCAGTGGCAATCAATACAGGTATGGCTACATGCAAGTTCTGTTGGCATTATCGACACTTGTCACGACGACATCGGCGCTCTTGACGGTGTCGAGAATGCGATGAAAAAGCCTCGCCGAGCGACCTCCAGAGCGTGACGAGTCAGCGTCACGGTTTCGATTTGATGTGACCATCACTCACACTTGGGTAATCATTCCGACATATTTGCGCCATGGCGTGGGTACATGTTTATGCTGGTGCGACATGGTTGTGGCTGACGACCTACACTCATGGTTATTTGTTTACGCCATGTTCGTACTTTTCTTCTTCTGCCATTAGTAATTTAACGCGTCCGTTTCCGTTTACTCCGCGTACTCCAAGCGCAAGAACAAATTAACAGCAGCATTAGCGAAATAATAACGTAATAAAGAGAATATAAGCTTTATTCACTCCAATTTTCCACTGAGAAAGACTCCAAAAAGTAAAATGTAACCAAACCACGATACTCCACGCTCCAGGAGAGAAAATCTCGTTCCGCCCTTGAGAGAACGTACTAGGACCAAAAGTGTACTTGTGAGTCTCGCGTAAAAACAAAAGTGACTATATTAGATTTAAGCTAAATACTTAACCTAATTTAATGTATGTATAAAATTGAGTAAGACCCACAAAATTGGGTATTACCCAAACGAATTTGCTGAAAATTTGCATTACCCATATGCGTCCGGCGTGAACTCAAGTCGGGGCGCGGTTCCTTTCAACACTCCTTCTCAGCTTTCCATCAAAACGAACTTATTTGTCTTTAGGCGCACGCAATCTCAGTCCTTCTGCTTGCACTTCAACCTTGTCCCGTTTAACTCTTTCGTATAAACGACCGCTAACATCGTTTCCGTCTGCTCATATTCAACTTCGATTAGTCCTTCGCGCCATTTCGGTACCACGAACTTCACACGCACTTCAATACGCTTTGTCTTCGATGTCTTGTTGTCTCCATTTAGCGTCTTTATGGCAGCTTGATTATCGCACTTCAGCTTTATCGGTAGTTACACTGTCCATCCAATTTCATATGCCATTTCCTTTAGACCCAGCAGTTCACATTCCATAATCGATGCTGCGTAAAACTCGGCTTCCATTGTATACAGCGATACACACGATTGCCTCGTGAACAACCATTGTATTACAATACCATCCATAATTGTCAACGCTACACTTGTTAATTTCCTGTCAGTCTTCGAACTAGCAAAATCCTCGTCCGAATATGCAACCAACGTTATCTCCCTTTTACATATCTCCTTCCCTTGAACTTTAATCTCCATCTGCAACTTTAAATCAATTGTTCCTTTTAGAAACCGTAGGATCTTCTTTGCCAAATTCTAATCGAGAATTGTTGGTACGTGCGCTCGACGCGTTGCCTTCTGGACCGCATATACGATGTACGGTCTCGTACATCTTGCGATCCACAGCAAGCTTCCGGTTAGCGACCAGAAATCCTTTATAGACCCCTTACGACCACGATATCTTTATTTATTTTCTTGTAATACAGACAACCGTCCGTATTACTTTGTTAGTACCCAAAAATGATTAATTTTCATGCAGCAGGCGGCTCCACAACCTGTCTGCTTTCTTCAAACCGGAAAGCGTCTTAATCAAAAGTAACACCATCTTGTTTTCACTTTCCACTTTCCATTCGTTAAGTTTCTTGTCATCAATCTCCATGCCTTTTGGCAAGTAAAGAAAAATCTCGTGTTTAGTCTCTAATGCCTTGATGTATGCATTGGAGATGTCCCCATGCAGTGCATTCACTCATCATTTTCTTGCCAATCCTAGAATGAATTTCACCGTAGTCATCCATTACGGCCGCGAAAATTAATTCGTAATCTACTCCAAATCCTTGTTAGTTCCCACAAGCTATTAGCCTTGCCTTGAAACGCTCCAACTTTACATTTGCATCGGTTTTTGTTTTAAAAACCCACTTCGTGTGCAATGTTTTTTCGTGATCTGGTCTTCGCATTACATCCCAAACTTGATTTTCTTCTAGCGCTTGAATTTTTTTACCCATAGCCTTCGCCCAGTTAAAATGGTTCTTGCTCTTCACTGCTTAATTATAATTCTTTGGGTCGCCTTCTAACACCATATTAACTTCTTGCATTTCGTTTCGTCAGTTTTTTCATCGCCCTTCTTTTCTGCGACCTCTTCTTCCGCATATTTTCAGGTCAGGTGCCTCTCTCTCGTCCATCTAGACATGTTCTTCGATTTTCGTTTTCGGTTTTCCTTTTTCTTCACATCTGCCGATACAGGATCCGCCGCCGTACCATTACTTCTCTCCGTTGTCTCTGCGACAGCTCCTTCTGATGTTCCACTTCCATTTTCCATCGAAATTTTGTCATTTTCATTTTCAAAAGGTCCCTAAGCTGTCGATTTTGAGTTTCTTCAGCGGTTCGACATTTTGATATATTGCGTCACCGTCACCTTGTTGTCGCGCTTTAAATACACCTTGTATCTTTTGGTCTCCTCACTATTTACATTAATTATACCAATCCGCGCACGTTTCGCCAGCATATTCGTTCCTGGGTTCCTGTACACCGTGCAGGGTGACCCGAATGTATGTTACGATTTCTCCCAGATTTGGCTTCACGCCCGTCAAAAACTCCAACGGCGACATTTTGCTTTCATTTGCGATTGTGGGCGTCGTATATTTAATACATACGCGGCATATTCTGCGGCATCACCCCAGAAAGATAGATTCAAACCACTTGCGAACAGCATGCATCGGGACATGTCCATCATGGTCCGATGGAAGCTCTCCTCCTTGCCATTGCTTGCCGTGTTACCTGCTTCCGTCACTTGCTTTGATATACCGGTTCTTTTACGAAAATAATCAAGCGTTTTAAATTCTGCACCCCTATCCGTTCGTAATACGTGAATCTTGCAATTAAATCTTCTTTCGAAAAAGCGAGGTGTTCAAATCCAAAAGACTCTTAGAAGGAAAAACCAAAACCAACCAATTCTATCTCCCTACGGTCCCCAATATGTACAAACATGAAATATGTAAAGTACACGCAATATCATGTGACCTACCAAAATCTGCGTTCTTGACACTTCTTGCACATGATAGGCTTAAAAGCCTCCTTGTTTTCCACCAATCCGATCGCTGATAAGCTGGTCGGCGTGCCGCTGACACAAAGTGACTAAAATCCTTGAATCCACTTCACCACAGCCGCCCCTGATTCTGTAGCCTATATCGTACTCGTCCTTATACAAATTTATTACATCAAAGAAGCTATTTTCTGGCTGTCATGTTTTTGTCTTAGCGAGAAAAATGCGTACGTAGTTGCTCTTGTAATCAATGAAATTTACTAGGTAGCTTTTTCCCAGTCTGTCTCTTGGAGTCACAGGTCCCTTAAGATCCGAGCAAATTACTCCACCTATTCGATCGATAGGTGCGTGTTGACCCATGTCTTTTCTTGATTTCTCGTTCTTGAACTGCTTCCCTGAGCGCAGATTATGCAGTTCCGACGCGTGAAATCTGTAATCTTTATTCCGTATCTTGGTTCCTTCGCTATTTCAATACTTCGTTCGTTATTTAAGTGCTCCATAAGTGAGTGATAATGCATCAGGCTTCCACTTTGAACATCCTTACCATCCTGGAAATTCGTTTCATTTTCTTGCACGACTGCCATAACCGCATCTACAAAACTAGTTCTTCTTCTATTGACCTTTCCTTGCACCGTTAATACGTTGCTCGTCATCATCACGTCGATGAAAGCCTTTCCGTTGTCTTGCTTTACGAGTGCTCTTCTGCCGTTTACATACGATAGGACGCATCCTTTTTATTCGATAATTCCATAAGATAAAATGTTTCGCGTTAATATTTCAACAAAAAACCCGTTTGTTATCTTTAGAAGAATCTCCTTCTTTCCGCTAACCACATTTGTGGTAAAGTGTACCATAAACTTGGTGCACAAGTGTGGGTGTGACTGTGGGCATACCGTGTGTATAACTGTGTGTACAACTGTGTATAACTGTGTATACAACTGTAGGTACATGGACGGGACATCGGATTAGAAGCGGCATTAGGTACGGGTACCTAACGGTTAGCGACGGACGACAGAGAAATCAGGTTGACTGCTCGACGGAGTATATTGGAATGGGTAGTTCTGATCGGTTGAAATTAGGTAATTGGTATTTTTTAAGATATAAGTGCTTATAAAGTTCTCCTTTTGCGTCTGATCACTCGGATCACCTACAGGGACGGCAACTAGCGCCTCCCTTCATTGCAACGCACCTCTACGTCCCGGGCGGGAGCACATAGTGCACTTTTTGGCCCACCGGCAGACGTAGAGTTCTTGGGTTCTTGGGAACTCAGCAGCAACTCCGCCAGCTGTGTCAGCGGCTTCTTCGTTTATAAAGGGTTTTCGGGAACGTGATCGAGCAGTGCGCTCTCACCACTTCCCCATTGGGCCACGTTTGGACCCTAGAAGCTCAGCTGCTTTAAGCACCCCACGGGAACTCTAGGTGGAATTTAGTGGAAACCGTCGATCAGCCCGTAGAACGAGCTGATCTACCCTCCTCTTAAGTTTAAACGTAGAGTACATAGTATGTTGGGTATTATATTAGGGTACTAAGCTTAAGAGGCTCGGCGATCGGGTGGTGAAGATTTCCGCTGCCTGATCAAGCACCTCTTCGCTGATCACCACCAAGATCATCTATTTACAATCTGCGACCTGCTATCATCAACCCGCAGTCGCTCCAAATCGTGCTGGATCAGCTACATCGATCCGGAACTGAGATTATTTATTATTGGCCCTGATCGCACCTGATCGCACCTGATCGCACCTGATCGCACCTGATCGACACCGGTCGATCTACTACGAGTTTATCCCAATCTTGCATCGGAATCTCGCGGATCTACGTCCCGGTCATCTGAAGAGCGACCCACGCCCAAGCCGTCGGGTACAAAAGGTGATCAGGAACACAAGTCAGTTACACAAGACAACCGGAGGACCCCCTTCGTCAGTCGGCAGTCGGGGCACCGTGGTAACGCCTGATCAAGCTTCAAAAACTTTGATCAGCCGCTCCACCACAATGATGCGCGTGCCCGGATCTATGGGAGACGAGGGATATCACCGCGATTATACGCAAGATGACGCTGATATGGACGTGAAAACGGAAGCAGAAGCAGAAATGAAGATCAAAGTGGAAAGGAGGAGGTGGTTGTGACGACGGAAGGCAGTTCGCCGTCGTCATGTCTGAAGAAGAGAGGAGATGCTGATCATCAGGTCCTGGGGAGGTATCCTAATGAGATAAAGGGGAGAAGCCTCAATCACCTCCCGCAGAGGCTCCTTTGGGAGCCCCTGCGGATGATAACACAAGTTATGATCCGCCAATTACATGCGTGTATAATGATCCGTATTGGAATCCGGTGGTGACTTATTACAAGTCCGACCAACCGAAGGTGTTGATGAAGGCGCCTGGGTCGGAGAGCGACGAAAGTCTATCAAGTATGGTGCCAACGGAATCTGATCTGCCGAAGACGTTTTACAGGAAGGTTTACAAAGGAGAACTGTAAGATTTCTTATTGACGAATTCGATCATGAGCCCACTCGGGGTCACGATCAGCGGAAACTGGATCGGACCGGTCGATCAACCAGTGACGGACTGGAAGGACAAGCTTCAGCTGGTGTTAGGGCTAACACGCCTGATCAAGCAAGTTGGTTTGACCACAGGCGCCTACGATTCTGAAGAAGTGTTCGATCAGGACCCTGAAGATGTTGCGGCCGCTACCCAGAAGCCGTTTGACCTGCTGGTGCCTGTAGTGGGTCGATCTACTAAGCTGGAACCCCCTCGATCTCCGCTGAAAATTGAAGCGGGTCCGTCGATAAACGTGGCAGAACACACGGGATCATCCTGTTACAAATCTGCTGCTTCCGAGGGCGATGTGTCTGAAGTGGAGTCGAGCAGTGCCGGAAGTATAGAACCCAAGATTAACGGGATGATGGTCTGCCAGAAGGATGAAGCCAAGTTCTCAGTTGTCTAGAAGGAACCTCAACCAGTCAAGGAAGAAGATGATCAATCATCACAATATCCTCGGCTGCAAACATTTTTCGATAAGTCTATGGGGAGGGTTTTGGCTGAAGAAAGAGGCAAGTCGACACCTGGAGTTTTTTGCACGAAAAGTCACCAGCCAAAACCAGGAAGAGCTGTGACGGTCAAAGATGTTGACATGGAATCCGTGCATTCGCTCCGTGATCATCAGTCAAAGCCAGGAAGATCGGCGACGGTTAAGGATGTTGACACAGAATCTGTATATTCGTTCCATGATCAACAATCCCGGCGCGATTATATTGATTCATATGAGCCGATCACTCTGCCTCGATAAGATACAGTTGCGTCAGCGTATACTGTAGTGCCTGATCAACAGTCGATTCACAGGATCCGGATGTCCGCGATCAGTGATCTGAAGGAATTTTCAGGGAAAGAAGGAGATGAAGATCAAGCGCGGAATCGGATTAGTCGCCTTAAGTCAGTATTTATGCGTGATCAATCCTCTGATCATGAGAAGTGTTTGATTATGGGTGATATCCTTAAACGACCGGCGCGCAATTGGCATCGCCATCTGAGCAGATCTACTCGCTAAGCTGGAAAAGTCTCGTTGATGAGTTTGCAAGTCAGTACTGTGGAAGTGGTCGATCTGCATCTCGCCAATATTACTACACGAAACAGCGATCTGATGAAACTCCTATTGAATATCTTCACCGGTTGAATGTGGCAGGAATGCGAGCCAAGCTGCCGATCAAGGACGGATCGTCTACGATCTTACGTGAACATGTGCAGAATTTCCTTGACACATTGATTAATCGCGAATTTGCGGATCAGCTGGCACTTATGCGTCTGGACAACGTTATGGATTTGGAAGAGACTCTGCGGGCTTATGCACGCATAAGTCGTGCTAGCCAACGTTGACCGTAGGCACTAGCTGATTACGCCAGAAATTTGGCGATGATCGAGCACCTGCCCCGGCGCGGAAGCCTAAAGCAGTGCGCGCGATCAAGATGATGTCTGGAAGTGAAGAATCAAGCTCAGAGGACAGTGGAAGTGACGGTGACCAGCGTCGTTACATGATTGCTGCTATGCGCGACCAACCAGTGACGCACGATCAACCTAGTGAGCCTCGATATGGTAAACGAAGTGAATCAAGTGCAGTTGATCAAGGGGCGACGAAGAAATGCAGTCATTGTGGATCCATCAAGCATGACAATTTACGTTATTGGAAGCGCCTGACCTGTCTGAAGTGTGGCAAAAAGGGGCACCCGACGGACCACTGCTTGTACGTCTGCCGAGCGTGCGTCGAAATTCATGATGCTGGCAAGTGCCGTATGGAGGAATTCTACAATCGAATTCGTCAGTGGTACAACCCTACTAGGCATGCCGGAATGTTGCCTAAGGAAGCCGAAGACATGTTAAACTAGGGCGCTCGCCAGGTTGGAATCTGGTACGAGACGAGCGTTCTAGTCTGTGTAGTTTTGCATAAAGGTGGATAAGAAGAAGGCTGATCGATCAGGAGAAAGATATAACGAAATATGTGATCAGCCTGATTTAGCACTTTTGGCTAATTTCCGTACTGATGAGTTTTTTCGGTCCCCGGTGATCATGGAAGTTGATTTGCTTCAGGGTGAATCACGTGGATATTGGAAGTACCACTCGCCCAAAAATGGTTTAAAAAAGCCAAGGCGAGTGGCAAAATCAATAACGAACGTGCCACGTTGCTATTCGATTCTGGTGCCGAAGTGTCGATCATCGACTCAGCCTTTGCTCGTAAGGTGGGTTGTCAGATCGACACGAGCCAAATACAAGAATGTGTCGGTATCGGAGAAAGTGCGTATCTAACAGAAGGGCGCACCAAGATTAAAGTGACGTTAGCAGGTTCTTTGGTTTATTATTTCCATGCATGGGTGGGAAAGCTTGTTGGTCAAGATGTTATATTAGGTATGGATTTTATGATCCCAGCTGTTGTCAGATTGGACATCTCCCACGGCGCACTAAGTCTGCCTGATGAAGTAATCATCCCATTATAAGGCCGCCAACAGCTGTATGGATCGAGTGGAAATTATATGAAACTTGGTCAGTACGAGCAGATTCCTGTAGGTCGATCTGCTGAGGTTCGGATTCGTGACCAGCGATCTCGGAAGTTGTGGATTACTCGCGGAAAAGATTGGGTCCCCACTGTGACTAAGGGAGTGGGTAATTTGCGATATCTGTGTATTTCGAATGTTGCCGATCATCCGATCATCCTACATGATGATATGATTTTAGGTATTTGGATGAATAAGGATGATGTGCCCCGTCTCCCTGGGTTTATTTCAGTGGGCTCTAATCTCTATAAGGAGTGGCAGAATCTCGCGTATCAAGCCTCCACATATTCAGTGCAGGACGATCAAGAAAGTGTCGACCAAGGTCCTTTGGTCGAGAAAAAGGAGTACCCTATTACTCAGGGGCTTTTAGTATGACCTGCGGACTCGACCACGGAATCTGTAGCATTAGTAACCGGAAGACTGCATAAGGTACAAGAAGTGCAAGAAATGTGCGACCAGGATCCGAGTGTGAAAGATCCGACCCTTGGTCACGAATTTGAACGACCTGTTGCAAGAAATGAGCCTGCCCAAGATACGCGCGAACATCCCATATCAGCTTATTCCGATGAATTCAGTGTGATTCCCATCGATGACCAAGTGTGCTACCACGAGGGCGGAGATTTGTTCGTGGAAGAGCTAGAGAAACAGATTGCCACGTTGCCTGAAGTGTCCGCGAGTACCGAAGAAGTGAACAAGG
Source organism: Peronosclerospora sorghi (assembly GCA_026184515.1). Taxonomy (NCBI): domain Eukaryota; phylum Oomycota; class Peronosporomycetes; order Peronosporales; family Peronosporaceae; genus Peronosclerospora; species Peronosclerospora sorghi. The sequence continues at coordinate 42,452,426 of CM047587.1, read as the reverse complement.
ATGATTTGCAAGTTGGTGATCCATTGATAAACACGGCAGAGGAAATTGACCAACTTCGTGATATAATTTGGGCGAATAAACATCTGTTGATCGGGAAAGGAAACGCGCTGCCTTCTTCTGCACGTGGAGTTGTTTGCGATATTGACGTAGGATATGCGCGCCCGATCGCTCAAAAGTGTCGGAAGGTCGCTCCACAATATGGCGAGAAGTTATCAGCCTTAATCAAGAGTCTATTGGCCACGAAGATCGTCCAGCCGTCTACATCACCCTGGGCATCACCTATAGTGATCATTGTGAAGAATAATGAGGTTGACATTCGATTATGTATCGACTATCGCGCGGGGAATCAACTCACGCGTTTGATGGTATACCCTATGCCTCTGATCTCTGATTTGCTCGAAGATTTGGATAAAAAAAAAGAGTTGTGTTTTTGCTCTTCGGATATGACGCGTGGTTTTTGGGTCGTGTCTATGACCGATCAAGCGCGTCAGATTTCGGCTGTTGTAACTACGTTCGGATTCTTTGAGTGGAATCGGATGCCCTTCGGCCTAAAGAACGCTCCGCAGGTCTACCAGCGGTTAATCGACAATGCAATATATGGATATCTCAAGGTTAAGGACGTTGCCGATGAGTCATCGGATGTGTTTACTACGGGAGAGCCTGACCAAGCACGAGGCCCGTCTGTGTTGCAGCGACGGTCATATATCGATATCGATGACATTTTGATCCCAGAACCTACATGGACAACCCTGTGTGACAAGGTGCGAAACTTGTTGGAGAAGTGCGATCAGTTGAACTTATTGATCAGCGTGGTTAAATCGTATTGGGGGAGAAGTGAAGTGCCTTATTTGGGACATCACGTCTCTAGCCGTGGTCTGGAAACAAATCCGAAGAATTTGGATGATCTGATTGATTTGCCTTTTCCTGGCACTTTGCGTGCTATTAAATCGTTTTTGAGGAGCCTGAATTACTACCGTCGATTTATTGAAGACTTCGCGATCTATGCCGCTGTACTCTATGAGTTACGAGAGATAGATTATCAAGAGTTAAAGAGTCGCTCATCGATTGATGATAGACCGGCTCGCGAAGACGATCGATTAACCTGGCATTCAGTATGCTGAAAGCGAAGATTGCGTCAGCCCCAACCCTGCGCCATTTCGATCAAGCCAAAACGCCGGTGATCGTAGTTTATGATAGCAAGTGGGCAGCGTCTGCCGCGTTAGTACAAGAACATGATCAAGTGTATTGCCCCGTCGCATTCGCTAGCCGGACACTGAAGAGCGGTGAGCTGAATTACAGCCCCGTTGAAAAGGAAGTGCTGGATCTGCTGCAAAATCTGGACGTCTACTTTACGATGCTGGTCGGAAAGGCGATCAATGTCCTGTCATGTTGATTAACGTTGAAATGGTTATTAACATCCAACGGGTTAGACGGACGACTGGGAAAGTGGGCTGCAATCTTGTCACAGTGGGACTTGGAGATCAAGAAATGTGTGCATGGAGCACTAGGGGCGCAAGTATCACCCCTCGCACTGAACTTGATGAATCCCTGATTGCGATCGCACCGAAAAAGCAACCTCGGAGATGATTGAAGTATCACCTCCTACGGTCGAGAAAGGCGAGGATCTGCAAGTGTTAGCGATGTGTTGGTTCGTTCGGTGCTATCGTGTGGAAGTTGCCGGAGTGGAAGATCATGATCGCAGTTGCTGATCATGCACCTAACATCACGGAGAATGAAGCAGAGTATCATGGATTGCTTATAAGTTTGGATCTACTGTCGCAATATCCCAAAGGAAGGGTGATCGTGTGTGGAGACTCAAATTTGGTGATCAGACAAATGAGTGGCGAAATAGAGTGCAAGGCTCCGCGATTGCAAGTATTTAAACAGCGCGCGTCAAAACTCCTTAGCGAATGGCCTGGTAATGATCCGCTGCACGTTAAAAGGGTGTGGAATAAGAGTGCCGATCATATCACCACTACGGCCATGCGGTATGGAGCACGATGTGAGATTGATGACGAAAAACAGCTGGAAGAATTGATCGATCTCAACAGATTGTCTGAAGTGATTACTTGGAAGGAAGATACCACTGTCCCACAAGTGCTGGTGACGACGCGATCACGGAGCCTTCGCCAAAAGCAATCGTCAACGTGGCCCGAAGTATCCATAAAAGGGATAAGGGCTGAACGTGTTAAAAAGGCATAAGACGAAGAAAAGTGGATCTGTGATTTGCGATGTTACTTGAGTGGTAGCGTGTCACAATTGAGCGCAGACGAGGTGAAAGAGTGCGAGAAAATTGCCGACAACTATGATGTCGATGAACAAGGGTTGTTGATCTACTGCGGAAATATGGATAAAAGAAAATCCAGCCGTGATTAAGATGATCGAGATGAGCGACGCTCCTCGATTAAGCTGGTCTTACATGAAACCCTACATGCGGATGTCCTCCACCATTATCATGTGAGTTTAGAGGGAGGACACCAGGGTATCGGGCGAACATATCAGCGGATCAGACGTTACTTTCATTGGCGTGGTCTATTCCGCAGCGTGCAAAGATTTGTTGGACAATGCGTAGATTGTGAGACGGAGAAGGACCAACCTACGATCAAAGGGATGTCGCCTGGAAACATTGAGGCTACGTACCCGTTCCAAGTGATAGCCATGGATCATATCCCGTCGCTACCTCGCTCGACTGATGGGCATACGGAATTGTTGATATGGACTGATCTGTTCACGGGTATGGTAATTGCGAAGGCTGTATCGTCTCGTACAGCTCCGAAAGTCGCTGAAAACTACGAAGAATGTGTATTCAGACAATTCGGAGCTAGTGAGGTGATTAGACATGACAGAGAACCCGGTTTTATGTCCGAGGTGTTTAGTGCGTTCAACAAGATCGTGGGACAGCGACAGAGTGCCACTATGGCATACCGTCCACAGGCAACGGCAAGGCGGAAAGAAAGGTGCAGACGATGACACGTGCGATCAAGATGTATCTGATGGAGCGGCAGATCAAAGTTTTTGAAGCTTGATCAGACGTTACCACGGCGCCCGGACTGCCGATCGACGAAGGGGATCCTCCGGTTGTCTTGTGTGACTGACTTGTGTTCCTGCTCACCTTGTGTACCCGACGGTGTGGAGAAGTGTGCCCAAAATTTTGCACACTTCTGGTCAAGTTTTGTCAAGGCATTTGGTCTAATTTCGGATTGGTTTAAACAAGGGGGGCTTTTCAGCCTATCAGACTCAAGAAGTGTCAAGAACGCAAGTTTTGGTGAGTCACCCGACTTTGGGTATTTTACATAATTTTGTGTGGATACATTTAGGGACTATAGGGTAGTAGTATTTTAGTTGTGGTTTTACCTTTTAGGACAGAGGTTATACCTTTAAGTAAGGAAATCTTTTAGCTTTCGGATAAGTGGCAAAAACCTCTTCTGGTCTTGGTTCACACCACAGCTAGGGGTCGCCGTTCTTCCCTTTTCGTACGCTAGTCGCCTCCGCCCGCCGCGGAGTGTTTGGGGGAAGAGGGTCGAATTATCCCCTCTCTCCCATTATACCCGGTCTGGACGCGCCGCACGCGCACTTTGGCCCACCGGAAGTCCCTCGACGGGAGTACGACTTGGCGATCTCAACAACTCAACTCAAGTACGTTTGGAACGTGCTATTCACTGGATTGGTCTTGGCGTGGAGATATCGTTTGTGTAGTTTCACGACCATATTGGGTCTTTACGCGGACATATTGGCTTGTTTTAATATTGGTCGGAAACTAGACCGGTTTTGGTCTTATTTCGTATTGGTCAGGGGCTAGACCGGAACGGTCGGTCTACCCTCTATTATTTCGTATTGGTCAGGTCCTGATCGTTTTGGACGATCGACCTATTGGAAGTTATCTCTTGGAAGTGTTTTTGGTCTGTTTGTGTCTGGGGTGAATAGTTCCGCCCCAGAGATACCTACCCAGATCGGTCCTCTATATTCAAGACCACTTCGATCCAATCTGGGATCCCGATCCACCGAGTGTGTAACTAGACCATTTCATCGGGTACACTAGGTGAGATGGACACTAAACAATCGGACCAAGTGGGTTCTGATGACGACCGGTCGTCTGCTTGCAGCGGACGATCGAACCAGATCTCGAGTGGTGGTCCGCGGAGTACCCCCTCCGAAAGTTAGAAGGCTGAGCGCGATGGTGGTAGTCAGGTTATCGATGCTAATGTTTTCTATTTCGAACTTGACTCCACCACAATGGTGCGCGTGCCAAGATCACTTGGTGATCGTGGATATCACCGTGCTGATAATCCATCAAAAATTGGATTCGAAGATTTGAATGATTTGAATATGGAGT